>CM074939.1:15908930-15918930 GCA_037576815.1 Pangasius larnaudii | reverse complement strand
AAATGTAGTTGCACGCGCAGCGACTCTAACGTAAAGCTCATAATGAATGATCCGATTAAAACAGTGCAGATGAGTGAAACCAGCTCCAGGCTATTTGTGCATTAGATCAGATATTAATCAGACAGTGTGTACAGAGCGTACGTTGTGCTAATGCTGGGCCTTTAAAATGGTAACTGCACAGAAAGGAGAAAACATTTCCACCGTTTCGAGCCGTATTTTAAAAGCTGGTGAAGCTAATAATGCATGATGACGTCAGAAAAATAGCGCAAAAAAAAAAAAAATAGCTACTGCATCAGAGGGCTGGACACCAGGCAGGATCTTTAATTTCTACAAAATATTTTCTAAACTGCAAGAAAGAATGAATATTGCAGTTAACAGATGGGGAAAAACTACTCAGAAAGCCTAAGGAGTGAGAGATTTCCGGTCGTGTTTGATACGAATGACCTCCTAAAACACGTCTAAGTCTGACATTATCTCAGTCTAACTGTTCCGAACTTCATCCTCCTAGATTTACTCGATTATTCTAACTTTTTTTTTCACATGTTCTTCCTGCAGCACTTGGAATAGTGTGCTGATCTTTTCTGCGTTTTCAGTTTCAGTTTCTTACTCAGGTGTTTCTTAGGGTAAGTCAATAAAACAAATCTTGCAGTCGTCTATGATTTAAAAACACACACAATATTGCACACCTTCACGCCTGAATGCATTCCTATCTCTCTTGCTCTCGTGTGTGTGTGTGTGTGTGTGTGTGTGTGTGTGTGTGTGTGTGTGTGTGTGTGTGTGTGTGTGTGTGTGTGTGTTTAACAGAGCTCTGTATTTTGTCTGTTATCACCTGTGTGTTTACAAAGGAGCTTCCGACTTGGCAATGATGAAGCGAATCAGATAAAGACGAGAGAGAAAAACCCGGGACATGATCTGAGTTTACTCCGGAATTATGTTGCTCAGAAAACAAGCATTTAAAATAAATAAATAAATAACCCTCCTGATATCATCAGTAAATCAGAAGAATATATATTTATCCAAAATACGGGCGGTACTCTGACTATTCTTATTACTAATATAATAGTATTATTTATTAAAAATGTTTATGCGACAAAAAAAAAAGTTAGTACAAGGAAAGAGAAAACAAGAAAACTCGGCGAGAAAACACTGAAAATTTAAAATAAAATAAATAAATAAATAAGACAGAAAGGAAATGTGATACTAATATCCAAATATAAGACAGAAATAAAGCATAAACAAATGCAGAGAGTAAAGTATGTTGTGTTTTTTGTTGTCAGTGATAATATATTGATAATATTAAAATATTGTGTGCATATTAACTACAGGTAATATGAATTCTATATTTATTATTGTGTTACTCTTTTCTACATGTCCTAAAGTCCTGGAATCGCCAGTATTTTAGATTATATGTCCTTGTATCAAGTCAAATTCAATACCATGTGTTTTTTTTTTTTTTTTTTTTTTTTTTTGTCCAAGCAATATTTTACTATGAAAGTATTTAAATCCCAACATCATTAATGGCCGTCTCTCTCTCTCCCTCTCTCTCTCTCTCTCTCTCTCTCTCTCTCTCTCTAAAAACAACAGCAGCTCATGGAGCGGGTTTATTTAGGACTTTTCGAGAGGAGGAGATGCTGATAAAGCCCGCAGTGAGTTAAGCTGGAAGGGAAACAGAGTCTCATCCCATCAGACTCCTGCTGCCTCTGAGTCCAGGTGGAAACGAGAGCCAAATCCGGTGCCTGTGGCAGCAGCTCGAGCAAAACACGCCGACTTTTAGTTGTCATTCATTAATGATGGAGCTCGAGAAGGCGATAAGCAGCTCGATACAGTAGAGCGGATTAGAAAAGGGGTCAAGTAGCAAGGCCAAAGAAAACCAGCCTCAAGTACAATGTCCCAGCTGTGTTTCACTTCTGCTCAGCGTGTCCGGATCATGCTGCTGGTCCTGCATTTGCTTACATGTCATTCTTCCTTCTCCTACATGTCCCGTGTGTCCTAAATGCAGGAAGTTCTCAGGTCCTTTAGCAGCCTCCTATAGTGCTGCAGCTTCTCATGTCCTCTCTCAGGTCCTGCTATGCTCCCTTTTTGCACTGCGTGCAATTTCCAAATTCTGCATATCATGCAATTGTCGTACATTATTTTCCTTAAATTTATCATCTTTGTTTGCTTTTGTTTGTTTGCTTGTTTGTTTTGCATGTCGCCATTGTCTTAAGGTCCAAATTTCCGCCTTTCGTATTTCAGAAGAAAATAAATAATAACAGTAGATGTAATGAAATTAAGCCTATAGTGCACAAAAAAACTGAGAAACGTTTTGGATAAAATTCATTCAAGAAAAGCAAGAAATTGCTGTTTCACCTTGAGGAAGGACTTTTGTTCGAAAGTCTACGGGAAATTGGCTATTTTCATTTTAATTTTAATTAAGCTTCATTTCAATTTTATCTCAGATTTAAAAAAAAAAAAAAAAAAAAAAAAAACTATTATTACCGAAGGGCGCTGCATGTACTTCCGGTTTCTTCTTCAGAATTGTATACATTTACTTAATAAACGGCTCAGTAATCACATGCACGGAATCGGGATTGTGTGAGTTTCCATACTGTGTGACAGGTTTGTCATCTCTAGCGTTAGTTTCCTGCGCTACATTTTTCACTGCAGTAATCAATACACCCTCTGCATTCCATCTGAAAGGTGCAATAATTAATAATTAATCATTAATCATGAATCATTTACAGTACAACTGCAGCCTTTCCATTCACACGGACTGACACGCTGCTGTTCAGATCAAACATCCGAATGCAAAAGCATGCACTGTCTTTTTTTTACTTTCTTTAGTAGGCGTGGAGCTTTCAGTCTGACACACACACACTCACACACACACACACACACACACACACACACTGTCTGCAGTAGTTTCTCCTGCAGGCACACATCGAGCCAGGACTCTTCCATGGTGGGGGTAAGTTCGCCTTTAAAAACCAGAAAGAAAACGCTCCTTTTTTCCTTCGTCGGGATGAGCAATGTTGTTTTCATATACGACAGGAGACATGTCGGGACACAGTCTTTTAATCGGGGCGTTTAAAACAAGTCGAGCTGACAAGCAGACCATGTGTGGCTGAACTGGAAATGGCTTGGCTTTGAAAAAAAAAAAAAAAAAAAAAACGCAAACAGCGAAACTTTCTTTCTTCAGCTGATCTCCCTGTTCTCTGGCCTGGAAAAGAGGGAAAACTGGGAATAGCGGGAGTCTGGAAAAACGTTGGTCTTATCCTATAGACCTATAGGATTTGTCTCCTATGGACGAAGGCAGTCCTCTTTCTCCAAAAGCAAACGCTTTCAGTATCGACTGTCTGATTTCAGCAGCAGGAAACGCGACTTTTGCCAAACACGGATCCTTTACTACCATGCACTACAGCACGGTGACCAGGGAAATGGAAGGTAAGAGACAGAGAGAGAGAGAGAGAGAGAGAGAGAGAGAGAGAGAGAAATAATCATCTTGCGTTGCGATTTTTTTTTCTCAGCGGCGAGGGCTCGCGCAGACGCTCGTGCCCGTCGTTCAGACACTTCCACATTTCTACATTTCTTGCTGCACACTGGCATGCACATGCACATAAAACACTGAAGCGCGTGATCTCAGAGCAATAAGTCTGAAGATAGCTCAGATTTAATCCGAAATAATTGCGTAGAAATAAAAAAAATCAAACGCGTGGGTGCAAAGGCGTGCAAAAAGAACAGAAAGTGAATTTTTTCAAAATGACACATGCAAAAGTTGCAAATTAGGCTGCACGACATGCTGCTGAATAAACATAAAAAATAAAATTAAATTAATATGCAAAAAGAATTTGTATATTATATTAGTCTTCAAACGTGTGTGCGAATTTTATTTCTTTTATTTTTTATGCACAAACCCAAATCTGCCTCAACTCAAACTCCAGTTTATGACTGAATATGATATCTTGGGATTACCCTTAAAAATAATTTAAATAATGAAAAATAAATAAATTAAAAATGAACACGACCCCCAGGATTTCTGTGGAAAATAAATTGCATGAAGGGAAAAAAGGACAAAGAAGCACATGAGATTTTGGACCTTTTGAAATGTGTGCTAGCCGTTTTGTTTACAAGTTTACTGCCTAAATTAAACCTGTCCCTCATGTCCATTTAACCTGCCATGCACTAACCGGAGCAGGAAGAGAAAATGCACCAGAATGCATCTTCATTCAGAAAGAAGCAATCTATAAAATGCACTACAAGTAGAAAAAAAAAAAAAGTTGGGTGAGTCAGTGACAGTCAGGAAAGAAAGGTAAAGGAGAGGAGAGTATACCTGCAGTGCCTTATCTAAATAGAAACAAGAACCGGGGATTTGCGTGCGTGCGCGTGCAAGCGTGTGTGTGCGTGTGTGTGTGTGTGTGTGTGGTGAAGGGGAGGCCCTATGGGGAGAAGATAAGAGAGAAGTAAGTCTGGATTTCGCATTAGCATACAGGCAGGAGAAGAAGGAGAGGCAGATTGGAGGAGTTGCAGAGAGAAAAACACGCAACAACAACAGCACGAGCTCTGAACTCGTGAACACCGACACGACGCGTTTTTACCACAGACTGGATGGCTTTATATTATTAAGGCATTATATTTTCCCCCGGTCTTAACATTTCACACTGCGAAGCGTGTTAGGAGAGAACTGTTTTTTTTTTTTTTTTTTTTTTTTTTTTGCCTTTTTGCCGCTTCGGGAAATATATATACACGCGCGAGTCTGATTATTTTTCTTAAAACATTTCTGCTATTTTATTTTATTTTATTTCCTATTAGCACATTTGCGGATTTTCTGACTTCTCACCCAATGCCAAAACTAATTTGAGAATATTCCTGTCGGACTGTGTAAAATATCCGAGTGTGCGTTTTTTTTTTTTTTTTTAATCTGCGTTTGCTTTTGAAACCCTACAGAGCAGTGCTTTAAAAAAAAAAATTTTTTTTGTTTTTAATTTTTTGTTGCTTTCTGCGTTTTTGGGAATGATTTCAGCCATCTCGAGCCCGTGGCTGACGCAGCTCTCCCATTTTTGCGATGTTGCAGCCTTCACCACGAGCAGCCTGAACAGCCTGAACGCGCCGGGCAGCTACCATCCTCATCCTCCCCATCCTCATTCCCACCATCCTCATCCTCACCACCTCTCTCCTTCACCCGGGGATCCCTACAGCAGCCAGCATGAAGGCCACTTCGAGTCGTGCCCTTCTGCCCCACAGGCCGCTTGCTACCCGCCGTACTCCGGCTCCGAGGCAGCGCAGGGCGACCCGGGCAGCACCAGCTGCTCCTCTTCCTCCTCATCCTCATCTTCCTCCTCTTCATCCTCAACGCCGAATAAGTCTCTGGTGAAGAAGAACCCCAAAGTGGCCAACATCAGCGTGCAGCTGGAGATGAAGGCGCTCTGGGACGAGTTTAATCAGCTCGGAACAGAAATGATCGTCACCAAGGCCGGGAGGTGAGTAACTCACAGCTACACTCAAACCTGCGTGTTAATACTCTTCCGGGGTCGAGTGGCAGCCTGCTGACCTCTAACCAGCGCGTAAACATTTACAGCATGTCAGCAGCGTTGAATTAACATGTCTAAAGTGTCGAATTAACACATGCGGCGTTGTCCTGATTTTAAATAATGCTGAAATACTGGACTGAATTAACACCTGCGATGTTAAATTAACACTCACTGTAGAGTTACACAACAATGAGCCGATGTTCAAATACTCACAGTAACTGAATTAACTCTGAAAAGAATGTGCAGAGTGTTAAATTCACGAGTACAGAGGCACACTGAAGCATTTATTAACACAATACTAGCACAGTGGTACACAACACTGGACCATTTATTAACTCTTACTACTTCTACAGTAGAAGTATTTATAAACTATTAATAGCAGTACAGTGGAACATTGAAGCGTGGATGAACTCCTAATACTAATACAGTGGAACTTTACAGTATTTATTAAGCTTTAAACCTAGTAGTGGTACAGTGGAGTGTTTATTAACTATTAACACTTATACAGTAGAAGTACTGACTAACTCTCAGTAGCGGTACTTTGGAGAGTTTATTAAGTATTAATACTAGTACAGTGAAGTATTGATTAACCCTTGACTCCTACACTCTAAACTCTGTGCTGTTTTATTAACACTAGTGATTTGTTCCCCTGAAAGTGCTGCACAGTAATTATTAAGGTTTTCTATTTGACGGTATTAAGGCAGGTGTTTATGAAAATCACCAGTAAACGGATTAACTACTATTTTTACTGCAAACTAATAAACACTGAGCTGAAGTGTTAAACATTTAACTCTATTTTGCCAGCAATGCACAAGCCTGCGAAATTGTAATGGAGTGTGTATGCGTGTGTGTGTGTGTGTGTGTGTGTGTGTGTGTGTGTGTGTGTGTGTGTGTGTGTGTGTGTGTGTGTGTGTGTGTGCGCGCGCGCGTGTACCCTGAGATAAGATAAAATGTATAGTAGTGTCTTATACACTGTTAGGATATTCAAAGGATGTTTAGCACAAGCTTTTTTAAAAAAAAAAATCATCACTAATAATAATTTACGGCACGATGCTAAGAGCTGACTAGTGGAAAAACGAGGCCTATCCCAGTATGATACATTTTTAAATTCATTATTATTATGTTAATATTATGTTTAACCTCGCATGACATAACAATACTAATAATATAAATAAAGGCTCTCGTTTATTTTCATGTAATGGATTCAAATAGCTTGTATGTAATACCAGGTATAGACACATGAGAAATAATAATAATAATAAATAAATATAATAAAATACGGTGGAGATAAATAGCTTGTGATTTATAAACATTCTTTGTTGTATTTCTACCTAAATATTCAGTTAATTATATAATTACTTGACAAAAGAGGAAAATCTGTTAGAAAGACAGAATGTTTCTAACAGTGCCAGTGGACCTGAAGCTGTGTTTTCGCCTCCCAGCTGATAGAATGCGGATAATTCACTCCAAAAATAAAAGAAAGAGACAGAGAGAGAGAAAGGGAAAGAGAGCTCTCAGAAAACAAGTATGCTCACAAAACTTTGCTCAGACACGATGTTCAGATAAGAGCTTTATTTAGCCGGAAACAGAGGACGGATTTCACTGCACTGAAAATGATCAGCACGAAAATAGTTACGTTTTTTTTTTTTTTTTTTTTTAACATTAAGGTATTTCAACACATAATGTGAAAATTCTGTTTTTGAGTCAGAGGAAAGGGGGAAAAAATATAAATACATCAAATACAACATCATTATCGATGTGAAGGTTATAACTGCAAAATGCATATTTTTTAAATGACATTTTTATGATAATTTACTATAATTTTGCGTTCAAGATTTCAGAGTGTTAATCAAATAACACTATAAGAATCTATATGCTTTTTAAGCATGAAGTTTAAAATTAAAACAATACATGTTTTACAGGATCTGGAATGATTTAATAATAATAATAATAATAATAATAATAATAATAATAATAATAATAATAATAATACCATTCTACAGATCTTCACAGGGCCTGGAGAAGCTAGAAGCAGTGCATTGGGCGTTAAATTGACGTTTTGATTATCTATATTGATCAGGAGGGGACAATAATATTTAAAATATAATAAAAAATGATAAAACGAGCCTCAGTGCAGTGATTAACATTTCATACTGAAAGAGCTTACAGACCGTGCTCACTGTTTGTCATCTACTTAAATAGTTATGGATGAATTAATAGCGAATTTGCACGCGCAAAATCCTCTTCTCAAGCCAGCTCTGATTCTGGTTCCGTGATTATTGTCGATTACATTTACTGGATTTGCACTATAACTCCTTATGTTCCATGTGGGATGTGCCAAGAAACACAGATGGGGGGAAAGAGAGATTTTATTAGCGTTGCAGTGGGATTATTTTGCATGCTTGTCCAGTGTGTGCAGGGTAATCTGTCACTCCCCAAAACTTTCCCAACATCAGATCCTCGAGAAAGCACTTTCAGAGCTACTTTAGCCTCACCTGAGCACAACTGCACCTCTGAATACACACTGATGTTAATGGAGCGACGAGCTGGAGGATCACTTTCACTCCCAAACAGCAGGGGAAAAAAATCCGCACTGATTTATTTACTTATAGGCCAAATTTGTGGCTAGAGGGAAAGAGATGGTGGGAGAGTAAAAGACACAAAAGAGGGAAGAAATACAGTGACATCAAATACCAAATAGATAACAAAAATATGTTTAAAAAAAAAAAAAAAGATTTCTATGCGCCTCAAAGCAGAAAATATAAGTCGGGTATTGTTTCATTCTGCACTGGAAAAACACCAGGCCGAAATGAAACACTACTCTATATATAAAAAAAACATCCCACAGCCAAATCCAATCAATACTCTGTACATTTTACAGTATGGATGAAAAAGTACATCTATATATACATAATAAAACACCAATAATTTTAGTTTATACACCCTAATGTTAATATTAGCTACTGGAAAAAATATATATAAAAGGTTTAGAACGGAAATAAATGCAATACAATGGTAAATTTTGTTAATCCATATTACTGAATATCTCAGCTTGAATAACATCTCAATTATTGTTCTCTTAAAATATTCTAACAAAGTGTTGTTTACTTTTGTTTACTTTTCCTCTTTTCCAGACGAATGTTTCCTACTTTCCAAGTGAAAATATTTGGGATGGACCCAATGGCTGACTACATGCTTTTAATGGATTTCCTACCAGTCGATGATAAGCGGTATCGGTAAGTTGCCCGACAATTTGCGCATTCTCTTAAAATAAAGTAATACTGCTTAGAAAATAATCTGCTGCATAAACATGTAAGGGACAACTGCCTACAGTGCATTTTAAAGTCTGATGCGATTACCGGTGGAGTAATCACTTTTGTCTGGAAACAAACCAAAAAAAAAAAAAAAAAAAACCAGCGCTACCCATATTTTTGAGTTGAATCAGTTTGAGTAGGTTTAATGTCGGCGCCATCAGTGTACTTCTTACTTCCAGTCTAGCACATCATGCTGCTGTAGCCTGTAACCCTGCTGTCTGTGCACTGGTGTCTATAATGATGAAGCATGTGGATGTGGATGATTCAAATGTCCACTTAATCGGCGGGAATACATCGAATCCTATTTGTCGCATCGTCACTGAATGATTGCAGAACACAACAAAGCATTAAGCTATTGTTCAGAAGCTATTAGGTGGCAAATGCACATTTTTTTTATAGATACATTTTGCAGCTTGAGCCCAAATCATCCGGCAGAGAGCTGTGACTTTAATACACTCCAGTGTTTCATCCCAGGTGTAGATTTTCTCCGAATCACAGACAATCTGCTGTGCATATTTAGCAGGCAATTTAAAAGAGCTTAAAAGCAAATATATATATATATATATATATATGTATATATATATATATATATATTAAGAAGGCAGATGGAGAATATAGAACTCAGATGAATTACTAGGGTATATTAAAAATTAATACTGTTATAACTATTGTTCCCTACTGTATATATGTAAGTCCGTCTATAAGCCTATAAACATAGTAAGAATTGTTTGAATGAATAAGCACTTGGCCACTGTGATGCTCATCTCTCTCTCTCTCTTTCTCTCTCTCTCTCTCTCTCTGGATTAAAGCTATGCGTTCCACAGCTCCTCGTGGCTGGTGGCCGGTAAAGCTGACCCCGCGACCCCGGGCAGAGTTCACTATCACCCCGATTCTCCCGCTAAAGGAGCTCAGTGGATGAAACAAATCGTCTCCTTCGACAAACTTAAACTCACCAACAATCTACTGGATGATAATGGACATGTGAGGATATTTGTTTCTAAATCTTCAAAAAAAAAAAAATATTCAGTAGTCTGCAGGACTACAGGATACGCTTAGGCTTTAATGTAATAATATTATATTAATTATTATATTATTATATTATTATAATATAATATAATATAATATAATATAATATAATATAATATGGGTCGCCTGTATTTTTATTGCAAGAAGTTTTTT
>CM074939.1:15817349-15832405 GCA_037576815.1 Pangasius larnaudii | reverse complement strand
CACACACACACACACACACACACACACACACACACACACACACACACACACACACACACACACACACACACAGCCTGATAAACAGCACAATCTGGCCAAACACATGAATTTATAACCTGTGTTCTGAATGAATCACCTTGTGGACTGTAACTGAATTAACAGAGTCTAAAAAAAGCTGTTAAAAAATAAATCAATAAACTCAGAGCCATAAACTCAACTGCTGCTGTAAATGAACTAATAATATAATTCTTCATGAGAGATAATATTGTCTCTTTCCAAAAGAACTAATTTAGGGGTTTCACAGCAATGGGGGTGAATACTTACGCAATCACCACCTCATTTTTATTTGTAAATGTAGATAAATGGAGTTGTTGATGTACTAAACTGACTTTTTTTTTTTTTTTTTTTTTTGCTTTGGCCCACAGGATTATTGGACTGAAGGTCTCAGAATACTTAATGAAGAGACGACATTCTGGATTTTGTGAGTGCTGACTTTTATCATGCTTCCTTTTTCAAAAATAGAAAAAAGGGTTTTTGTCCACACTGCAGAAGCCAGCCTGTCCTAGCTTAAGTAGCTAACATTCCTCTGTTTAATCTGAGGGAAACACACCAGTCATGTGACACAGGACCGGCGATCTGCCAGCCGTATTTCTTCGAGTCGTTTTTAATCGCCGTGCCGAGCAGAGCAGCCTGGTGCATGAGCTTCTTAGGAATACAGCCGACATTCACACACGTTCCACCGATACCCCATTTAGTCCCTGAAAAACACACACATGTGAAAATCCCTATAAAAAGATCTCTAAAACACAGAGCGATGATTTAGGATGCGATACCTCTCACTGAAGGTTCCACATAATCCAGAACAGCCACATTCTGTCCCAACTGAGCCGCTGAGGAAAGAAAAGACCAGGTGAAAGACGCAATTCTCTGACGCACTTACACTCCACGTGTTTCAGTCGTTAGAGCTGAAAGGCTGGCTTTATAAATACAGATTTTTCTTTCTGTTGCTGAAACTTGCTGTTAGAGCACAGGAAGATATAAAATCAGTTAAACATGTATAATTTAGGCAGAAATTAGACAATAAACCGAGACCCTGAAACACAACATTCAGATATTTAGCTAAAATATTTACTGAATCTTTTCCCCCTCTCCTGCATATAATGACTCCGTACCTTCTTTTGAACACGCCAAACCTCCAGATCCACCTCCGATAACCACCAGGTCATAATCAAACCTTCCTGTAAGCACAGAGAAGAGTTATACGCATCCGTTTACAATCCGTTCACCCGCATAGCAGAAGATGAACTAACTCTGCTTCATCGCTTAACCTCCTGTCATTAATGATTTCCTTTAACAGCACATCCAAGTGTATTATTCCTTATGTAATAATGAATAAATAAGTAAATAAACAATGGTCATAATAAATAAAAGAATGCTCAATCTGTCCAGTTTTCTGAATGATATCACAGAACATTTGCTACAACATTTCTGCAGCATTTTCAACAGTAATGTTTTCATCTAGCTGGGGATGTCAGGAAGAAAGTGAAATTCTCAGAATATTGGAATATCAAAAAAAAAAAAAAAATAGGTTATTCATCCACATATCTGTCTTTCTGTCTCTCATATGTAGTGGAGAAGTCACTAATCATATATGGAGCCCTGCTTGGACAAATACACCAGATACAAACATGTACAAGCCCTTACTTTACACCCTACATAGTGCACTTTGGATGCTGAACCCGGAACAGCCCCTTATTAGACACACACAGAGTACACATTGCGTTATTTGACACTTAAAAGTCATTAAAGTTCCCTAGTGGACATTTAGTGAATACTGCATAAAGTAAACAAATATTCTCCTTAACTTAGACAGGAAAACAGCTCACATGGAGTTCAGCGCTTTAGACTTTTAAAATCGCTAAAATCACCCACAAATAACCAACATCACTAGCAAGAAGAATGACTAGACATATCAGAAAAAACATTTAGGGACGTATTTACCTGTAAAATTTCTTCTTGGCAACTGAAAAACGAAGTGACAGACAGGTTTCAGTCTGTGTTTGCCTCTGCACAAGGCCGCCGCCATGTTGTTATGGACAAGAGAACGGACCCCTGACTGACAAGGGTGTCCTGTGAGGTGCCTGATACAAACTCCAACTTATAAATAAATAAATTTATAAGACGTTTAGGCAATCCGTTTCTTAATCATAATTTTTCTACCATATTGTAAAATCTTAAGTCAACTATGTATGTGCTGTTTCTATCTCAAAATAATGAATATTCCCCAATTATTTTCTCCTTTGTTTTCACTTACAAAGAACAGCTACGACTTTAATTACTTATCCACCCGTATTCCGAAGGATTCCGCCCCTTGTGTTAGGATTGGCTAGTTCATACTCACAAGCAGTCTTTTGATTGGTTTAGAAGGCGGTTGTAACACCATAGCAACCTTGTAATGTGCTGGCCGTTATATTCTGTTAAGCAGAATTGTCTTAATTTTTATTATTTATATTATGAAGACATAAAAACATTATGCGATCAACAAGCACAAAACAACAATTTATAAATGATTTCACAAAAAGTGTATATTATTTCTTGCTTAATAATTTTCGACATTCTGGTCTAATGTCGAAAATTATAAAGCAAGAAATAATACATCATTTATATCATTTTTGAGAAAATTATATCAAATTCACGCTAGAGGCAATCAATTTTTGTGGTGTATAAGTATTAATCACTGTGCAAAAAAAGAAAGATAAAATAAACGATAAGATTAAAATTAGAAAAATAAATACATGCATCAGCCTTGAGCATTAATAAGCTACAAAGTTTTTCTTTTTACATCGTTTTCTACATCCATCTGAAATACATTAGAATATGTGAAAAGGTGTTGTTTGTTTGTTTGTTTGTTTGTTTGTTTGTTTGTAATAAATATATTTATGGGAAAAAAAATAAGCCACAGGAAGTCTCCATATTGTAGTGCTGGTTAACTTTAAACAAAGAAGAAAAATGACTTCAATAAGCCCTTATTACACTTCTTATAATATTTCTATATTTATTACAATATATACATGTATTATTTTTTATACTACTAATAAAGCATATTATATAAGAATGTAATTTTGTTATTATTATTATCTTTTTTTTTTTAACAAATAATATACGTGTTTTTATTTTTATTTAATCGTATATTAGCATGTTTAGCATTGATTTTGTTCCTCGGAATTTTAGTTGAATCTTTAGCCAATCAGAGAGCAGAATACGGAAAACTATCTACCAATCCCTGTGCAGAAGGCGGGGCTTGCCTGAATACGGGTAGGAAATAAATATAAACATCGAGCAGTTTCTGTCTATATATAATTGAGCAGTTCTCTGGCGCCCTCTTGTGGCAACCAAACAGCAGTGGGCGGGACCACTAAGGCAATCTGACCAATCACAATGGAACTGTCACGGTTCGTCCGTGAGTCAATCTAACAGGAGTCTGAGAACAGTTAGAGAGAGACGTAGTGGGATATAAGTCTCTGCTCAGGAGCTAGACGGCGTTTGTGTGTGTGAATAATAATAATTCAAAAAAAAAAATGCCGGTGGATATCGAGCAGTGGACGGGTCCTCTGTCCCTCACTGAGGTGGACGAAAAGCCGAGCAAAGCCCTAACGGTTAAATACGGCTCTGTGGAGATCGACGAGCTGGGGAAAGTGGTGACTCCCACTCAGGTTAGCAAGCTCACCTCAGCCACTGCTCTTACTGGCTAATATTAGCTTTGCATAATGCAGAGTTGCTGCACAGGTCGCTGATGTGATCACATTCATTAACGTTTTGATCGTTGAAAATGCAGCTGCGTGTGGTTTTAAACTCATTACGTAATTGCCTTTATGCTGCAGCCAGAGCGCGTGCTTCTAAAATAGAGCCCCGGCGTAATGACGTCACACGCACTGATGAAGTTGCTGAAGTTAAAAAAAAAAAATAATAATAATGATGAATTTCAGTTACAGCCGTTTATTATGTCTCGCTGATTCAAGTCGCCTACAATCACGGGTTTTAAAACTACAAATCCCATAAGCAACCGCTCGTGAGCCCTGTGGATAATAAATCTAATATAATTATCATATTTATTTTAAAATATAAGATACGATTTACAACTGGGTTTTGCGCAGCCTGAAGACCCGGATGAGACTGCGAGCTCTGATTTGTCCACGTGACCACGCGACGCTTTAACGGTTGCTAACGGTGATGTAGTTGGTGCGTGTGTGGGGGGGGGGGGACATTTTTATAAAAGAATAGGGAAACATTTTCTGTGTAGAAGTGTTTCATTCTTCACACAGAATAATGATGAAAGCTGCGCTTCATTAACCCAAAGTTCAGTAAATGTGCCCTATTTTTCTGTCACAGTTTATTTCTGTAAAAGGTTCAGTCCCAAATGGAGCACTGTTCCCTAAGGAAGTACACTACATAGGAACTACACACTAAGTAGAACACTAAGTGTGTCCAGGAGGGAGGCCACTGGGTTTAGAGCTCTGGGGGGTTTAGAGCTCTGGGGGGTTTAGAGCTCTGGGGGGTCAGAGCGCTGGGGTTTAGAGCGATTGGGGGTTCAGAGCGGGTCAGAGTGATTGGGGGTTCAGAGCACTGGGGGGTCAGAGCGCTGGGGTTTAGATCGCTGGGGTTTAGAGTGCTAGTGTTTAGAGCGCTGGGGGGTCAGAGCGCTGGGGTTTAGAGTGCTGGGGGGTCAGAGCACTGGGGTTTAGAGTGCTGGGGTTTAGAGCGCTGGGGTTTAGAGCGCTGGGGTTTAGAGTGCTGGGGGTCAGAGCGCTGGGGGTCAGAGCGGGTCAGAGTGATTGGGGGGTCAGAGTGATTGGGGGGTCAGAGCGCTGGGGGGTCAGAGTGGGTCAGAGTGATTGGGGGGTCAGAGCGCTGGGGTTCAGCCACGTGATACAGCTCCCCGGAGCGGAGAGGGTTAAGGGCCTTGCTCAAGGGCCCGACACTGGCGGCTTGGCAGCGCTGCATGGGTATGAATTAGTGACTACAGACAGACAACAGAAAGAAAGGCAGATAGGTGATAGAAAGACATTCAAGCAGGCAGACAGACAGTAGAAAGATAGAGAGACAGTAGAAAGAAAGATAGAAGGAAGGGTGCCATGAAAGGCAGACAGACAGGCAGAAAATAGAAAGATACAGATAATAGAATGAAAGAAAGAAAGAGAGATGGATCAACAATAGAAAGGGAGATGGTAGAAAAACAGAATGACAGACAGACAATAGAAAGATAGAAGGACAGACAATAGAAAGATAGAAGGACAGGCAAAAGAAAGACACAATAGAAAGATAGAAGGACAGGCAATAGAAAGATAGAAGGACAGGCAATAGAAAGAGATATAGAATGAAAGAAAGAAAGAGAGCTGGACAAACAATAGAAACGGAGATGATAGAAAGACAGAATGACAGACAGACAAAAGAAAGACAGAAAGCTTGCTGGACAGTTGATAGAGAGATAGACAATAGACACATGACAGAAAGACAGACAGGTGATAGAAGGACAGACGGCTAAAGTGTGTGTGTGTGTGTGTGTGTGTGTGTGTTCAGGTGCAGAATCGGCCCACAGTGATCGAGTGGGAAGGCTGCGACTCGAGCAAGCTGTACACTTTGGCCATGACTGATCCGGACGCTCCGAGCAGGAAAGACCCTAAGTTCAGGTACACACTGGCAGGTAGCGCCGACGCAGCAGCAGAACCAGCACCTCACCTCAGCTCCTGACTGGTTCTGTAGTGGACGTCAGCGACTCATTTTGTCGCCATGACACGATGACTTTGTACTCAAGCCCTGAATGATGTACCTGCGGAGGTACATATACGAGTCGTGACTCCGGTTCACGTCCAGCCACTTCACGTGTTTTCATTCCGGATTGAATCCCGACAAAGTTTTATACAGTTGAAGTCAAATGTGTTTCCGGTTAGCCGAGTTGCGTAACATGCAAATAAGCAGCGTTGCCTGTTTCAGCATGTAAATAGGCTGCAGAATTATTTTTCCCTTTTAACTTTAAGTTAGGGCTGGGGCGATACGGCCAAAATATCGTATCGCGATACTTCTACGATATTTCTGCGATATTTGTACGATACATCCGTTGCTTCCAATCAGAGTTTGTTTAAAGGAATATATGAAAATAAATAAATGTTACATTCCAATGCTGGTGATATTTCACGAAAGTGTATTGTGCTAAATGATGTTAGGATACAGATGTTTTATGGTCTTATCGCCCAGGTCTACATTACATAACATTATTTAAAGACTCCTTTTATTAATTTATTAACATGTCTGGCTGCTGTTTTTCCCCCTCTAGAGAATGGCATCACTTTCTCGTGGTGAATGTGAAAGGGAACGACGTCTCCAGCGGGTGTGTGATGTCCGACTACGTTGGTGCTGGTCCTCCGAAAGGAACTGGTAAGATCTGAGTGCATGAGAGTTAATGGTTAATAAAGCGCGGTTAGTTAGTGGTAAATTTAGGAGTCGGACAGGCCGAAGTTCATAGTCTGGAGCATGATCGTTAATATTTGATTAAACTCTGAACCATCTGCTGAATTTCAAATGCAGATCAACTTTCCTTTAGGTGTACGCTCACTGCCCAGTTTATTAGGAACACCTGCATGTTCATGCAGTTATCTAATCATTCAATCATGTGACAGCAGTGCAATGCATAAATCATGCAAGATGCAGGTCAAGAGCTCCAGTTAAACAGTGGGATCTCTGTGACTTTAACCGGGGTATGTTTGTTGGTGCCAGATGGGCTGGTTTTGAGTATTTCAGAAACTGCTGATCTCCTGGGATTTTCACCCACAGCAGCCTCTAGAGTTTACACAGAATGGTGCAAAAAAAAACAAGAAGACACTGAGCGAGCGTCAGTTCTGTGGGTGGAAACGCCTTGTTGAGAAGGGAATTGGTTCAAGCTGCCAGGAAGGATATAGTAACTCATATAATCACTCTGTACACCCGTGGTGAGCAGAAAAGCATCTCAGAACGCAGAACACTTCAAACCTTGAGGTTGATGAGCTACAACAGCAGGAGACCGCACTGAGTTCCACTCCTCTCAGCCAAGAGCAGGAATATGAGGCTATCGTGGGCGCAGACTCGCCCCAAACTGGACAAGTGAAGATGAAGTACAAAAAAAGTTACCTGATCGTTTTCCAGTACAATAAATTTAGAACAGGAAGAAGAAGAAGAAATCGAAACTGGTTTGTGTGTTAGAACAATTAGATGGCCAGCAGTAGGTCAATAATAATAATAATAATAATAATAATAATAATAATAAGTGGAACTAATCACACGTATCTTAGAAAATAAATGATAAAATGATGTTACCTGAAGCAATTAGCATAGTTCTGTTTTAATTACACCAAGACTCGAATTTATTTCAGTGCTTAAATCCTCTTACATGGATTTTTCTGCTTATATAGATTGGTTAAATTTGTTACCACGGCCACTAACCATACGTTAAACACTAAACTTAGCTGATGTTATTGCCAGTTATTAGCTGTGGAAGAAATGACTAGAGCTGAATGTTTTCCAGACGGTGGTTTGTAGGTCACTAATGAAATGTTTGCTGTGTGTGTGTGTGTGTGTGTAAACATTACTATAGACTTCCTGTCAGCTCCGACGCGTCTGCTCGTTCTCCTCTGAGCTCTCGTCAGCAGGGTGTCTCAGCCTGCACACCCTCCACACACAGGATGTGTGTTTTTTTCACTATTCTGTCTAAATTCCCAAGAGATCAGCAGTTTCTGAAATACTCAAAACCAGCCCATCTGGCACGAACAAACATGCCCCGGTTATAAACTGATGTGTGATGTGAACATTAACTGAAGCGCCTGACCTGCATCTGCATGATTTTATACGAAGCTCAGCCGTCACATGATTGACTGATCAGATGACTGCATGAACGTACAGGTGTTCCTAATAAAGTGGATAGCGAGTGTCGAATATTAATCAACACCTTCTGACCAATCAGAATCGAGAATTCAACAGCGCTATGATATAAAATGATAAAAAAAATGTATTTAAAAAACATTATCCAACTTCTTTGTGAATCAGAATAACAAATCTGTGTTTGCAGGGAATGGACAACATTTATATTAAAATATTAAACGAGAAGATTTCTTTTGGAAAGTAGCTCTGCGGTTATTGTGATATAAATCATGTTTGGTGAAAATACTTTCAGGGATTATGATGTAATATTTTGCCCAATACTGCTGTGTATTTATTTTTGCTCCAGGCCTCCATCGTTACGTGTGGCTGGTGTACGAGCAGTCGGGAATAGTGAACTGCACCGAACCCGTCCTGACCAACCGCTCTGGAGACAACCGCGGAAAATTCAAAATCCAGAACTTCCGCAAGAAATACGGCCTCGGCGCTCCGGTGGCCGGCACCTGCTACCAGGCCGAGTGGGACAACTACGTCCCCAAACTTTACGAGCAGCTGGCGGGGAAATAAACTGCACTGTCATCATCCTGAACACAGCTTTAGCACACAATTAGGATATCGGAGGTGGGCGATACGGCAAAAATGAAACGATCGCGATATTTGAAAACACGGTACGCGTCGGCATTTTGAGCTTCGGTGATCAATAGAAACAACAGAGCAATAAAGCACTTTAAATCATTTTCATTTTGGCTAATTATTTAATAAAGAAAGAACGAAATGAATGTATCAGTGTAATGAGCTGACGTTCAATCAGATATTTGTTGCTATGCAGATTTAATTTGACAATGTGAGGTCATTAGTTGTTGTTATTAGGCTCTCTGTGATTGGTCGAAATGTCTTCTATGGAGAAAATGATACGGCTGAAATTTCTGTATCTCCCACCTCGAAGCAATCAGTAAAATTTTGGTAAATCTGGAGTCTTGCCTTACTTTCAACATGTTGCACTTAACGGGAGCATTTCAGTTTTTCTTTCATTTAAAATCGCTATATTAGCTTTGTTCTCCCCTGCTTTCATTTCATGAACCATGTCAATATAATGCTGTTAAAATCTTGTTAAATGTTTCTGGGTTAAAAAAATAAATAAATAAATAAAAATGCATTCAGACATGTGTTGAGCGTTTTATTTACAAATATAATTAAAAGCATTTGGGACAGAAATCATGCTTCTCTTGGACCTGAAAACAAATTTAAAGTGCATGCAAACAGTAAAGCAAGGTTTCTATTCACAGGATTCTTGATTCTCATTAAAAAATAAAATAAACGGCTCTAGAAAGCAAAAATGATGAAAAAACAAAAATGTCAGAGGTCGTCCTCGGTTACAGGCCAAAATACGGTGGACGAAGTGGTCACCATTATTTAAAAAAAAAAAAAAAACCTAGAGGAATTAAGAAACTACATAAAATGGACGCCCACTTTTCGCTTAGAGCCCTTTGTGCCAGCAGGATTCAGATTGACGTGTGTGTGTGTGTGTGTGTGTGTGTGTGTAATTCACATTGCTGACCTCGTGCTGAGGTTTGATCGTTGATCACGCAGGAATGAAGTGGGTTCCTCATGAAGAAACCCTGATTAGTTGAAATTACGAATCAGAGGCAGCTGTTCAGTTTATGTACATCAAGTTCATAAGTAAATTTTCTTATCAAATTTGTTCAAAAGGTGTGAATCATTTCAGTCTGATGAATAAATACCAAAAAACGGCGAGACTCAGCAGCGATACGCCTAAAATCTAAAAATCTTGTGGAAAATATCACTAAAAACGTGTGTGTGTGTGTGTGTGGACATTAACAGTAGCAATACTACCCCCCACCACATGTCACACGTGCGTATTGCTGTCCTTCCTCTAAATCTCTATTTCATCAATTACATCAAGTGTTATCATTGCACGAGAAAGATCACTGACATCAACACTGCAACTGTTTCATTATATTATGGATAATACTTATATATATATATATATATATTTATATTTATATTTATAGATATATAATATTAAACACCGATGACTGAGGGAGTTATCCAGCATGTCGTAATGTCGTGACGTGGAGGGTTTGTCAGTAGCAAAAACTGCACGTGTCTTTTAAAAGAGTGGAGGACTTTTTTCTTTTTCTTTTTTTTTTGCGCTTCTTTTTAAAAGGCAGAGAGGGTCGTGTGTCTCATCTGTAATCGTCTTTAGGGTAATCTACGGCGCCCAGGTTGCTGAAGCCCATGCGCAGGCTCTCCATGTCGAAGGCGTCCACTTCGCGCTCCTGCCGCTCCAGCAGGTATTTGATTCGGTCTGTGCGCTCCTTCTGAAGAGAAGCCAGCTCCTCTTCGATCTGAAAACGACACGAAACGGTCACTTCAACCGGAACAAACCGTTACGACACCGTAAGGAATGCTAACAAAGTAAGAAAATAACTCGGCACATGTATTAACTGACGTTTATGTATTAATAAAATGCACCTGGATTGGTTGTTTATTCAATCCATAACTAAAAATAAGTCCATATAAATTATCAGCACGTTCCTAAATGCTGATAAATTACTGAACTCTGGTCTCAAGGTGTAAATATTAAACCTCAGTTCTGATTTTTGCCAGTTAACAGCCACAAACGTTCATTAAAGTGTTGTTCATTGTGGCCTGTTTACTCAAACGTTGTGAACACTGGTCAACGCATCATCACACACTCCTGGCGCCTCCAAAGTCTTCAGTGTCTCTAACAGAATCGCTGATGTCGTTTCTGACGCTGTATGACACAGTTATCTATAAACATGGACAAAAGTACATCAGAGAGCTAAAACCAGTTGAAGATGAATCGTTTTCTTGGGTTTGGTGGCGCCGTAGGCTAGCATGAGAGTCCGCGAGGAGGCGTGGCACTGAAATGCAGTCTGTGTGATGCTAAACTGGTAGCCATATGCTCCTCTTACTCGTTATCTTCATTTGCCTTGTAGCTTCAACGCAAAACATCAGACACTAAACATAAAATCAGCAACCTATGATCATTTATCTATCAAGAATATTGCTTTTTTTTTTCTTCTCTCAGTTCTGTCGTTATTAAATAACCTGCACTTTTCCATACTGGTTCGAATCATCATCGTTCATATCTCTATCGAGAGCCACTTTTGTTGGTGTTGCGGTGTTACCTTCTGTTCGAGATGAGCTCTGCGCAGTGACACTTTCTGCTCGAGTTTGTGCTGCTCGCGCTCGTGCTGTGCCTCCGTCTGCATTTTGATTTTGCTCTGGTAGGCGTTGAGGAGCTCCATCTCCTGCTGCAGCTGCTGCCTCAGAGCCTGACACTCGGCCTCCTGAGCCTCGTCCAGACGCAGCTACACACACACACACACACACACACGCGCGCACGCACACACACACACACACACACACACAGGGGTAAAAATAAACTCAGCCACATGGACTATCAAGCTTTGACTGCTGCATATCAACACGTTTCTTTTAGTTCACCGAACACGACAGGAACGGAAAACTGATCTCACGCTCTTCTTGTGATCCACAAACCCTGCGTTTACGTTAGAACGCGACCGTCACTGATGTCACTGCAGGCGTTCTGCTTTAATTGTTCACTTAGTAAACTCAAAAAAAAACATCCAATCATGTAAAAATCTTCCTTGATCACTGCAATATGTTAAATGAAAAACCTTGTATATCCATATTTATAATTAATATGCAATATTCATAAGAGGTGACCTATATTTCTTTTTTAGAATAAAATTCAGATTCAGATTTATTGGGGTTTAAACTCTAGTTTTCACTGTGATTAAGGGTTTCCTATATTACCCACAACGCTGTCCGAGTGCCTGCTGACAGGAGTGCAGTGGGATTTCACCCTTGCTTCATCTCTACCTACAGACAGCGATGCAGCGGCACTTTAGTCCTTTAGTCTGTCCTTCTCATCTGTACGCTCTGCTCAAACGGATCAGCTTCCAAAGCTTCCATGCGAACACCACTGACAATGCCATCACGCTCATCATCTCGGAGATCGCTAACTAGCTGTCTCGAGTCGCTGCTGTGACCGAGCGCACTGCATTCTGGGACGACATCATTTCTACTCTGGATTTCTCATTAAGATGATGTCGAACATCACTGGATGATGGTGCATGAGAAAAGTCCTTTCTCTAGCACTAACAATGTTCCTCTGTGACATCAGTGCGACACACAACCGCTAACGTTATTATTTACTGTGTTTTACAGAGAAGGTTTTCCTTTTCTCTCAGTCAACGCACCACCATTTATCTGGACAATAATAAGACGTGTGCTTCATGCCTTGCTGTTTACTGCCCCACCCACTTGTCTGATGGACGGCTGAGACAGCGAGCGTTTTTAAAGACTAGAAACCCTCAAATTTTCTCCAGCTGCATCACAGAAACAGTTCTATAACAGGCGAAGTATAAGCAAGGTTTTTACTGAGTATTTTCTGCTTCTTTATACAGTCCTGTTTAAATCTCTGTGTACAGCGCTGCACTTTTCTAACACTCGTGCTGTCTGCAGTAGGATTGTGTTATGTCGGAGCAGGAGCCTCACCGCCTGCGAAGCCATCATCTCGTTGATGCTCTGCTCGTATTGCTCAGCCAGGATGGCGAGTTTGCGCGTCTGGTCGTCCTTCAGGGCCTTGAGCACCGTTTTGTGCTCATTTTTCGGCGTCACCTCGAGCTGGTGGTGCCGCAGCGCTTTGTACTGCTTCGTCTGCACTTTACACGTGTCCTGAAACTGCTTCTTTATCTGCAGCTCCATCACCTGGGACAGCAAAAAAAAAACAAAAAAAAAAAAACAGCGAGAATATCGGAGTTATTGACCTAATTGTGAAAAATGATTCCCTGATCCAACACGCTTATGTTATTGGGTTTTATAATGCTGCGATACAAGAACTGATATGACAAATGAAGCCGTGTGACTGTGCGAGAACATCCTCCAATTCCTCCAGCAAACACAATCAGACTCAGGATGAAATCTCTGGTATTAGTTTCCCGCTTGGTGTTTCAATTAATCGCCTAACAGATAATTATTTCATTAGATTAATCATTAGTAATAAATAACGTAGCTTATCATTCATGGTGCAGGAACAACAGGCTTTAAAAAGCTAATATCAAAGCCAAAAGCGACACCAAAACACCTGAACTGGCGAAATTAATGCTGACTTTTATTTCCTCACACAACTGAGACAGGATTTAATGTTGCTCAGGAATAGCGGGAACTAAATGAACCATAATGTGGACTCTGTAAATGTGTAATGCTCAAGCTTGTAAATTAACATCATAGCAGTGAGGAAAGGTCACGAGACCCTCACTCAATATTCACAACAGTCCTGCTAACGAGTCTCAAAGATATTTCAGGAAAAGATATTTAACAATATTTTCATTTTTATGTCTAATCAGATATTTTGTACTAAGAGTAACAGAAACACTGATGACAACTGCTCATCCTTTAGGAAAAAAAAAAAGTGTGTTGTGGTGTAATTTATCATATCAGGTTTCTATTCATGCACTCATTCTAACATGTTATTGTTTCTATAGTAACAGCTCATTCACAGGAACTTATACAGCAGATGATCCACATAGTATAAGCCTAATTATAAATGGATTAAAAACGTTCTGCTATTCAACAAAGAAAAACATAATCGTTGCTGTGGTGAAGTTTTGTGTGAGGAGAGTTTCATTTTAACATTTGTGGCAGAAGCCTGCCGTGTTTACATGCAGGAAAGTGAGAAAGGTTACAACAGAAATGTTTACTTTCGTCCTTCGTATTGAAGGAAAAAAGATAAAGCAATTAATAAGAAACAGAGGGACAAGCGGCGGATTTTTCTCACCCAAGCAATTGCCAGTGGAGGATCTTTCAAGCGAGAAAATCGAGAGGAGACGAGAGGTTACTAACACGAGATGGGAGGAAAGGGGCGGAGCTTCCAGTTAATCCTGCCAGTCTAACCCTAGATTCACATTACGTTTTTGTTCATCTGCCATTTTCATTTGTGACGTTTATTTAACTTGTATGAAAGGAGTCTCCACTGCCAGTGTTTTCTAACAGTCAGCGGTAAAGCTGTAACCTCCTTGTACCATCACAATATCTGTATTTTTGTCTTATTGACAGACTTAGTGACTGTTTTTAGCTGCTGTAACACAAGTGAGAACAGGAACTAACTTGTTTCATATGCCATTCCACAATGCTAAACATAACCATAAATACATTATGTTTTTGAATAAAAAAATATATAAAAATAAATCCTTCCAAATACTCTCTTAATTATAACGTGTCACAGAGAAAGGAGAAGCGCCCTGAGGTTTATAAGCCAGTTTTCCTAGTTCCTAACGCACCTGAGACCTGTTATATCACGACATAGGTGTGGTCATAATGTGAAAAAAAGTGAAATATGGACTTTCCAGAGGTTTCTGTAGGTTGGAAATCACTAATCTTCTAAAAATAACTAACACACCACTTTAATAAATGCAGAGCCTAACAGTGACGTTAGAAACATCATGACTCATAATCCAGTCATTCCAACTCCCTAAATATATCTGAAGGAAAACGAGAGTTTGTGGAGGCACCTTGAGGTTTTTGGGCTGCTGCCGGAGCTCGAGTACGTGTTTGCGGTGCAGTTCTCTCTCTCTGCGGTTATTGTACTCAATCTGGTTCTCCAGCTCGGTTTGGTGCTGCAGGCGGATCAGATCCATGCGCAGCTTCTGCAACGTTTTCAGCTGCCGGTGCTCCAGCTCCTGAGTCGACTCGTCGTGTCTTATCAGCATGGCGTGCTCCATCTCCTTCTGCGTCTTCTTCTTATTCAACTCCTGGAGGAAAACGAAATGGAAAACTGGTTCTCAAGGCTGCATATGTATTTTCAAATTAACTTTTTTTTTTTTATTTTGGAAAATAGAACTTCCAACACTCTCCCAAGTTAATCAGTGAGACCTTTTTGTCCTGTAAGCTTCATATCTAGCCAGCTGCTCCCACTCCAAAACATCTGGTTGATAAAAATTTGACCTTTTGACTACATGTTCAATTTTCACCAAAGTCACCAAACAACCAAGAGACCCAAAGACTGCACTGATGTATTAAATGAGACCGCACCAAGACTGCACTGATGTATTAAACGAGTGTCATGATGTAACTAG
>CM074939.1:15770222-15784060 GCA_037576815.1 Pangasius larnaudii | reverse complement strand
TGGTTCTGGATTGTTTGCTGGGATTCAAACATTTTGTACTACATGGTTTGTGTGACTGGAACCTTTGGGACCGGATTATTTGTTAGGGTTATGACCTTTAGTTCTGGACTGGCAGAATTAGAACCTTTGGTTCTGTATTATTCGTTCTGGAGGGTTTGAATTTAAAACTTTGGCTCTGGATTGTTTGGTGGAATTTGAACCTTTTGTTCTATACTGCTGATAAGAGATGGAAACTTTAGCTTGGGATTATTTTACTCTAGACTGTTAGCTTACTCTAGTCTTACTCTAGTCTTACTCTAGTCTTACTCTAGACTGTTTGTAATATTGGAACCTTTGGTTCTTTACTGTTTGAACTCAAACCTTTGGGTCTGGATTATTTGTTAGGATTGAGACCTTTAGTTCTACAACACTAGAAACCTTTGGGTCTGGATTGTTTGGTGGGATTTGAATCTTTTATTCTGGACTGTTGATAAGATGTGGAATTTTTGGCCTTGGATTATTTGGACCTTAAATTCAAGAATGGTAGGATTACAATTTTTTGCTTCTGTGCTTTTTTGGTTTAGAGCTTTTGGTTCTAGATTGTTTGCTGGGATTTGACATGTTCGTTCTGGACTGTTGGTACTGGAACCTTTGGGCCTGGATTATTTGGTGGGATCAGAACCTTCAGCTCTAGACAGCATGATTAGTATTCTTTAACTGATGTGTAAAGAGAGCTTCCTGACTATCAGGATGTTATGTAATGGAAGTGTGTCGGCTCAAACTGCCGGTGGAATTTTCCCGTTAGCATGATGAGACTAAAGGCATTATCAGAACTTCACATATGAGGTGCTATTTTTACACTCCTGCCCAGTTTACACACTCCTGAGTGTGTTCTTCACGCTTTACATAAACACTAATATATCTGTAGTAGTGCATGGGTGCTGAGTCAGCTCTCCTTTCCCTGACAGATAAGAGATAAGAAGTCTGAGGGACTGAATCCAGTATCAGCTACACAGCGCTGTAGACTCAGAGTCAAATGCATAAACACCTGTAAAATAATGTATATACGTATATATACATATATATACACACACACACACACATATACACACACACACACACACACATATACACACACACACAAGTGAGAAAAAGATAATACAGAAATACAAGCAAGATGGAAAAGGATAAAGAAAGACAGTAACAGAAAAAGACTGACGTAGTGAGAAAGTGACAGGAAAAGAGAAAGACAGGACAAAGTGCTACACAGAAGAGAGACGCCATGATGGAGAACGACAAGAAAAGACATCCAAAAAAAAAGAGAGAGAGTGAGAAACTAGGACAGAAATAGAGCGATAGAGAGATTAAAATCGTCAGAGGTGCCAATATTTACGGTTCAGGCGTAGCGTTTACGATTTTTGACCTAAGGGGAAATACGGGAGAGCCCTGAAAATTTCACTTATGGGGAAAGGATCCGGGACGGAAAAGATATACTTGCTTCTGGTAGCACTTTCACTTCACGTCAACTTTATCTAGGTGAGCTTTGAGACAGGGGGAAAAAGAAGAAGAAAAAAAAAAAAAAAAAAAAAAAAAAGGAGGAGCTGTTTATCATTAAGTTATTATCGCTGTTATCTTACTGTCGTTTGGCACACACCTGAAATAAACGAGCTGCACATAAGCATATTCCACAGTTTGTGGTTTAAAAAAATGGGGGAAGGAAAAAAACAAAAAAAACATATGAGCTCGGGGACCAGGCGCCATTTTTTTGTTCTAATCTGTAGTTTTTCTAAACTGTCTGCTGTGGGTTGAACCTGTGCCTGCTGGAACCTCAGATTCCTGCTGTTGAATCTGTGGAAGGTGATACGCTGATGCAGCCCATCTGCCTCAAAGCTGTGCGTTGGGAGATGCTTTTCTGCTCACCACGGCTGTACAGAGTGCTTACTTGAGTTAGGAAAGCCTTCTCTCTCAGCAACAAGGCGTTTCCACCCACAGCACTGAAGGTTTTTTTGCTTTTCGCACCATTCTGTGTGAAAATCCCAGAAGATGAGCAGTTTCTAAAATCCCCAAGCCAGCATTTTTCATGACGTGAACATTAACGGAAGCTCGTCTCTCGGTCTGAGTGAAAGCCAGAGACAATGAGATGGAGACAGA
This sequence comes from Pangasius larnaudii, assembly GCA_037576815.1. NCBI lineage: Eukaryota > Metazoa > Chordata > Actinopteri > Siluriformes > Pangasiidae > Pangasius > Pangasius larnaudii. Next base: position 15,781,930 of record CM074939.1, on the reverse strand, counting down.
CAGCGATAAAGAGAGAACTTGACAGAAGGACAGACAGAAATAAAAGCTGAAAAGAGAAATACAGAGAAAGAGACAGAACCAGACAGAGAGAGATTCGGTGAGACACACGCACACACGCACACACGCACACACGCACTCCATTACTTTCTCACAAACCCAGAACTAATGAATGTTGGAGTGTGTGTGTGTGTGTGTGTGTGTGTGTGTGTGTGTGTGTGTGTGGATGTTTACTCTTACAGCCAAAGTAAAACTTCGTGCCAGGAGACATGACAATATAATATCAATATTGTTATAAAATATGTCACGATACACTTTTCTGCGATATAGTGGACATCGTGATATCTTTTTTCGACAATTTTTTGTATTTTTTAAATATATCAGTTACAAACTCTTCAAGTAGATTTGATTATTTATTATTATTAAGTTTTTTTTTTATACAACTTTACAAACAGAGTTGCTCCTCCTTTTCAATGCTGATTTATTTTTGTGCACTTTCTGTAACACGTCAGTGCTTGGAACGGCTCCAGGATCCCTGAACTCGATTTTGTAAAATACTGTATGCAAATACACGCTACAAATACAAGAGTGGCTTTGGGAAAACTCTGTCAATGTCCTCGAACCCAATCACACACGTCTGGAGAGACCTGAAAATGCTCCCCATCCACCCTGACAGAGCTTGAGAGGATCTGCAGAGAAGAATGGCAGAAAATCCCCAAATCCAGGTGTGCAAAGCTTGTTGCGTCATACCCAAAAAACTGTAACCACTGCCAAAGTACTGAGTCAGAGGTCCGAATACGTACGTCAACGCGACAGTTCAGTTTTTTCTTTTTAACACATTTTGTAATCAAGTTATCACAAAGTTGTCATTATGGGGTAAGGAGTGAAGATTGATGTGGGGAGAAAACATTTTTAAAGCATTTTAGCATAAGGCGGCAACATAAAATTTGAAAAACTGAAGGGGTGCAAATACTTTCTGAATGCACTGGATGTAAGGAATATGATGATCTGTGTCATGCCCTTACAGGAAAACAATCAACGACAGGATGGCGTGATCAATCTGAGTCACTCTTACCACTCGAACGTTGATTCCTTTCCAATAACAACCTCGACGATTACTATTGTTTTACTATCTAAAAAAATGACACATAGCACTGTTTTTATCCATTTATAGTTACATTTACTGCTATGAAACAAGCTTGTTCCTGTTGCGACTTATGTTATAGCAGCGATAAACAGTCGCTCCCTCACCAGCCTCTCTTTTTTCCTCTCTTTTAAAGTTAATAAATAAACAAATAAATGGAGATCGTCGACCTGCAAAGCGTAAACTCCTCTGTCGTGAAGATCTCGGAAGACCTCTACAAAGCACCGACACTGGAGACTCCTTCAATAAATGCAAAATAAAAGACTTCTTACAGACTTCCACCATAAAAGTCACTATGAAAGAGCTGTTCGTGATTTGCAGCCACACTAGTGTCAGAGCTGCTTCTATAGAAGATTAATCAACACCTTCTGACCATTTCGAATCCAGCATTCGACAGCGTGGTCGAAGATAGACAAACATAGTGTGTGTGTGTGTGTGTGTGTGTGTGTGTGTCTCATTTTGCTTACAGAGTGTCATTATTGAACCAGCATGTAGTCTCTCAGTCTTTAGTGCACTGTGCGGAAAAAGAGCTACAGCTGCATCACGACGGCTAAAATCCAACGGGAACGTGTGTGTGTGTGTGTGTGTGTGTGTGTGTGTGTGTGTGTGTGTGTGTGTGAGTGTGTGCGCGAGTGTGTATGAGATTAATATCGCAATATAGGTCAAAGGAGCTGAGCACTCGGCTTATTTAAGACAGCTCTGTGTAACACTCATCCTCATTTCATCGCTCGTCCTCTCTCCCCTACACACTGAGCTCAGCTGGAGAGGGTGAACATTCCCATGATGCCTTGCATACGAGTGACAGCACTGTTTCCTGTGATGTTATGCACACTAAAAGCCTTCGGCGGCAACTTCTTTGTGGAAAAACCGGAAAGCGAAGACTCCCATCAGGCCCGGGGGGGTGTGCTAGATTTCTACTCTAAAAATGAATACACAAACCAACATTTGCACACTTCATGCGTGTGAAGAGCAAAACATGGAGCGAGACAGAGACGGGGAAATTTTTCGACCCGACTTGTGTGAAATCAATAATTCAGTCCTGACCTAGAGAACGACATGAGCATGTGTGTATATTTATAAGTAAGAAAATACAGAGAGACAGAGATGGAATGGAGTGGGGGAAAAAACTCTTCCACAGACGACTGCTGATTTAGCCGCTTTTCATAGTAATTAGCTAGAAACATAGCTAGGTAATGTTAGCTGAATGAAATTACAGCTAGCAAACATGCTGGATTTCGAAATTAGCCTGCACGAGCTAAAGACGGGAAATGGAACAGCATCAACTGTTAGTGGCCATTTATGTAGGCTTTATCTAAAAAAAAGTGAGTTATGTAAATATCGTACAATATAAAAATTGTATTCAAACGTATTTATTTAGAGGGTTTAGTATTGACTGTTTGTAATATTATACAGCTTAGTTTATAGATATATTTACTTTATAATATTGCCACGGTCACGGTGAACATTAGTGGTACGCTTGTTTATATCGCATAAACGTAAAGAATGCAAAAGAGAGAATTCTGTAATGAGACGTTAACTTTTAAATGCGACAAATTACGACATCTGAGAAGAACGTAAACGTAAAAGTAATGCTGTATCTGACTAGAGGTTGTAGCTTATAATTCCCTAAAACTCTGAACTGAAAAGAAAAAAAAAGAAGAAGAAGAAGAAAATACCCCCTTAACTCAGAATGCCTGGGATGGTCTTCTTAACTCAGAGTTCAGCAAGTGACATCAAATCAGCAAGGGACATCAAATCAACATGGCCGCTCACAGCATCAGCAGTAAACAAAGTAGCACTTCTTACCTTTAACTGAGTTACACTGCATATACACGGATCTGCTTTAGATCAATCAACACTCGGACATATTCACTCGTTAAACCTATAACACTGTGCTCTGGTTACCAGACGGTTGTGAGTTCAAATCCTGGGTTTTTCAGAAAGCCGCAGCAGAACAACAACTTGTAAGTCACGTTAGGATAAAACTACTTGCCCAACCTTACCACTGTACTGATCTTTATTACCATTAACCGATCGATAGGTCTGTGGTTGTGTACTCTAACGTCACACTTTATTGATCTGTAACACTGAACACACACACACACACACACACACACACACACACAAACACACACACGCGCACGCAGGCTTTCAGAACACATTTCACTGTTTCATTACATATTCAAGTTCAATAAAAATCAGACAATCACTGAACAAGATGCAACCAACGGAACAGCTAACGTACCAGTTTTTAAATAAACAAATAAATAAATACAAGCACAATTTTTTCAAAGATCTGGGAAAGTTTTATGAATCTATCCTAGTCTTGTCCATATTATATTTCCGTCTTTTATAGCTTTTATATTTCATTTCATTTCATGCATGTACTTGTTTTGCCTTTGTGATTTTTTCTCCCTTTTTTTCCCCCCTCGTGTTTATTTTTTTTAATACACTTTGTAAACTTCGAAGAAAATCAATAAAAAAAAACAAAAAAAAACCTGTAGCATGTTTCGAGTCCTATTTTCTATTCTGATTCGCCTAATGCCAAGTCCGGCGTAAGCTTCCCTTCTGGCGCCGTGACCTTTTGATGTATGAAAGCGGCCCTGAATAATTTCACGCACATCATTCGCACTGTATTCTATTTCACGTATTTAATTATGTATAGATCATTTAATACGTAATTATATATACAGCGCTGTGCAAAAGTCTTAAGCGATGTACAGATGCATTCGAAAATAAGGAAATGATACGTTTCCATATAAACTAATCATAAAATAAACATCGAAGACCTCATTTTTTATTTTTTTTTTAAATAGAGCGCCTAAGACTTTTTCTCAGACTAGACTGATGATCATACGACTGAGGTTTCTTTCACCATGTCACTGTATAGTTACATTTTTTGCTGGATATTTCTTTCCACAATTTTCCACATTCCCAGCCAATCCTAGTACAGGAAATGGGAATATCCCTAATTCCCAGGTTCTTCTCCAAGTTTACATCCTCACTCCTGTTCTACCTTCTGTGGTTTTTTTTGTGATATGGACACATCATGTAGCGCAGCTTATAAGGTTCACTCACCTGTAAATGCAATTTTTAAAGGAATTTCAGCCGTAATACAGACACACAGCTCACACCGGACGCCATGCCTAGCCTAGCATCGTTCATCAATCTCTATAATCTTGAATGCATACACGAACTGAAATTTATTAAATGTTTCATAACATTTTATAATCGCCTTAAGTTACGTGTAAGAAACATCCGTGAAAGGACAGGACACGGACAAAGGCAAGGAGGAGCACGAGTTCCGTCTCATTTCATATCCATTAAATTGATTCGAGCTCTTTATGAGGCTGCGTGTCGTCCCTCCGTTTATGCTTCGTCCTTTAGGTCACTCTGTTCTGTAGCAGCTGCCAGAATGTGAATGTCAGTGTGTGAGTTTGTGGTTTTGTTTTCATCAAGGCCACTGAGATACACTGTGGTGTGTGTGTGTGTGTGTGTGTGTGTGTGTGTGTGTGTGTGTGTAAGAAGGGTGATTTGTCTCTGCAGGAGGTGAATGAGTGTGCTGTAGTAAGCTTATTGTACTCTATATGTGCTGTAGCAGTACACACACACACACACACACACACACACACACACACACACACACACACAGAGAGAGAGAGAGAGATCGGTTTTATCAAGGATCTTCCACTGACATGATTATTACTGCAGCTATTTAATGCCTATGCTACACCTCAAATTTAACCCCAACTTCATCCTCAATAACCACAGAATTCACATCCAAGCTGCTTTTTTTAAATCATTGTGAGGACATTTGACACTGAGCTATCGTTATAAGGACATTTAGTCCTTATTTAGTCCTCGCTAACAGTTAAACACACACACACACACACACACACACACACACACACACACAGAGAGGAAATCACATCTTGCACACGCATGTGTATCTGTGCCATCTTATGTAATGCACATTTACAAAATCACTCCCTATTTTTGGAAAACACACACACACACACACACACACACACACAGCTCTAGGTATGACGAGGAGCTGCTCTAAACCCAACAGGATTTTTCCAAGAGATGACAAATGACAAATAATGACAAATTTCTCTCTCACGAGCACACACACACACACGCACGCACACACACACACGCACGCACACGCACGCACGCGCACGCACACGCACACATGCACACATGCACAGACACCTCTAAAATAACACTACAAATGTCTTAACAGTAACAGAATGAAGATGTTTTCCAGAAGCAGAACTCCCAACAGGGCAAGGAAACGAGAAGAAAAAAAGAAAAAAGAGAAAAGGGATAGAAGGGGAATGGGAAGGATCCCTCCTCATCCCTCTGCGAAGGAGGAAGAAAGGGAAAGAAAGGAAATGGGAAAAGGAAATCAAGGGAAGGGAACAGAAAGGGAAAGGAAAGGATGGGAACAGGAAGAGAAAAGGAAGGGAAGCAAAAGAGAAGGTTAAGGGAAGAAAGGGGAGGGAAGGAAAGGGAGGAAAAGAAATGAAAGGAAGACTGATGATGTGGAACGATTTTCATAAGAAAAGGGATAAAATACAAAAATGCCACTAGACAGATAGCATCTGTCATACCCATCCTACAACATGTAACCCCCCCCCCCACCCACACACACACACACACACACACACACACACACACACACACACACACTTAGCCCATAGCAGAGAGCATGTACTTATTTCCTGATAAAATAAAGCATATAGTGGATTATTTTAGTGGCAACATGAATCCCATTTTCTCTTTTCCACAATGCCAAGTAAAGTTCACAGTGTGTGTGTGTGTGTGTGTGTGTGTGTGTGTGTGTGTGTGTGTGTGTGTGCACGCCAAGGGCAGCATGGCATACCCACAATCCCCTCTGCTGTGTTACTGAAATGCCATAAGGTTTTGGCCCTGTCATGTTGAGTTCATGAAACATTTGGCCTGAGCGAGTCTGTGTGTGTGTGTGTGTGTGTGTGTGTGTGTGTGTGTGTGTGTGTGTGTGTAGAGGAGAGAGGAATACACAACTGAAATGCAGATGCGCTCTCACGATTCACATCCGGCCACACACTATTAATATCTACATCATGTAGCACACGCCTCCTTCTCTGTGACGGACAGCTACACAGGCCACACCTCCTGTTCTGAGGCTGATGGGTACAGAGACCGCAGCTCCTTCAATAAAACAGACGGGTACAGAGGACACACGCTCTTTCTACAAGTGTGTGCGCGTGTCTGTTACGATCTGCTCGCCGCATACACTTCGGGTGACACCGACTGCTGCAGAGCTGCGGTCTAAAGCTCTGAATAAGCAGCAGCACTTCCTGTCAGACAGGAAGTGAGAGTGCACAGCCATCACCTTAGCAGGAAGTGATCACTGAATGTGGAAGTCAGGGGTGACTCAATAGAGGGAAGGTCTATTAACAGAACGGAAGACATCTATCCGTTTATTTATGCTATCTTTTCTGGAGGCTCTTCCGGCACAGGGAGAGAGAGAGAGAGAGAGAGAGAGAGAGAAACAGAGAAAGAGAGAGAGATTAAGAAAGAGAGAAAGACACAGAGAGAGACAGAAAGAGAGAGAGGTTGTGTATTGTCGATAACGATTAGTTTGTGCCCCCCGGCAATTATTTTTACGGTATGTTTAAAGGAAATATTTATTACGAAATCTTGCGTACATGCTTTTCCGTGAAATCTTGTACGCTCTCGGTATTTATCACATTGTTGCTGTTGTTAGAAGCTGAGAGAAGAGAGCGGCTGTGAAGAAAGTCGACTTACTGAGCCGGGAAAAAAAAAAAAAAACAGTTTAAAATCTAATAAGCATGTATGATGAAGGTAGGAAAATGCTCGGAGCGGCAGCAGAGGCAGCAACAGTAATGGAATTTCAGTGCAGTCGTGTCCCCTGTGTGGAGAGACTCAGGCTGCTGGACTCAGGGTGGAGGAGACCGTTGGCTTTTCCTTAGTCAGTGGTAGGAAATTACAAGTTAGTGGAAGGCAACAATCGCTTGTTCGATCTCTAACACCGACCGTACAGCTCGTGGTTTTGAGGAGGTGAATACAATCACTCATCAGAGAGAACAAGGAGGTGTCCATGTCCTCCTGCCACACTAGCTTGTATGTAGTTTGAATGTGATTTTAAACAGTCGAAAATGACGAGCTCCGTCTTCTCGCTTCTGTGAAACGTCGCATAAATCTCTTGTCCGCGCGGACTTTGTGCTCTGGTAGAAAAACTAAACCAAGCAGACTGATAACGGTTTACTCTCACTTCATCAGTGAGCATCTCTGATGGTTGGTACGGTCACGCTGCCTCTGTCACCTTCCATGCTCTGTTAGTCACATTAGCAATTTCGCCAGACGAACCCGTGTAATCCACCCTCCTCCCTCTGACGTCCCAGCATGCACTGGTGTTAAATTGGGTAGTTGGAGTATTAAAACCCATAAATAAAGCCTATAAAGGGCTATAAATAACCTGCGGATGATGTCAGGAGCCCAGGATGGGTGAAACAGAGGGCGTTTGCGTGTGTAGTGGGGAGGAGGGGGCTAAAAATAGCACTCATTACCTCACACACTCCTCCGAGAGAGAGACAGAGAGAGAGAGAGAGAGAGAGAGAGAGAGAGAGAACGTGACAGGGAGAATGGGAATGAATGCAAAAATGTGTGCGAGGAAAAAGAGACTGAAGGAAAAACATGGGATTATGGAATGGATGTGAAAAAGGAGAGAGAACAAGGGAAAGAAGAAGGGGGAGAGAGAAAGAGAAAAAAGATTCCCACGTCCTCACCCACGCTCACGGCACAGCACGGGGCCACGTCACTACACGTCTGTAACACACTCGCTCCCTTCTGCTGCACTTTAACTCTCTGCTCTGTTTCTCTGAAGCAAAGACAGACAGACAGACAGACAGACAGACAGACAGACAATCAAGCCGTCCTGTTTTCCACGAGACAGACAAAAAGGCAGATTTTGCCTTTTTGTATTCTGTCTGTCTTTCAGACTGAAAAACTGACAGAAAAAGACAGACAGATCAACAGATCGACCTCTCCATCACATCGCCGGACCTTTGCTCTCCCTCTCGTCTCTCCGTTTATTAGCTGTTACTCTGGAATGTGGTACAATGGTATCTGATTGGACGAGATGGCTCTCGATGCTTGTCCATCAGCACAAAGTCCCACCTCACGCGTACGACTGCTAAAGAAATGCGTCTGGTTGAATCACAGCTGGTTTTTTTCCACCACACCCTGTGATCGTGACTAACAGGACAAACACTGATACTCGGGACGGTTTACTGCTAAGGTCCGCACCGGTGAATTCATAAGACAGACACACACACATACACGTATATGGACAGTTGAGACGTGACTGAATTAATATTAACTAATATTAATATTATTCGGCGTGAACAGAAATGTGTTCTAAACGGATACATATACAGATACGAATACAGGCTGGGGATGATTGATGATTGTATCAAGAGTCACTACCACTAGACTGACAAAAATAAACTGTTTTATTTTTAAAATATGTGTTTCCTTATAGCCTATTTTGTATCCTATATGAACCATAATAGCCTGCTGTCTGACTTTGGAGCAGAGCAACAAAACAAAAACAGCAAACCTGCTGCATCTTAGCTTCCTTGTCCGTTCTCGCTGAACAGATAAATCCGTAAATGTCTTCGCTGTACAAGAACTCAATACGCATCTCTGCTGCTGTGCGACACAGAGCACACATGCATGACTTCAGCTGTTAGTGAGTAATTAATACAAAAAATAAATAAACTTAAAAAAAAAAACCTGACTGAATGCTAACAATACTGTCTAGCAGCTACAGCCTACTAACCAGTTTCCAGGGTTTTTTTCTACTGTAATGACGTAACATATATCTGGCCATGCCCTCGTCTAACTAGAAAATACTGTAGGTAAGTACAAACAAAAATAATAACTGCCTGAGCAGCATTTTTAAAAAACGCATTCCTGCATACATGTTTAGTTGAGACCAACTATGAACTGCAGTGATGTAGCTGAGGTCGAGGAACTGTCAGAAATCACACACCACAGTTTTTTCCGGTGCTTTTAAGGGGCACAGTGGCTGAATGAATGAATGAATGAATGAATGAATGAAGCTTTCTTTTTTAATGTAACTTCCTGTTTAGGCCACGCCCACTTCAGGTTTAAACCCGAAAGCAGATACAGATAATGGCACCTCCAGTAGAAAGACAGACTGGCAGATAGAGAACAAACCTGATTATATTCTAATTATTCTTGTGGCTTAATAAGCACATATAAATGGACGACAAATTAAAGGAAAATTCAACACCTGTCTCAGGAAGATGTTCCAGGCCACCACAAGCCACCTGAACAGCTTCAGTGCAACCTGGCATCAGATTTTACACGTCACGGGAGCGATGAACATCGTTCTTCCAAAAGACGCTTAATATATCTGAAATCAATCCGAAATCTCCCACAGGTTTCCAATCAGGTGGAGATCTGGAGACCCCAAAAGGTCACGGTGTTTGATTTCATCCTCATCAAACCACTCAGAGAATCGTGCCCTGTAAATGTGGGCGGAGTCATGCTGGAAGAGGCCACGCAGGATGAAAGCGAACAGTGCGTCTTTAGCAATATCGCAATTTCAATGTGACAAGATGGAGAACGAAATGGAAAATAAAAGAAAACGAAAGAAGAGACAGCTGTCAAACAGGGACTCGCGTTTCCTAAATTACACACACACACACACACACACACACACACATACACACACACTTACAGAGAAACAGTAACCACTGAACCTGTGATTTGCAGCTGCACTACTGTTAAAGACCATGAATCAACACATGCCGACCAATCAGAACCCAGAATTCAGACTGTGGTGCAACAATCAACTGGGTGCAGGCAGGCACACGCACATACACACACACACACATTTACACATACACACACGCACACACACACACACATACACACACACACACACACAACGTGGTCGAGTGGAGCTGTCCTTGAAGCTTAATCAGTAACTCTAACTATAACGAGGATAGTTATGGATTCTGCCAGGCCACTGTCGGCCCGCTTGTGGTTCTCCACACACACACACACACACACACACACACACACACACACACACACACACACACACACACACACCACAACTGAGCACATATAAACACATATTCCACATGCAGTTTTGCAGGAACTCACTGAGCTTTGTGTGTTTGTGATGATGAAATATTATGAAGTCAAGCCAGTTCTGTTTTCATTTTTTTTCTTTTCGATTTTTAAAATGGAGACGATAGATATAGTTTTGATGAGTACAAGTTTATCAATTAGCATACATTATATTATACATTTACATACATATACACATACATATATATATATATATATGTGTGTGTGTGTATCTCCAACGAAATGTGACGCAATTCCTACAAAGACCCTTAGATGAAAAAATATCTGCATACACATCACTTGTACACCACTACACTGGGCTAAGAGGGGAAAAAACATGCCTATAAATCAATAAACTAAATGTTGTTGTTTGTCAACATGATTTAAACACATTTAAAAAAAAATCACACTATCATAACTGTCAAAATATCTCCTAATGTATCGCTAACACATCCGACTCCCGGTCCCGTATCAGGATGTGAATCGTGACTCGGTGTAACTTATGGAACAGATAAAACACTCCAGGGCGTGCCGTTATTCGACAACAATCCACGGCTCCCTTCACCTTGAAGCTGATTATTACTGTTGTGTGACATCCTGCTCACGGCACAGCGATTTGCCGACAATTACAAAGTTTACTTTAATAATAAATAACACGTCACATATTTTAATCTATATCTTTATTTACATTTACGTTTACGGCATTTGGCAGATGCCCTTATCCAGAGCGACTTAGCATCTCCTCTCTCTCTCGCCAAAAAACAAACAAACAAACAAACAAACAAACAAACAAAATAACTTAGGATTTTACCATGAACCCGGAAAGCTCAAACTTCACAAAGCGACAAAGCGCTGACACTGGAGTCTCCTTACATAAAAGTTAAATAAGTCTCCTCACAGAAAACATCACCACATCAACAATTATACATTATTCTTTCTTAAACAGCAGCACTTTTTTTTTAAAAATCATATCATTATTATTACTTTTCTGATTAAATAATGTTTTTGTAAATTACAAACCAACAAAGCAATCGATTTTGTACATAATATTTAAATTTGTATAGATTTTAAATTTTTTCTCCCTTTCACTGACATTTTAATATTTATTAAAGAATGTTATTTAAAAAAAATAATAATTTATACATGAAATAAATATTAAATCATCAAACCTTTTTTTTTTTTAATGCAACACTAGTTTTTTGCTGGAAGCTTCTTCTGAAATAAAAAAAAAGCGATACATCATCTTGTGTATCGTAGAAACAGCTTAAAGAACGGTGATATGATATTTTTGTCATATTTCGCAGCCCTAATATGAGACATGTCGCAAAAATATAACTTGATATTTATAACTTGTCGATGTTTTACTCTGTGTGTGTGTGTGTGTGTGTGT
>CM074939.1:15733339-15753054 GCA_037576815.1 Pangasius larnaudii | reverse complement strand
TATATTATATTATATTATATTTGTTAACATATTTCTTGTATAATGTGCACAAATGTAGTGTTTATGCAGTGCATATGTATTTGAGCACTTATATTATGATAATGGAAAAATAAATAAAAATGATTAATATAATGATATAATAATAACAATATAATTATTATTATTTTTTTAAAATAGAAAAACACTGATTCACATAACGCAGTATTTATCTATTTACATATCTAACTTTTGCAGTCTTAACTCATATTGCTCCAAAATAATAATATGAATAAGTAAATAAACAAAAAAAACAAAAATAAGTAAAAATGTAGGTTAAAATAGACTAAATGGATAAAAATAAATTTGAATTTTTTTTTTTTTAAATAAATAAAGGTGTTAACTGTGATTATGCTTCAATTAGCACTTTTTTTTTTATTTTTTTTTATTTTATTATTTTTCTTTCTGTCGCACTGTGATACATTTACTACCACAGCGCTTCTCAAAGTGTAATGTATAACCAGAAGGCTCAGCATTTTAATTATAGTTTAATGACATGACTTTTTTTTTAAACGCCAGCGCTTCAGTCCCTGTTCAAAAAGTTACCGTTCAGCCCTGAGTTATAGTTCTTTAATTACAGCACTAAGCCTAATCGCCCCGGTCTTGGGGGAATCGAATGGGTTTAAAATGATGCTAGTTGCACTAATGTGTTTCTGATGGGAGGAGGTTAATTTCTTAATCTAAAACTTTCGATTTTAGGCGTAAACAATATCGACTTGAATCTTATGGTGATGTTCATTTTAATAAAACCGTAACATGATGTATCTGGGCTTCTGTGGGTGGAAATAAAAAAAGACGCCTTCAACGAGTAAGTACGCCTCGTGCGCCAAAATATGCTCAGATTACATACCATTAAAAAATAAATAAATAAACCTCTGGTGCTGTTAAAGCTGTGTGGCGGATTTGTACCATCTGAGGACTCAACAAGAGACAAAGTACTGATTTTGTTTTATTAGTCATTATCTTTTTGGGTCTTTTCGCAGGTACCATAAGAGTCAGGCCATCTACCTCGAGTCGAAGGATAACACCAAGATCAGCTGCGTCATCAGCTCTGTAGGAACCAGTGAGGTTGGTGTTCGCTTCCACTGCACTGATTTGTGTGAAATTAACATCAGCAGCTCTTCCACTTAACGATTTCCTCAGACAGACGGATCGAAGGAGGAAAAAAATGCGCAGTCCGAGCGCTTCATCCGTTTGCATTAACTAATCTCCATCGAATCACTGGGGTCTGATCTACTACAGCGCGTGGAGAAACGTGATCCCGACGCCTCTTACGGTGCTTTCACACCGATTACTGAGTCCTGAGTCTGAATCCGAGTCAGACTGATGCTGTTGGTTTGTCTGGTTTCTTACTGTAAATAATTAAATACAACTCCTCAGCAAATAACGGTGGCTGTGGAGTGTGTAGGGCTGAGAACACACTCGCAAAACCCCTACCTTCATAGGTCAGAAACACGAAGTGTGTGTGTGTGTGTGTGTGTGTGTGTGTGTGTGTGTGTGTGTGTATACACTCGGAAACACTTAGACATTTCTAGTTTAAAGGTGCATTAGATAAGATTAGTCCATTTTTTTAAAATGAAGATTGGGTCTCTAATTTTTATACAAATTTTTGCAGGTGGATTTGACATTTGATATTATTATTATTATTATTATTATTATTATTATTATTATTATTATTATTATTGTTACCCCTTGACCCATAGAGTGTCTATAAAATGACTCATCCATACATTCTGGACCAGAAGTCAGTTTTCCGAACAGGTTTTCTCAGCCATGTAGTACTCTTGTGCTGAGGCCATGGCTTAAACCAATACATATCTCTTTTTATCACATTCTAAATATCTAAAAATAAATAAATCTTACGTGTACAAATAACCGACTGTTGCACCTTTTAAAACATCTGCCTGCAATCAAACCATGGTAGAGTTCGACTGGGACAGCTGTCTTGTTCCGCACACGAGTTCGAATGCCGTGTTCTGACCTACACAAACGAAGCTCGCGAACCTCGGCAGAGAGGGAAACGCAGCAGGGTTCGAGTCAGACAGATCCAACGCTGCACGTGTGAACGCACCTTTAAGCGTCTTGTGAAGAGTTTGCATTCCGCAGAGACTTTATGCTCTGAATAGCAGCCGCAGATTAACAAGCGGTGACCTCGGAATTCAGAGTGGTTCTGTTTTACGGACTGCTGAAGTCTAAGAGAGAAACGAGAGAAAATAATAATAATAATAATAATAATCCTAAAAACGAGGAAATAGAAATAGGGTTTTATTTAGTGATATGAACAATTTTAGCAGACTTGAGCCAGATGAATTTTCATAAACAGCATTTGTGCACAGATTAACACTTACAACCCACATTTTTCTGGCACGAGTAGCGTTCTAGCGTTGACCCATTTCATTTCCTTCATGCCTGTGCTCTAGATGCTGGTGGGTAAATAGCTTGTAAATGCACCTTAATCACAATCGTGTGGACAAAACCCCCATAAGCTACTCAGGAGACTGTAACATGATTTGTTTCTTATGTGCTTTATTAAGTGGATTATGATCGATGGCCCGTCAAATGCTCATACAGTGAATAATGAAAACCACCTGCCGTGGTGAAAGCCGTACAACGGATACGTAAAGTTTACACACCCCTGTTAAAATGGCAGGTTTTTGTGAAAAAAAAATGAAACCAAGATAAATCATGTCAACTTTTTCCACCTTCCATGTGAAATTACAACGTTTAAAAAAATTAAGTGAACAGCAATCAAACATTTTAGGGGAAAATAGGAAACTTTATTTGTAGACTTTGCTATATCGCATTAAAGGTGGGAAAAGTTCCGACATCTCTCTCAAAAACCTGCCATTTTAACAGGGGTGTGTAAACTTTACGTATCCATCGTACGTTAAAAACTCGTATTAAGGGATGTGTAAATGTGTTAAGCTGTTAAACACTTACATGCATGTGGCATTATAGGTGGGGGGGGGAATCAGTGGGCGGTGTGATGATGATTTTCCAACAACAGCGTGTCCCTGAGTGTTTATTCCTCACATACATGTGGTTCAAACGCCGCCAGGCGAAAGTTATGTTCCCTCACCAGTCTCTCTCTTTCTTCCCTCTTTAAGTTAATAGGACAAAAAAAACCAAAAAAAACATGCAGCTTGTCATGTTACCATAAGCTCCACTGTCCTGAAGATGTCAGAAAACCTGCTGACCGTTACAAAACGCTGACACTGGAGACTCCTTCCCTAACTGTTAACGAAACAGCTCCTTACAGAAAGCTTCACCCTATCAGTATTTATACTTTTTCTTTATTAATTAGCAACATGTTGTTTTTTTTAAATCCATTTATTATTAGGCGTAGATTGTGTGGAGCGTCCAGAATTTGACAGAACACGTGTTCGTGTTTGCTAGCGAGTAACCTGTGATTAAAAATATACGCTTTTTCCACACAATTCTACTCGATATTAACTAAATACTGTTTATAGTAAATAAGCATTTAATTTAAAAAAAAAAAAAAAAAAAAAAAGGCTCATGCTTCCAGGAAAATTTAAAGACGTGACGAGATGTGAAGCAAAATCTATAGCTGCTATAATGTAAATGCTAACAGGAACTAACTTGTTTAACGGACATTCCACAGCATTAAAGGTAACTATAAATGGATAAAAAGTGTGTGTCGTTCTTTAATGAATAAAAATAGCGATTGTTGTGAAACTACTGTCTCATATATAGAGGAATACAACACCTCGGGACGTGCTGTTATGGAAAGATACAGAGCTCCGCTTTGCCCAGGCCTCACATCACATCACCCCGTTGTTGATTATTTTCCTACGACAGCATGACCCCAAGCGTTATCTTCTTCTTATCCTTACTTAGCACTAATTTTTTTTTTTCCCGTGTGCTTTGCTTCCAGATCTGGGTGAGGAAGACCAGCGACAGCACGAAGATGAGGATCTATTTAGGTCAGCTCCAGCGCGGTGCCTTCCTCATCCGACGCCGTTCAGCAGTGTAGAGACACTTTCCCTCCTCATCCTCCTTTCCCTCTTCTCTTCTCATCCTGAGAAATAAAGAGAAATAAAAAGTCACTCCTCTCTATTCCCTAAGCCGGTGTGTTTGCAAGCCTCGAGAGCGTCTATGAAATTCCCCCCGACGCTTTATTCTTCATTCACAATCATGTTTCTGTACGGACGCGTTCTCCTGACAGTGCGGAGGCTCATCGGAGGGAAGGAGAGGAGAGGAGAGGAGAGGAGAGGAGAGGAGAGGAGAGGAGAGGAGGAGAAAACACACCTCCCACTTTTATCAATTTCTCTTGTACAGTTTTTGTGAATTTGACTCTTTTTTTTTTTTTTTTGTGTGTGTGTCTCTGTGTGTGTCTCTGTGTGTGTGTGTGTGTGTGTGTGTGCGCGAGTCAGAGTCATAATGCAGCCACGGAATTTCCCACAATGCATATGGTAATAAAAGAACAGGGCTTCGTTCGCATTAATTGAGCCCTGATTACAGATGAGTATTAGACAATACGACGGAGCTGGTTTCCCACATGAGTATATCAGTTTACCAATGAGAAGTATTTTTACACTTGGGTTAGCTTTAATGTTTAATAAGAATAGGTTCAGCATAAAGAGGGAAAAAAAAAATCTAATGTCTGCAATATTCCGTAACATGTGCTTGGTTTGTTTGTGCTTCTTTATTTCCACACGCGAGCAGCCAGTTAATACAGACGTCACGTCTAGCTTTGTGTCTGTAAATATTAGCATGCCCGATTCTTCATATCCTTCCTTCAGATGTACTTTATATCCTTCCTTCACATGGACTTGTTAAAGTACATCTCATTTTTAAATAAAGAATTTTTCTTGAATAGCAGTGGTCTGAATTTACAACAAAAAAAAAACTGTAAACTTCCTTTTTTTTTTTAATGATGTGCCTTTGATCTTTGGGAGGCGGAGCTTAGAGGGTACTGGGTGGAATTATCCCAGAGGAAAAAAGTGGATTCCGGTTATCCAGGATCTTCGTATTAACAGATGTTAGGAAGTATCACTGTGTCCCAACCCACATCATGACAGAAACGGATGATAAGTGGAGCGAGATAGACTTTAGATGACGTTCAGACCCCAAACACGTCTTGGGGGAAAAGTGAATATTGAGAACGTTTAACTTTAAGTTTTGTCCATATTGTTTGTTGATCATTTGTAATTATGCAATCAAATCCTCTGTTTTTTGTTCATGGCCATAAAAATATATCCGTTTGTACACCATTAACCATGAATCATGAATATGACGTGAATAAAATGGCTGACTGTGGGTTTAAACTATAAGGCACGCGACTTTTGTGTTTGTGCTCTGAGCTTCAGATTCCGATGGATTTGAAATAAACTGGAGTGAATCAGAAGAAGGGCATGAGAGTGTATCACAGAGACGTGTCTCACTCACCAATACACCGACTGCAGCGCTGAGAGTGACCTCACGTTCCCCACGCGGCGCCGATCCTCTTTTGTTCCCGCTTTCGTTGGCTTTAAGGTGATGACTCTGGCAACAATAATGACACAAAATTGTCAGGAAAGGCAATTATTGTGCTGCAGCACTCAGATCGTTCGTCTCGGCGCTAACCGGCGACCTGCGGTGACCGTGAAGATAACAGTCGCTGGAGGGATCCATCAAGCTTCAACATCCAGCCATGTTTTAAAAGCATGCTGGGGAAAAAGCTGCAGTGAAAAAAAAAAAAAAAAGTTAAAGCTCATTAACTAATGACAAGTACGGTTACTGATTCACTTTTAGAAAAACGGGTTCCTCAGCGGTTCTTCGTGTGTTTAATGACTTTAGCTTTCTAAAACTTTTTTTTACTTGAAACCTTCTCTGAAAGGAAATGCCTCTGGTGTAGGGTTCTACATAAAATATTTAGGGTTCTTTGGTTGTTCCAGTGGGGCAACACGTAACAGCTTTATGTAGAACCCTATAACTGTGTTTCCATATCAGATAGGTTTCCTTTTAATAGGCTCTGAACCCTTAATTATCCAATAAACCACTGAAGAACCATTTTTTTAATAGTGCACCAAGTACAAAGACAGCTAAATGTTAAAAAACATGCCTGACAGGTTCCTTACATTCTTCATCGTTCTACCAAAAGAAAATAATGACCAATAATTGGGAGTTTGTATCACACACTTAGCTTTCTAAAAGGTTTTTCCGCTTGAAACGTTCTCTCAAAAGGAACTCCTTCTGGTATATGGTTCTACATCTTTAAGGGTTAATCCTCTATAAAGGTTCTCCAGGATGCACAATAATAACGCTTTTCCACGGCACAGTGCGATATAGTACAGAATGGTGACTAATCTGGAGCTGGAACTATCCAGAACTCTGTTTTCCATCACATAATGGTGCACTCCTTGTGAAAATGTAGAAAGAACGCTTAAGGGTTCTTCGATTTTCCCTCTGGGAGACTTCTGACAGTGCTTCCCTATCAGAAAGTTTACAAGCAAGAACCCTTTTAGGAACCTAATAACTCTTAATTATCCAATAAACCTTTAAGGACCCTTAAAAAAACCACTTATAGCTAAATTCTAAACTCCTGACAGGTTCTAGGTTCTTTAAGTAGAAAATAATGACTGATAATTTAGACACAAAAAGGTTCCTCAAGGGTTCTCTAGCTTTTTTTTTTTTTTTTAACTTTTAGGGTTCTAGATGGAACCTTTTCTAATAACACTTTTTCCACAGCACAGTGCAATACAGCACAGAATGGTGACTAATCTGGAGCTGGAACTATCCAGAACTCATTTTGGTCAGCAATGCATTCCTTTTGAAAATGTAGAAAGAACCCTTAAGTGTTCTTCAGTAGTCCTTCCAGGAGAACTCTTCAAGGTCCTACAGTTGTGCTTCCTTATCAGAAAGGGTTCCATGTAAGCACCCTTTTAGGAAGCGAATAACCCCTTAATTATCCAATAAACCTTTAAAGAATCCTTGAACAAGCCTTTTAGTGTATCGAGTACCAAGATAACTAAATGTTAAACTCTTGACAGGTTCTAGGTGGAACCCTTAAGGGTTCTTCGCTTGTAAAAGCAGTGTTAATTGTTAGCTAGGATAGCACTGTAGCTCCAGTACAAAACATACGTTCAACACCAAAAAAGATATATTGCGCGCCCCGTCCATCATGCTAAAGCATTTCAGGTGTCGGGTTGTACCTTTGCGATAAAAATAAGCGAATACGGATCACAGGAGCATTTGATGGTGCGTGTTTTTACAGCTTGTCCTTTTAAATTGAGAACCGTTTCACACAGGCTTTTAGCAAATGCGTGGTGAAACGTTTTCTGTCCTGGCCGTGTCAAAAGGACCGGCGAAGTGCTTTCTCGCGTGTCACATGGATCGATTGCCTCTATTTTGCCTTTTTATGACTCCGATGGAAATAAAACCTGTTTTCTTCATTTGGAAGGGGGAAAAAAATCCATTATTGAGACGGAGACCGAAGACTTTCATACTAAATGACAGAGATGAGAGGAAATGGGGCTTCGAAAATTGGGCCTATTTGTCCTTTCCTCGCCCCCATTTCATCCACTGCTCCTAGAGGACTGATCAACATGATCAATCCCAGAGCTAATCAGTGAGATGTGTTGTGTAATTAGTGCAGTTAGAGACGGCCTGAGGGTGAAACCAGGGCCTGCTTTACTGAGCACATTATAGCATTCTGATAAATGCGTATAATAAATAAGCCCAAATGACCCTGGAAATGATCCTGAGGTCGGGGGCAGATCATCCACCATATATTTGTGTTCCGGGGAGAGCTTTATCATCGTCTCTTCCTGGGCCAGGACGGCTAATGTGTGTCATTAGAGGAAGTGGAGATACGCTACACTGCCGTACTGCTGCGACAGGGAAGTAATGTTACTGAAGACGCTATTCTTCACTCTCTATCTCTCTTTCACATTTCACATCACAGTATGGCGTGACTTATGTCATATTGCAGAAGCTGAAACATATTCAGGAATAAATATGATGCTATATGATCACGGTCCAACCTAATCTCATGGTTACACACTGGAAAAAAAACAAATCTTAGCAAGTGAAAGTAAAATATTTGTAATATATAACAAAATGTATGTAATATTTCTCGTAATTTTTCATTATTAGATTATTAAAGAAGAAATATAAGATTATTAAAATTGTTAGGCTGACAAATAATTTTGCTTATACAACAGTGCTCGATTCTGGATTCTGATTGGTCAGAAGGTGTTGATTAGTTTTCTATAACAGCAGCTCTGACAGTATTGCAGCTCCAAATCATGCTTATATTAATGCACTCGTTCTAATACTTTATGTTTTCTATAGTAGCAGCTCATTCACAGGGACTTGTACAAAACAGAAGCGCAACATAAACACATTTTTCTTTTTTTTTTAGAAAACATGTCATTGTTGATATGGTGCAGTTTTCTGTAAAAGGACTTTTATTTAACATTTATGGAAGGAGTCTCCGGTATCAGGGGAAAAGCTGAGAGTAACTTTTAAGTTTTCCGACATGTTCAGGACAGAGGAGTTCAGGCTTTGTGGATGTTACACAATATTAAATGTAACCACAAATTGATTTAAAAAAAAAAGCTGTACAGTTCTTTAATAATTAAAATATAATGTCATAATAATAAATAAAATGTAATATTAAAAATTGTAGCAGTTTTTAAAACTATTACATCTGGTAAAAGAGGAATAAAAGACTTCGGGACGTGGTGTTATAGGAAAGTAATCACCGTTGCTATGGTAACAGTAACTCCCCTGCATTACCTCATGCTGCTGTTGCTCATTTTCCTAAAACAGCACAGCCCTAAGTATTTTATTCCTCACTTCACCATTTACTCAAGCAAATGGAAAAATTGTAAATAGAAAAATAGCTTTACTACTAAAAGAAATTGAGAAACTAATTGAGTTTTTGTTATGTTTATGTTCACGTCAGTGTGTAAAACTGAGATTGTAACAATGACTCTTTTCAGATTTAGTATTAATATGAATAATAAACACATTAAATGGAAAATGGTGTATTTAAAGTGTGATACGCACACACAAGCTCAGTGGCCTCAGAGACATGATGTCCTTCACAGTCTCTTCATGAAGGTGCATAACTTTTTAAATTGCGTTATTTCATTAAAACCTGGGATTAGATTCTGTAGTTTATATGCATTCTATCTCTCTCTCTCTCTCTCTCTCTCTCTCTCTCTCTCTCTCCTGATAGCTCAGGTCGTCTCAGCCTGTTTACATTTTCCTCCTGCTTTATCTGTCCTGTGCAGGCACATTCTACTTCCTCCGCTCGCTAACACTTCATGCAACCTTACACACACATTACACACAGGGTCATATTAGTCCTAATTACACATAGATTTATATTCTGTGTGTTGATTAGCATTATTCTAACTATTTGGATAAATTCATTTGACCTTCACTGACATTTACACACATTACGCCATTCAGATTTACATTTGTTTGTACATCTGCCCTCCTTCTCATACTCATGAAGCTAAGGAACTACATACGATATATTACATATTTCTAATCGTAAATGCTATGGATTTCCTCAGATGCTAGCAACAAGCTTGGAAATGTTAACTTCTGAGTAAATTGCTACAATTACAAACTAAAACGTTTGTAGCTAAAAGCAAACATCAATAACTGACCCAAACACCATCAGCTAACAAAAATCTACGTCTTCTGGAGCATTTTTGAGTACGTGCATGCCAAACAGGAAATGGCAAACGCAAAGGTAGAAATATCCACACACATTAGGATAAAAATGGTAGTAGAAGAAGAAGAAGAGGAGCAGGTAGTGTGTCGTTTTGTCACCTCACAGCTCCAGCGTACAATTATTGTAGATATTATAAAAAAAAAAAAGGAAATACAGTAAATATACTATGTGAAAAATATAAGATACTAAAGGAACAAGAAACTTTGTGCTTTTGACATAGAAATAAATTAAAAAGCAGAGTTAGGGTTAGGGGAATTTATCTGCGTTTTCTTTTGTTGTTGTTGTCCCCCCCCCCCCCCCCAAAAGAAAACACTTCAGCAATATTTTATGTGTTTGAATATCCGATGAATCCACTGTTTTACTGTCTCAGAGCTCTACTTGTAGACTGTTAACGACACCAAAATAATCTTGGATCAGACACAAAACAAAAAGGCGTTACAACTTAAAATTTGCACCTAGGACTAAAAGTACAAAAAGAAAGAAAGAAAGAAAAAAAATCTGTAAAAAAAAAAAAAAAAAAAAAAGGAAAGAAAGAAAAGTAATTTAAATTCCCAACAACTCAATGAACCAAAACTATACTGCATTAAAAATTAAATCTGTAACTGGTGGATTTTCCCATATATCAGTTACTTTATTCTGCTGGATAATAATAAGCTAGTTATCTAGCTATCAGGCTAGTTAGTTAGCTAACTAATTAGTAAACTGATGCGGTTTGGTATATAGTTTAAAAATGGTACCATTCCAGTAAGAAAGGAAATTACTGTAGCGACACTGTTGATGTAGAGTGTTGAAAAAGTTTTTAGAGTCTGCTTAGAACAGGTTTTGAGCTAATGTAAAGCAATAAAGAAGATTAATCAGATGGAGATTTGTCTGTATGTGTAGAATAAGAATAAGGCCTTTTTTTTCTGACTATAGTTTCCCTGAGTGAGAATATCATGCTTAGCAAATTTTTAGCAAACTGCTTGCGGCTTCTGCCACATTAAAGTCAGTGTTGGTGTAAATTATGCCGTCGGTGGGGGATTCTCCCCAGATAATCCCTGTTCAGGCAGGGAGTCTGCTTAATGTGCGTTTGCAAAATTGGCCCGTAGTGTTTTCCCCTTCATTAAATGATCTGTATAGTGTTATCATTTCCTGATCTGTGTCTCAAGATCGTTGTTACTTTGAAGGCAATATAGGAAAATACCCGCTGTTGATAATATTGTTCCTTGGAAAGCAAAAATAATCAGATTCTTCTTGCATGAATGTTTCAGAACAAAAGCTTATTTGCATATTCACATATACCTTATGACATTATTCATTATTCAGTAAGTGTGAGGTGGGAATACACCCTGGATGGGACGCCACTCCATCACAGGTCACACCTGCGACACACTCGTTCACACCTAGAGGGCAATTTTGTGTCGCTGATCCTCCTACTGGCCTGTTTTTGGAAGGTTGGAGGAAACCGGAGAACCCGGAGAAATATGGGAGAAAGGAATCCGGAGAACATGAGAAACTCCACACAGACAGTGACACGAGAGCAAGGTTGTGTCATGTGACTAGTAATAATCACAGGATTAATGTAGTGTAATAGTGTCAAAATGAAATACACTCCTTAATACGAGATAAATTCGGCATTTTTAGGAAACGTCAGTTTTAGCACTGAGAAATGGCAGTCAGCAGTTTACAGATGTAACATTATATAATAAAAAACATAACATTAACAACATTGTCTTGAGTGTCTTTATAAAGAGCTAGCTCACTAACCACTAATGCTGTTAATTACTGTTAACTAGCAAGCAAACAAGCTTTGTGTAAAGTTAATGAACATGAACACGGAAGCTCAAGCACAGAGACGATGCGACATGATGTGTACTGAAGCTCACATGCTGTTAAGTGGCTGTCCAATCAAAACACTTCACTAAAGCTAGTTAGCTTGCTAATAAACACTCTAACTAGCATTACAACAGGGGGGCTACCATTAAAGTAGAAAGCTAGTTGGTAGCTAGCTTGGTAGTTAGCTCTTAACAGTGTTTACTGTAAAACATAATGGAAATCATAGATAGCTTGCTTTAGCTTTAGCTCCTATCAATAGTTAAAATATAATGGAAGTAATAATGGCTAGCTTGTTGGTTAACTACTATCAGTGTATAAAATATAATGGAAGTAATAGATGGCTAGCTCAGTAGTATATAAAGTATAATGGAAGTAATAGCTAGCTCCTTTAAAAAAAAAAAAAAAGAAGAAAAAAAAAAAGATGATCTGAGATAAAACCGAATGCATCCCATCTTTCATTAGGTACAAAAACAAAACCAAAAAAGTCATACAAATAAAACAAATTAAGAAGTTACATTAAATAATGAATACTTTTCTCTCAAAATGTCTTTCTTAAAGGTCACCTTCTTTTAACAATACAGGGCAAGTAATGTTTTTTTTCTCCCCTTTTAACCACTTTACAATTGACTTTTAGACAGAAAACACAGCCATTCAGAAGAAAAAAGGCACTTCACTGAATAAAGCACAACCACATCTCAGTTGCTATCACTTCCTGTGTCTCACCATGACAGAAGATGGCCTATTTTTCCCTCCTGCTGTTTGATGAAATTTATACTATGGTGACAAATTGAATTTGTGTTTACGGGCCGGACTGAGGCTCTGCTCCTCGTCTGTATTCTGCTCAGGACAGATCGATAAAGCAAAGCACATTGTGTGTGACAGTAAGAACCCGAGCGATAAAAAAGCAGACTCACTTGTATTTGCCACTTGTATGGTTTCTTTAGACTGGTGATTAATCAGTGGAGCCGCCACTTCACCAGAGCCTGTGTGTGTGTGTGTGTGTGTGTGTGTTGAAAAGAAAATCCTGGAGTGAGATTAACTCAAGAAAATCATGGTAACAATTTCCACATGTAAAGTCTTAGTACAGTTTACATGGCACCAAGGATTATTCTTATTAAAAATGTAAATTTAACTAGCAGTTTTCTTTTCTTTTTTTTTTTTTATAAGTAAATGTTGCTTACACAGAGGGTGAACCAAGAAAACTTTACCGAAAACATGCCATAATACAATAGCCTTAGGCCTTAAAGCCAACACAAATCAGGAAATACTGAAAACAACCCATCCATAACACTCAAAATTAAATCAGTTTAAAGAAATGCATATGCAAATTTTGTTCGAAAGCCACGCCCCCACTTTAATCAGCTCGAGTAAACATTACTTCTTTTTTTTTTTCTAGTTTTGTGAGCACTTGCAAAATAATATTAAATTCAGCCCATTAAAGTAAGTAAAATATACACTTTGGAGTTTAGCTGCATATTTACATGAATGAATTTAGTACAGAATTTAAAGCAATTAAGTAATTCTTATAATTTATTTTCTTTTGTATAAAAAACACAGCCTGGTCTTGCGTGTAAACTGCGCTGTCCTGCTGGTTGCGTCATCACACAGACTTATACATTAACACACGCTTGTAAATAGAATATACACACACTATCTGATCAAACGTACCCCAAAATGAGTGTGTGTAGAGTTGCACATGATGTAATAATAATAATTATAATAATAATGTGTTACTAAAATGTACACAAATCCAATTTGCATAGACACTAATTAAAACTAGAGATACATGTAAAAAGAAAATGGCATCAGTCTCTCTCTCTCTCTCTCTGTCTCTCTCTCTCTCTCTCTGACACACACACACACACACACACACACACACACACACACACTGCTCTAAATCAAAAGTGACACAGGAGTGTGTGAAGTTTGTCGGCCATCCTCGACATTATTAAAATTGAACACCAAATTATCCACAATTAGCATCACCATGGAAACAGCGCGTACGTACGACCGCATGTTTCCTTCAGGTCAGTCATCATCGAACACTCCACCATTAGGAACTTCAACAGCATCAGTTTCTTCATCACAGGACGATTAACAGATGTTAAACTGTAGATGAAGATTCTCACTACCCAGTAACTACCAGCTCTGTTTCTCAGACTGTTCAGAGCCACACACACACACACACACACACACACACGGATGAAAAAGAGAACAAGCTGAATGAGATGCTTGGAAACTCCACAGATCAAACGGATCAAAGAAGAGAGAAAAAAGATCAGGGAGGAAGAGAACGGAAAATGTCTGGCTCTGTCTCAAATCACACACTATACTCTTCTTCTATACATCTATCTAGTCCTTGGATATTAGCATTTCAAATCTTAAATGTTTTGTACGAAACCTCAAAAAAACATATTTTGGTCTGCAGGGTGCTAGTAATTGTTACTTTTGAGATATTTCTTTCTTTCTTTCTTTTTAAACGAATTATTTTTTCACAGCTTAATACATTTGGAATAAGCAATGACATTTTTCAGTGTGTTTTTAGGGGTCCAAGCACCGAAAGTGTGTAGGCTCCCTAGTGTCATTTTATGTTTCTTATTATTATTATTATGATACTTCCACACAGGGGTCTATAGCAGGCCATAAAACAATTCATATGCTTATTATGAAATTTGGTGCAGTGATAGAGGACAATCTCAGCTACCTTCACAACAATTTTGGTATATACCCCTCAAGTGCTCTAGCACCACCAACAGGGCAAATCTGGACATACTTTTTGCAAAAATAACTCCACAACACATCGTTGTAGGAATATGATTCCACTTTCCACTTTCCTCTGAGTCACTGGGTGAATCAGTGAATCATACTCCATACTGATTTTTTTTTCATCATTTTTCATTTTTCCAAAAACAGTTTTTTCACTTCTACAAATTTTGTCCAATAAACATGAAATTCAGACCAACCTCAACAAAACTTCTTAGTTTGTTTCTCAGATATGTTGGACAGTTTGTCCATAATGTCCATAATGTACAAACAAATTTGATGGTGAAGTCACCAAACAGGAAGTGATGGTGTGACGTATTCAGGCCAAACTTTGGGGATTACTGAAGGACATCATGGGACGCAAAGATGTCTAAATTCACCTTCAATTGTCATTATAATTCACAAATTCATAAAACTACTCATAACTTTTGAATTGCTCAACACCAAATTGCGATTTTTTTCTTTATTCTCTGGAAGGTGCTTAGTGTTCATAATCAAATCAGGAAGTCTGCCATTTGAACAAAATTGAATTGAACAAAAACTGTTGTTTCTCCTACAACTTTTGTCCAATCAACACCAAACGTGGACCACAGCATCGTGAGATTGACCTGAACAAAACTGGTTTCTCATATCTTTATTATGTGGGATTATTTGCCCATAACACGCAAACAAATCTGATGGTGAAATCAACAAACAGGAAGTGATGGCATGCTTCACGTTCATTTTGGAGGGCTACTGAAACAGGAAGTGAGGCAATATCTCAGCAATGGCTTGATGTTTTGCCTTTAAATGTAGTACATCCTTTGGAACAAGTGCTGATAATTTCAGCGGCTTCTGGTGTTCTTCACTCACTAAGGGTGGGACCAGAAAGTGTTTGGCTCCCATAATCACTGCTTGTAGCTATATCATTATTCATTTTTTAATTTAAAATTCCAGTGCACATTGCCGCCTGATGGCTCTTCCCCTTTTGCTATATAGGTTCTGTGACTAAGAGTTTCCTGGAATTCTGATTATTACTTGCAATATTTTTCAAAATGACATATTTCCCTATGAGCCAAGTTGATTTTTCTTTTAAAAAGGAACATCCACATCCTTTCACCCACTGCTTCATTGGTCTTAATGCACATTTATTTCTTAATAGTTTTGAGTAAATTTGATTTTAAGTGATACTTTATTCATAAAACTAGGCAAAGTATGCACATCATACATGTGAATACTGCTTTTTTTTTTTTTTTTTTACAACCATTTCATGAATTCGTATTCTGATAGTGTAACAGCAAGCATTCCACATCATTGAATGTAACCATAATTGGAAAAAAAAAAGTGTCAAAATGACGTGTCATTCTTAAATATATAAAGAATTGTAATTATTGTCAATGTGCTGTGGTGTAAGGGGAATAAAGCACTTCTAGATATGCTGTTATAGAACAATAAGCAGCTTCAGGATTGTAACAGTACAAAGACAAAGAAATTAGGCAGAGAATTTAAACATAAAATTTAAACATAGATCACGTGCTTCACAAGTTGATCTTTTCACTTGTATTTGTGTGTGTGTGTGTGTGTGTGTGTGAAAAACAGAGAGAGAGAAGATTTGCTAAATGAGGCAGTTTAGATGCAGTGTGAGTTTGACATTTACACATAGAAAGATGAGTGTGTGAGATCACTGCGCACATGACTCCTGCTTAAAGCCACTGAGCTGAGAATTTTGTTGCATTTGATAATGTAAAATGACAGAGTTAATAGCACTTCACTGGAACAAAAAAAAAAACACATCTTAACGTAACAGTTTCACTATATATATCTATATATATATATATATATATATATATATATATATATATATATATATATATATATGAGAAGAAAGAGGTGATGTTTTACAGTGGCCAAGTCAACTGTAGAGTCAACAAACATCATCCAAACAACCTGAAGAACCTGTAGTGCGTCTGCCAGGATGATTACCAATGTAAGGTACGAAGGTCTCTTCTTCTCACATCCAGGTACTATATTTAATTTTAAAGGGCTCAGTTTGGCATCCAATCATTTCAGTTTAGCATCTAATCAAGATCAGCAATGTTGAAAAAAATGATCAAATATCATGCCAATTCTTCATCTGCTGTAATCTCATGCTACACAGTGTAATTAGCGCTATAGCTATCCATGTGTGTTTGAACATGGATAATCCATGGATAATCCCTTTTACACCTCTAGAAGGCATGAACTCCATCTGATTTGAAAAAGCATGTTGAGGAAAGTTTTGCTAATTTGCTAATGATAATTAGGCTAGTGTGTTTTCTTTGCTAACACCAGATTAGACCAGCATTGATTCTGTAGTTAGAGCAGGTCAAATTCTAGCTAATGGTAAATATCTGTTATTTCCAGGATATTTTATTTCTGATTAATTCATTAGCAAACTATGAAGTGTTTTCAGGAAAAACCACACTGTTGCTTACAAATGGAAATCATCCTCTAACAGTTTTAGCTAAGTAATTAAAGTAATTAACTTAATTTCATGAGTAAAAACATTTACCTTTTTACTATTTAATACTTGAGTACAAGTAGCAACTTTTTGACTTTCACTTGAGTGTGTCTTTTTTTCATGTCTTTGAATTGAGTAAGATTTTGACACATTATCTATACTTTCACTGAAGTATAATTTCTCAAGTGATGAGCCTTTGAAAAATTTCTTTAAATATATTCCATAGATAATAAATAGATAGACAGATAGATAGATAATAACACACATCCATATTTAATATGCTTTTAAACAATGGAAATTATCCTGCAAGTATGAGATGACTAGAAAGTTCTATGTTGTTTTAATAAGCTCACACAGACCTCAGGGAAACCCGGAGGCTTAAACTGCCTCATTTAGTTTTAGCTTCAAATAAAATGGGGCTTCCAGCTATTTCTGAAATGGGATTTTTTCCCCCCTCCAATATAAGCACAAATGGATTGTTCTCAATGTGACACAGCATGAGGAAAGTACAAAACAATAAGTGCTGGTGGTCAATATCACAATCACATTGTGCTAAGCGTTTTCTATCAATTTCATAAGCATTTCCTATAATAATAATAATAATAATAATAATAATAATAGTAATAATAATAATAATAATTGTGTGGATACATACATACATACATATATATACATACATATATATATACATATATATATATATATATATATATATATATATATATATATATATATATATATATATATATGTGTATGTATATATTGGGCAGCCAATCAAGTCATTTAAAGAGGGATTATATTGTAGGTGAATTCTCTTAAAACATGTTAAATGTTTAAAATAATGATTCATTAGTACACGCTAGTAATGGATGTGTTTTACTTATCATCATAATGCATAACAGTTGGAATGTATTTCAGAATCAAATGGTAAAACAATGAAAGACAGGGAGGAACATAAGAAATAAGATAGAGAAGAAAAGGCAGTGAACAAGAGAACTTTAAATCAGTGGAGTGAAGGGAGGATGGTTGGCGCTGCAGCAGGAGCGAGGAATAACACCATGGATAAAAGCGAGGGCATAGAATGTCAAGAAAAGCACCCTACAGACGAGGGTCAAAGGCTGTGATAATTTTAGGGCTGTGTGACAAGTTTACACCTGTGTTGCATAAAAAAAGATTTTTTATATTCTGGCATATTACATGCAAAACAAATGATAAAAAAATGTACATTAAATTCCAAGCATCACTCCTGATTTTAAGGAGGGGAAAAAAATTAAGTGTCCCACTTTAACAGTGTCAAATGAAAAATAAAAGGTCCGATAAGCAGAAAATTCAAAGAACTGCCATTCTACCTGTGTTTGGTATTTCTTGATTTTTGGTTTTAAATAGTGTACGGGAGATTTTAAGATTTTTAAAAAGGATATCTTGTTAAATTACAAAAGTAGTGACAAAAGTAGTAAAAAGTGTCCCACTTTAGCAAGATTCACACTATATATAGTGATATATCAGCCTATAGCAAGGCTTTATTCCTAAACAGCACCTCCCAAAAATAGTACATTATACTGATTAATCACAGCAGGAATCTGTAAATCTATTTCACACGTAGTGTTTCCAACTCTCAGGGGAAGTATCTAGTGCATAATCAAAAAGTCACTAGAAGCCGCAAGATGACATCATAGATGAATTTGCATATTCATTTAATCATCATGATTTGCATATCAGAATATGTTACATGAAGAAGGAAGATTTTCAGACACGGAATAGAATAGAATAGAATAGAATAGATTATCAGAATGGAAAATAACAGATTATTGCTGATTTATTTTTTATTTATTATTATTATTTATTTATTATTTATTATTAATTATAGACAGAACTCATCTTCGGTCACAATACCACCAGTTATTTATATAATTTCTATCAAGAACGCAGACAGAAAGAAGCAGTGGCAGTCAATAGTTGAGTAACAGACACAAAGGAAATTTTGCCAAGTTTATTTATGTATACATGTATACAATGTCAGATAATCTTTCCTGAATGCTTATATGGGTCTGTTCTCAAAGATGGTCTCAACAGCATTGAAACTGTATATACCTCTACATAAAACTGTAAAAGTGTGAAATTGATTTTCACTATTAAAATGAAGACAATCTAGATCAAGCTTTTTGGCACAGGGCTAGTGTCTTTTTTTTAATTTTAATTTTTATTTTTTACTGAGGTGCATCTTCAGAAACAGGGATGAGAAGTATGTTTGTAGTTTGTAGTTTTCCTTGCAATATGGTTAAGCTAGATTTAGGCACAATCAGCACCAAACACATCCCTAGGTAATATCATTTTGATACCAGAAGATAATAAGTATTTTCATGTTCATACCTTCCTCTTAAGTCCAGTCTGTCAGCTCATAAAACTACCACTTTATGCAGTGCATTTTGTTCTGATTTGTCCCATGCAGCTTGACTGTGATTGGTTGATTCCAAATATCCAATATGTTTAAAAATAATTTTCATCTTAAAAAAAAAAGTACTGTATTTTTCCCGCAGAGGTTTGTGATTGTCATTTACACACAAATCTGTGCAGGGGACAGAATCATTTGCCCACAAAAGTGCATCTGAATACTTACTAAAACAACTACATGACTAGCCATAAAAATATAAGCTGCATGTTCTTTCTATGAACTTCAAAAGGCACGGTGCAGGCAGTGTATTTTTATGTTTTAACTCTAGATATTCTGTGATAGTGAATATCTTGTATTAAAACATAAAAAAGGTATAGTAGTTGTCAGAATGCAGCCATTAAAAACTACATTAAAACTATATTAAAATTGATTTCCAGCAATATGCTTGACTTGA
Organism: Pangasius larnaudii; assembly: GCA_037576815.1. NCBI lineage: Eukaryota > Metazoa > Chordata > Actinopteri > Siluriformes > Pangasiidae > Pangasius > Pangasius larnaudii. The sequence goes on along the minus strand of CM074939.1, from coordinate 15,733,421 downwards.
CTGTGATTATTATTATTATTATTATTATTATTATTATTATTATTATTATTATTATTATTATTATTATTATGTCAAATTCTAC
>CM074939.1:15697861-15711622 GCA_037576815.1 Pangasius larnaudii | reverse complement strand
CTTTTCTGAATGTCCATGAAGAGGTAAGAATTCATCTTCAATGCTGCTTGAGGTTGTACAAAGTTTCATCTGTTTCACTACCTGTGCTGCTGTACTCTGTCTCACTGCTCAATGTGTCCTCTCCACACCATCCATCCGCCTGGGTTGGTTTTTCATCATTCTGTGTGTCTGTCTGCTTCTGGCTTGGTTCTGTCATGTTGTTTTCATGCTGCTTTCCTTCTATCACCACTGGGTTGTTTTGCTCTGGTTCTTGTTGCTCTTGGATCTGCTCTGGGCCTTTCATTTTATTACTTTATGATCAGTGGCACCTGAAGTACAGATGTCCCATCTCACCACAGAGATCGCAGATTTCCAGGTTCGAACACTCCTTCCCTTTATGTCCGTGCTGGCTACATTTCCAGCATTTCAAGATGTAACAGTCCTTAAGTGCTGTTGAGATACAGATGTAACCTCTCTGGGTTTGTCCAGGAAAAAGAAGGCGTCCATTATACGGCCCCATGAAGATGGAGTTGGGGATTGACATTAGGTTGCAATCAGGTTGTTTTTTCATTCTGACTTTGCATCGTCGTACACCATACCATATTCCAAACTGGCCTACCTGTTTTTGGACAGGATAAAGAAGGTCACAGATGCATCGAAGGTACATTTCAATATCCTCATCTACCACTCTACCAGTCCAGAATTTGACCACCAGGTACTTGACATCCTGTGGTGAATAGTCAAGTTCCCAGTTTTTCCAGAAACCATTCTTGCACCAGTGTTGAAGAGTTGTGTGAATCATTGTACTGTCTGATTTTGCAAGAAGCACAGTTCATAGTGCCTTCTGTTAGGGAGTGTGTTGAAAGAATATATCCCTGAAGCTTGAATCCACTCACTTGAAGAAGCTGAGGTCCTACTTGTGATTTATAAGGAGCTTCTTCTTCTCTTATATAACGAAGCCAAGCCCAGTGCCCCCTCACCGCTGGCTGCTTGTGAAGACATTCAAAGTTCCAGTTTTAGTTTGCAGTAATTTGCTTCAGCTGTGCTTAATTTCAGAGATGAAATTGCAAGAAGCAAGAAAAAGGGCTTCAGTGCCACGAGGCACTTACAATTTAATACAATTGCAAATACAAATTTTTCAGCATGTTTAATGAGCAATTCCCGTCTTACCTCTTCCACTCATCTTGCTGGTCAGACGTGTTCTAAGAACAACACTACAAATCTTGAAAGGGGTAATTACTGTAAACCACCATATATACTGACTGGCTTGACCACAGACAATAATGCAGGTTAGCACCTGTGTGCTGTGTTTGATGTAAGTCTAAAATCAATTCAGAAGCATGTTGTGTGTTGTGCTGGCAGTGGCATAAACCAGAAATTAATTTTTGGTGGGATGAGGAAATATACCAAATAAAAACATAACTGTTTTCTTGATCTGTATAATTAAATTAAGTGTGACAATAAGGTAAGTGTGGTGTGCTTGTGCATTTCAGATGGATGTCAGACTGCAGTAGGAGTGGTGAAGATACTAATTTGTTATTTAATCATTTATGGCACAATCTTCCATCAAACAATCTTTAATATTTATTCATCTTTCATTGTTAATAACTTTGCTATAAAAAGCATGTATGACAGTTTAGTGTAATGGCACCTAACGGTGAATGGTATAAGCAGGAGGAAGGACGTGGAAGGGAGAATAGTTAATTTTTTTCCTGATTAGAACTGGAATATGTTACACCTGGTGACGAAGATAGTCAACATGTAACACTTCTGAGCCTGGTGGTGGTAAAGACTCCTATTTTCTTCAGAATTTCTGAAATCTCTATATCTGGATAGCAAAATGGCCACCAATTAACCTTCCCCTGTTGCATCATTTCATGTACAGACAGATCCCCCCAACAATGGAACACATTGGGAGACGTTGGTGAGCTGTTTTAAATTATGCCTTCCTGCTTCCGGGATTAAAGTTGACACACAGAAGCATACATTATTGTTACACTTGAGCGGGTCTGATGTGCAAGATTTTTTTTACCACTTTGGATGATACTGGCGAGGACAAAGATTATGTTTTGGCTTTAGCTAAATCGAAGGACTATTTTACACCACAGAAGAACATTCTGTATGAGAGTCATGTTTTTTCACCAACCCAAACAAGAGCAACACAAACAACAAAGATAATTTCATTCGTGACCAAGTCATTGATGAGTCAAAATTCTAATGTATTACGCCACCAATTGCTGTGTGAGAAAGAGACCTCATGCTCCATGGGCTACAAGACATCACAAAGGTGATAGAGGTCACAGATGTGCAAGCTGCCAAAATGGAGAGACTCACCATCAATGAGATTAGCAAACAGCCACTTGAGAGAGCAGAATGTCACCGCGAACTGAAAGTTAAGCCAAGAAACAAATCTCAGGTGGACGGTCGCAAAAGCAATTCTGAGAAATGGCGACATGCCATCTCCATCAGGTCCTCCAGCACATCCAAAGGGATTTCAGATGATATTTTGGTTTTCAGCCAGGACGTGCAGGAGCATGATTCAAGATTGCACCATGTGTTATGGAGACTTCAAGCTGCTGATGTTGAGCGGTGACAAATGTGACTTTAGGATGTCTGAGATGGAGTTCATGGGTCACCTTCTCACTAAAAATCGTATTGGTGTGGCCCAGTCCAAGGTGAAGGCGGTCCAAGATACATGACAACCACAGACTGCAGAGGAAGTAAGATGCTTCCTGGGCCTTGTAAATTAATGTGGTCACTCTGTGTAGTCCTTTTCTACAGACCAAAGTAGAGTTGTCTTGTGTTGAACACATTGTTCTGAGGGGGACTCGCACTGTTGTGCCACAGGCAGCACAGGAAAGAACACTGTTGCTGGCTCACAAAAGGCATCAAGTTGCAAATGAAACAGCTTCAAACTTAATCCCACCAAAACTGAACTGCTGTTCATCCCAGGTGATGCATCCCCATCTCAGGATCTTGCAATCTCCCTGGACAATTCTCTGATCTCGCCTTCAGTTACTGCATGCAGCCTTGGGGTAACCATGGACAATCGACTGTCCTTCTCCTCTCACATTGCTAATCTGACACGCTCATGTCGATTTCTCCTCTATAACATCAGAAGAAGGTGCAAATTTTGTGCACAAAGGTCTGATGGTCAGGCATGGACAGGGAGGCAGTGCAGTTGGTCAGGACTTGCTATGCATGTCAGATGAATGCTACACCTTCTAGGCCTATTCCAACCATGCGCACAGGGCTGCACAGTAAACCATGGCCAACAGTAGCTGTGGACATGTGTGGCCCATTCCCATCAGGCAAACATTTGCTCATCACAACAGACTACTACTCAAGGTGGGTGGATGTGAGTGTGATTAGTAACATTAGTGCATCCAATGTTGTGAAATGCCTGACAGAGATGTTTGCTACACATGGCCTGCCAGAAGTACTTATTTCTGACAACAGAGCACAATTCACAGCGAATGAATTCATAGATTTTGTGCAGGAGAATGGAATCTATGGCACTATTGGTCTCAAGCAAGTGGGGAGGTTGAACGACAAAACAGAACGCTTTGTAAAGTGATACCCACTGTTCATGCGGAAGGAAAAGACTGGTGAAGAGAACTGTAGAGATTCCTGCTGGCTTACAGGAGCACTCTACATTGAGTCACTGGCCAGAGCCCAGCAGAAGTTATTTTCAACCGCCAGATTTGCGCCAAAATGCCAGAAGTGCCAGGCATCACACCACCTGGGCACTAAGACTGTGCTGTTTGGCTCAACGATGCAACCACGAAGGAAATATGTAGGCAGGCTGCCGACAAAATCAGGAAAGGACAATACAGCAAGGCAACAATACAGCAAGGTGACACAGCACCCAAAACAGAACAAATGATCATTTGTCAACAAATTATCATTACCTATGGGCCTGAACTGTAGCAGGTGGTGGAAAGAATAGGGAATTCTGTCATCCTCGAAAGAGTTGGCAAGAGAATAAGAGATATGCATCAGCTGTCAGAAATGGATTCTGCCAGCCGATTCACAGTCCATACAGGATACCATGAGACCATGAGATATGGGCTGAATCTGATAGCCCATGTGAGGGCTCAGCAGATAAGATTGTAGAGTCAAGTTTAGGATCCAGGCCATCAAGCGTCAGGAGAGAGCCAGCCTGGTTTCGAGATTATGTTAGATAGGCAGATGCCAATCAGAGCAGAATAATCTCTGGCACTGTCTTGGTCACAGGGTAGTCTACCCTACCCCTAGCCATCAAGGTTCTAATGTTAGATAAAATACTAGAATTTCCGTCTGCTCAAAGTAATGACGATTTTGTCTGTTATGAACTTTGTGTCTTTGGTGAGATAATGCCCACTGGTCAGACCATCATAACATTCTAGTATTAGATGTCGTTCAAGAATTTCTATTTTCCTAAACAGAAAAAGAATTGAACTTTGTTTAAAAAAAATCAGGATGAACCTAACATGTATTTGGGTTTGTTTGAGTAGGAATGTAATCTGTATAGTTAAGAGGTAAAGTAAACAGTGTTCTGTCAGTGCTGTTTTAAGTTTGTTTGAGGGACAGGAAAATTAGTCCGAGAGGAGGGATGTAGTGTAGTGAGGGATGTAGTGCAGTGATACCTACTGGTGAATGGTATAAGCAGGAAGAAGGACATGGATGGGAGAATAGAAGAAGTGGGTGTAATGTGCTGGGCACAGTGTACAGTGTACAGTGTGCAACATTACTGATTATTGAAAATGATTAAAATGACATGTTAATAATTGGAGAAAATTACAATCCATTAAACTCTAGCAGGTTACTGCACTAACCCTCACCTCTATATCTCTATATATCTCTTGTAGCTTCTGTCTAGTAGCTTTCAAATATAAACAGGAAACATGCATCATCCCAACTGGCTAATCTGGCTTCTCATCACAGTAGCTGCTATCCAATAAAAAGTGATTAAACAAGGGAACGCATTCATTAAAAAAAGTCAGTATAATAAAAGATTATTACCTAATAGTGCACACAAGATTGATTTTGGCGCTTCAGGTTCTCACAAAAATGCTCATGATTCCCCGGGAGAATCTGAGTTTGACACCCAGATATAGACATGACTTGTTTAAATATTTAATGTTGCAGTTATTTAATTTGCTCATACATCAGTAAACTTAAAATTATTTCTGCAGATGCAGAAATAATGCAGAAATACAGAAATAGTGCAATGTTTACCAATTTGCTCAGTTCTAAACTTGATGAGCATTTAAAAAAAAAATTGTATATTTCAGAGTGAGAATCGCATCTTCACGCGAACAGGATCTGACTTCAGAGGAACCTCCTCCTGTTCCAGAGAGTGTGAGTTGGAAAAGTAGAGAATTTTCTTTCTTTGGTGAAAAATTAATGACGTAGGATTGTTTTCGTGGCTTAGAAACTCTTAGCTAGGATAATGAGTATTACTGCTAATGACATTTTGTTTCTGTTCATTATTGTTCTCTTTGAGGAAGCATATCTTTTTGAGCTAATCATTATTTACCTTATTGCTAACAAATTTGAACAAAATGCTAATAAGCACTCATTACAACTTGTTTAACTTTTATAAAGTGTACTGACAGTAATAAATGGGCAGTTGATTTCCCATGTACAGAATTCGATCGGGAATAGGTCATACACTTCCTATTCATGGTAACATGCCTGATTCTAATTAATTTTGACATGTCGGGAATACGCATTAGCCTCCACGATTGCTAGGACATATAGCTCTTGCAGCAACACGGCATGAACAAGATGGTTGACAGTCCAGTGGTCTCCCATGAGACCTCATTAAGAGAATCAGACAATGGGCTTCAGAGAAATATTTTTATTTATGTTTATTTATATTTATTTATTCATTTATTTAGTTGTTCATTTATTTGGTTGCTTATTTATTTATTTGTTTGTTTCTTTATTATAGCTGCAAACAAGTTAACAATTTGAGAATGAACCAAGTTTATAAATGACAGTTTGCCCTCCATTCAGCATGCAGCATGTTTCTCAGTGTGACGAACACTGTTCTGAGCGATGTGTTGTTCTGATTTCCCTCAACGTGCTCTTGTCCTGTCACTGTCCTGTCACTAAACAGCTTTTACAGATAATTCGATCCCTTACAGATAGTTCAGATCCCTTTTGAGCAAGCCAGAGGCGACAGTGGCAAGGCAAAACTCCCTGAGACTACATTAGGAAGAAACCTTGAGAGGAAGCAGACTCAAAAGGAAACCCATCCTCTTCTGGGTGACACCGGAGAGTGAGATTATAAGTCTTTACGTATATAAGTGTGTTTCCTGATTTTGTCCAGGTGTTCTGTGTTAAATTTTATCTTTCTAAACTCTGTTTTCTAGTCTCTTTATGACATTTTGTCAGTGTTATCATTGTGTCCAGATTTCTGTGTTTATCTGTGACTAGTTTGTCATATTTATACCCTTTCTCATCGCTGTTAGCATAATCTTCGTTTACTCAATTTCTGATTATAAATTATCCTAGTTATTAGACATGAACTGTCATTTATAAACATGTCTTAATGTATAAATTCTGAATAACAATTTTATTCATACTTATTAATTACATATTAATGAAAGTGATTGTTTTTATTGTCTATAATATCTATGATATATCTATAATATGTATAATATCTATTCTTTTGTGAAACTGTCATAAAATTGTAATAGAATTGTTACCAGACCTCCAATGCCAGGAATGTACTGAAAAAAAAAAATCATTAGATATTAAAATACACTATTGAAAATAATCAGTATTTCCTTATTATATATTTTTTCTTTCATGTAGATAAATGTTCAGTATAATTACATAATCATTGCATTCTCTTTTTACAGGACTCAGTACTGATCAAGGACAGCCCATGTAATCTAGACTATTATATTATGTCTTCATTTTAATTAGGTCTGTTCTATTCTTGCCATCTCACCTGGATAAAGTTCTGTCCTGCTGAAAACCACCTGTGCCCAAGGATTTGCCTGAAAGTTGGCCGAGACTTTGGGTCTTGCTCCAGACACCATGATATCAGCTTGCAGCAATCTGTGTGTGCAGTTATGAGACAGAAGATGACAGAGAGATAGAAGATGAGCGAGAGATTTTGTTGTCATCTAAAATTTGTTTGCAACTTGCATTTTCTCACCTTTAGACAGACCAGGAGGGAAGTACAGACATCCTTCAGTAATTTCATCCTGTGTCTGAAAGGGTACGTCTCCACAGAGCAGTTGATACAGGACTATGCCCAGAGTCCAGACAGTAGCAGGACGGCCCAAGTACTGTCTGTGACGGTACCACTCAGGAGGGAAGTACTCTGAAGTGCCTGAGTGTGTAAGAACGAGCAACGATCATCGGCACCATCACAAACCCTCCACTGCATTCTCTTTGATTCTGACCCCTTATCTGTAATGTACTTACCTGGGCAATATTTGTAGGGGGTGTCCTTAAGGAAATCGCTACAGCTAAAGTCTATCAGCTTAACTTGCAGCGTCTCGGTGTTGATGAGAACATTCCCAGGCTTGATGTCATTGTGGAAAACTCCACGGTCACAGCAATGACGAGCAGCCTGAACCACCTGTAGCATGATGTCTCGAGCCAGTGGTTCAGGCAGTTTACCATCGTGGAGTTTACAGAATTCTTGGAGGTTCATGCAGGGACTGGGTCGCTCCAGGATCAAGATGACGTAATGGGGTATCTCAAACCATTCCAGCAGTTCCAGGACATGCGGACTGCAAAGCGGCTTGGACACCATCTGCATTAACCCCACCTCTACAGGGAGGACACGTGTCTCTCCAGGCTAAGAACAGACACCGTTAGCATGGGTTTGGAGTAAATCTATCTAATCTATGGAAAGCAGAGAGGTAAAGACTTCAGCATTGTTCAACTGATATCTATTCTAAATGCTATAATTTATAAAATCTGAATCTGAAACATGACTGGGAGGAGAATTGCTTTGGTTTAAGTTAGCAGGAATGAGCAAATGGACACACAGTTTTGGTCAATACCCGGTCTATTACATGGCTGTTATTTGGACTGCATTGCTTCTCTGAATCTCAGAGGTAAAATAAATTTACTTACAATGGTGATGACTCCTTTGAAAGAATCTTTGACTACAAATTTAACTGCAACCTATTGACATATGCAAAACAAATTATTAGTAAGTTCTAAAAGCTATCATTTTAGTACATTGTATAATTAATACATTTCTACTATGTTAAGTGTCAGCAAATTGAGGCTTTCAGGAAAAGTCACGCATTAAATATTGGAATGCAAAAAGACATTCATTAAACATAATCAAATAATCATACATTAATCTCATCAGGTAAGTCACATCCCAGACTTCAGGTCAATTTTTGCATGATTAATTAGCTTCACTGTAAACTGGCGCGTGGAACTTGTAAATAAAAAAAAGCTTTAATGTGTGTGTGTGTGTGTGTGTGTGTGTGTGTAGCCTTATAGGTACATGTGAGGGAAGTCTACCATTTGTAATGCTTTACAATTCCCATATTGAGCTGATTAATGGTAATTAACTGCATATGTGCAAACACACCTCTGTGGCATCTGCTTTGCGAACTCCTGCATATACGGCACCGGCACCTCCATATCCCAGCAGATCTCCTATAGTGTACTGTGAAGTAAACTCCTCTGTTAAGAATAAAAAAGCCCTGTGCTCTCGTGCTCTACTGCAGTAACCTGTAATGAACGAGACATGCCTTATTACAGTTAATACCAGTTATTATAGCGTGATCTTATTACATCATTCTGTCTCTGAGTGTATATGAACACCTCACATAAATATTAATCACAATATAAAAAGAAACTAAAATGAAGGAGAAGTAACCAGGAAGTAAGTGAAAGGTATATGTATTTTCAATCGAATATGTGATTGATCAGATAAGTCTGTTGTTATCTATAAGTGAACTCTCTTGAAATATTGAAATTTTCATCCTAGACACTCTGCATATCTAAAGTTTTAATACTTTATATTATTTGGTTTAATCAATCCAAAGTCACCTTCGCAGCTACCTAAGCTCTGATTATTTCTATCACTTACACAAAGACTAATGTAGGCTGTATATAGATGTGTAAGCTTTTAACTTGCTATTAAATATTTACATAGTGCAAATATATAAATCTAGCCTATTAGATATTTTTCTGTGCACCTGGCTCATTTTAAAATAATAAAGAACCTACAGATCTCTGCTGACAAATCTGTATTATTTATCTGCTAAAACTCCTATATTCTTAGATTTCAGTGCATTTTTGTGCTCATGCAGTCCTCTTGAATGCACCATACCACCCTTACCACCTTAGCTTAGCTAGCTATATTCCTTGTTATGTGATTTTCAAATGTTCAACAGAAAGTTTTTGTGCAAATGGTGGATTCTGACTTACCCTCTGAAGTAGAGGGCTGTTCCTGAGGAGCAACCTGAAGAGCGGGCATCCTATTATCCTTTAGGTTCTGTAAAAAAGTATGTACATAATGAATTAAATATGATATAGTGTATGGTGATGCCTAAGTACACACATCAAGTCATGCAAGCACTTTTTTCTTTTTTTTTTACTAATAGAAAAAAACAGTTTGAAACATTAAATATAACTACCTTTCACTTTAGTTTATATGCTGCAAAAAAGTATATAAATATTGAATTCAATCATTTGTTAGCCTTACTTTTATATCCATATGTGTGCATATAACCAATGTTTACTGTTATAAATATATTATCTAAATATATATCCATTAAAAAAATTTCATCAATTGTACAAACTGGGAAAAAGATCAAGTTTAAATAAAAAAGTTACACCTTTCAATGATTCGTTGTAGCTGCGTTTTTTTTTAAATGATCATTTTTGATTAAACATGTAGTAACGTTTTACAGCCTATTTACTAATCAAATTTGGAATTTTACCCCATGTCTTAACTAATTTTTGATGAGGTCTATTCTATTCATGCTGTCTAACCTGGATATTATCCTGAAAACTTACGGAAAACCACTTATGCCTGAGGATTTCCTCAAAAGTTGGCCGAGATTTAGGGTCTCGTTCCAGGCACCATGATATCAGATCGCAGCAATCTGTGTGTTCAGTGTTGAGACAGCGGGTGAGAGAGACACTTATGAAAAAGTTAGTTATGTTTAAAGCTATTTTGCTATGCAAGTTTTACAGCTTTCTGCATTTCTCACCTTCAGACGGACCAGGAGGGAAGTACAGGAACCCCTCAGCAATTTCATCCTGTGTGTGAAAAGGCAGGTCTCCATAGACCAAGTCAAACAAGACTATGCCCAGGGTCCAGATGGTAGCAGGATGGCCCAAATACTCTCCCTTAAGTATCCACTCGGGAGGGTAGTAATCCGGAGTGCCTGCGAGTACAAGAGATAAAGAGCAACAACCATCAGCAATGTCACATAAATGGGTCTCCACTGCATTCTCTTTGATTCTATCCCATATCTACTACGTAATTACCTGAGTATTTCCTGTAGAGGGTGTCCTCAAGCAAAGCGCCACAGCCAAAATCTATCAGATTAACTTGCAGCGTCTCGGTGTTGATGAGAACATTCTTGGCCTTGATGTCACGGTGGAAAACTCCACGGTCACAGCAATGACGAGCAGCCTGAACCACCTGTAGCATGATGTCTCGAGCCAGTGGTTCAGGCAGTTTACCATCGTGGAGTTTACAGAATTCTTGGAGGTTCATGCAGGGACTGGGTCGCTCCAGGATCAAGATGACGTAATGGGGTATCTCAAACCATTCCAGCAGTTCCAGGACATGCGGACTGCAAAGCGGCTTGGACACCATCTGCATTAACCCCACCTCTACAGGGAGGACACGTGTCTCTCCAGGCTAAGAACAGACACCGTTAGCATGGGTTTGGAATAAATGTATCCAATCTATAGAAAGCCGAGGAGTTACAATGGAAAATGCTTCCTCTGATATGTGTTCTGAATGATAGGTAATGAAATCTGAAATATGATAGGGAGGAGAATTTGTTCTTGTTGAAGAAGGAATGAGTAAATAGACATATAATCAGTATGTCACTATGTGGACAGTAACATGGATCTGAATCTCAGAAGTAAAACAACTTCACTTACGATGGTGATGAATCTTTTTATGGAATGTTTGGCCACATGTTTAATGGCAACCTGTTCACAAATGCAAAACACATTCAGTATGTTCTAACAGCTATAATTTTTTACTAATTAGCATGAATACAATGCAACTGCATTCAACTGTCAGCAAACTAAGGCTTTGAGGAAACTTTCCCTGAAGCTGAAGCTGAAGTCTATCATTTGTAATGCTTTATGATTCCTGTATTCGGTTGATTAATGCAAATTAGCTGCATGTGCAGACATATCACCTCTGTCCCATCTGCCTTGCGAACTCCCGCATACACAGCTCCGTCCCCGCCTTGTCCCAGCATCTCTCCCTTAGTGTACCGTGAAGCAAACTCCTCTATTAAACAGACAATAATTCAGTTATGTTAACTTTAAATAAGAATAAAATAGCCTCATGGTCTTGTCCTCTCCAGCACCAGCCGGCAATGAATTAGACTTACATTGTTAACAATTATATTACATTGTTCTTATTATTATTATACACCATACAAATGGTGTATTCTGACTTACCCTCTGGGGTAGAGGGCACTTGGTCCATTGAAGCATTTGTAAGAGCTGCTTCTTCTTTGTGCAGCAGGTGAAGATTTAGCAGCCATTCCGGTTCTTTTCCCTTCCCTTCATGCAATTTCTCAGACAGCTATAAGACAGGCAGGGAAAGAAAATTGGTGATGAAAACAATCCTAGCGTCTAAAATCAGGGGTTCATTTCACAAATACGAATCATCTTATTTACGCGTATAAGCTTGTCCAAAAAGGTGTTTGTGATTCTGTCTGGGAAGGTGGCGACTGCCCTAGCGATGGTCTCACAGTAATCGAGGGCTTGAGCAGACAGTCCAGACTCAAACAGCTTGCAGGCATAAAGGAACTTGAACTCCTAAGACACATATTATACTCAGCCAATCATCCTCAGCCAATGGTTCCCTGTTAAATTTGACATGAAAAAAAGAAAAAGCAAAATCCCAACCTGGAAGTTTGGCTGGCCGAACCCTGAGGTCAGGCTCAGCACATATTCATAAACCTCTGTTCGCTCAGTGGCTTCCCTCATGGCTGATATTCCAACTGGCAAGCTGTTGCAAAGAGAATAATGTCTCAGTTGCAAGCAAGGAAAGTAATCACACACATGCCCACAAAATACCTTTCGCATCCAATCAGATCAAAGCCGGACTCCTTATATGCCAGCACATAGCAGAGATGCGCTGCAAAGGTCAGTCCTTTGGTGGCTGCAGATGAAAGATAAAACACGCATGTGAGGCTCAGGGTCAATGGAACAGTCCAGAGTTCATGATAAATTTACAACAGTTAATTCCAGAAAAATATTGTTACTGTGGTGCTTATCTATACCAAAATTGCCTCCCATGTCAATCACAGCTTTTAGGTGCTCATCTTCTGGCACAGCAGCGCATAACAGAGCTGCCAGAGGAAGGCACCAGTCCTCCTGTTTCTGAACACCTCTGAGCTGTCGCAGAAATTAGCATGTTACTGACAAAAACAGTGCAAAAATATATATTCACAATAGGGACATATGGTGATGCTGATGTGCCGATGCACTGACCTTACACGCCTTTTTCCTCAGCCGTCTGTAGCCCCTGAAGAGGACTGTAGCGACTTCTGACATTCTTGCTTTCTGTAGAAGAAATATCTTCAACTTGCATGTTAACTCTAGCTATATTTATTCGCTTTTATTGTTAAACATTTTTGCTTGAACTATCACTTGCAGCACATAATGAATTCTAACACTTACTCCATTTTGTTTACACAACAATTCCATAATGTCCCAGAAGAAATAGGATTCCCTTCGTTCAGGTTCATCAACGTGGAGCAGACATTCCTGAGATTTCCTCTGGATAAACCGAATCAAGTCCTCCTTGTGCATCTTATTGCTGTAAGAGATATTGGAACAGAACATATACCTTGAGCACCTGAAGATATACTGTACTTCGAAACACTGCTGTTGAAACAGCCTGCATATTTAATGTGCATGAGAGGAGAAAGAGTCTCACCTCATCAGAGGGCCAGGAAAAGTACGATTCTGCCCGTCGAACAGGAACTTATCATCACAGTCCAGGATGTCTGCCGTTCCTGCAGACACGTCCTCATTTACAACTACAGAGGCAGAACATAGGAAGAAATATTATTCATTTTACACTATTGTATTTTTTTTCCATCTCATTGTATCCATCAATGTATAAACTATAACCTTATACATTATAAATTTCAGAAATAAATACCTCAAATGATAATTTGTTTCTCACGTACTGTCTGTTGTCTATAAAATGGTTGGACTTTAAATTCATTGTCATTATGTATACACAGCAAGAGATCATTGTGTAAACATGAATCCCCCAAATCCCCTAATCCCCTAATCTGATGTGAGCCAGACTCAAGGATCTGAGGTTCTCCACAGGCATTTCTTTACTTCTAAACTACACTGCTGTGTGTGTGTGTGTGTGTGTGTGTGTTACCTGGACTGCATGGTTGAACATCAGCTTTTCCTCCACCACAGGGAGGAAAAAGCGGACTAGGCTTTGTCAATATCACTAATGCCGTCATGGTCATCAAAGTACTGGAAAACTATGGAAAATTAAAAATGATATGATGATGATGATGATGATTATTTACATTTATAGCATTTGGCAGACGCCCTTATCCAGAGCGACTT
>CM074939.1:15629209-15655879 GCA_037576815.1 Pangasius larnaudii | reverse complement strand
AGTGTAATGGTAAAGTTAAGTGTAAATTTTTTTTAGAGCGTAAAGGTACAGTTCAGTGTAAACATTTTAGAGTGTAATGGTAAAGTTAAGTGTAAATTTTTTTTAGAGCGTAAAGGTACAGTTCAGTGTAAACATTTTAGAGTGTAATGGTAAAGTTAAGTGTAAATTTTTTTTAGAGCGTAAAGGTACAGTTCAGTGTAAACATTTTAGAGTGTAATGGTAAAGTTAAGTGTAAATTTTTTTTAGAGCGTAAAGGTACAGTTCAGTGTAAACATTTTAGAGTGTAAAGATACAGTTCTGAGTCAGTATTTTAGAGTGTAAAGGTACAGTTCAGTGTAAACATTTTAGAGTGTAAAGGTACAATTCAGAGTCAGTATTTTAGAGTGTAAAGGTACAGTTCAGTGTAAACATTTTAGAGTGTAAAGTTACAGTTCAGTGTGAACATTTTAGAGTGTAAAGTTACAGTTCAGTGTAAACATTTTAGAGTGTAAAGATACAGTTCAGTGTAAACATTTTTGAGTGTAATGGTAGAGTTAAGTGTAAACATTTTAGACCATAAATTTACAGTTAAGTGTAGACACTTTAGGATGTAAAGGTACAGTTCAGCATAAACGTTTTAGAGTGTAAAGATATCATTATTATTTAAATCCTTGTGTAGTGAAAAACATCGCATTTTCCTCAGGCTTCTTTTCATTATTTACACACCATACTGTAACACCTCAATATTTTCATCCTTATTTTTTTATTCTTCTGTGATTATTTTACTCTTACGATCGTCTGCTCAATATTTTCAGCCTGCATGAATATCCCTTAGGCTAGACAGAGTAAAAGGGATCATTTATTATTTCTGGTCCTTCCTGTGAGAAACAGTGAGGCGAGTTTCCCATCAAGGCTTAATGAGGTAAAAAACCTTACCGTTGAAGCCAAAGAGCAGTAAAGGCCTCGCAGAGTGACAGCAGAGCTGCATTATTACAGCCTCTTAGTGAACGAAAAGAAGAAACTCACAGTGAAAGGCAGTGCTAGTAGAGTGGCTCAGCTGATTTATATACTCTGTGTATTGGTGCCTTTACAATAAATAGCAGGGGTGGGTATGTCTTAAGATGAGAATATGGGCATTTTGGTATGTAAATAATGATCTGATAATAAATTTAAAGCAGGCAATGATTTAATATATGACTTAGAAATGTTATAATTAGATTATATGTAATACGTTGATTTGGTGTTGTTTAGGGATGGAACCTGAATATGATATAGATATAAATACACATACATATAAAAAGGACATTATTTTTCTTTTTTTTTTTTGAGAAAACTTGCCAGAAAGACTAGTGAGTGGGATGTTTTACTGCAAGACTCGAGACATTTTCTGTATTGACTTGGACTTGGGCATTGGTCTCACTAAATGTTTGTAAAAACGTTTGTGTTATCTTTTCTGCACAAAGTCTGACAAGAAGTAATCTTTTTTCTAGAAAACAGCCTAATCATTGGTACAATGCATGAGTAAAGACAACTAGCTGAAGTAAAGGCTTGACCTTGAAAAGGATTTGATTGATTTTAATCTCGATCTCATAAAGCAGTAAAATGGAAAAAAAAAAATGGAAGCAAAATTTAGGCCACATCCACTTCAAGATTAAATCCGAATACAGATACAGATACACGTAGTGTCATTGTGTCACACCCCTAATGTTGTGCAAAACAATGGGTGGACAATCCCCCCAGAACTGAAAGGGGCAGAGGCCACACCCACTTTTCACATTTTTCTGAATCATTGCAGTATTTAGTCAGTGATACATGAATAACCCGCTTACACAGATATCAGTGTGATAGGTATTCACAAACTGAGCTAAAATATTATCTTCTCTGTTTGAAACAAAAGATTAGATCCATGGTTTAAAGCTCTGGGTCTCTCTGCTGTTGAGATTGAAGTGTAAATTATTTGGAGAGCGAATGATAAAAATCAAAGGTTTATCAGCAGGAGCTTTAGGAAACATCAGGCATCACATGTGGATTTAAATGTGAACTTCATTAACTAAACACAGCGGGGGGGTTCGTACTGATACAGTGGTGCACGCCGTCCATCACAAACACACCGTCCTCTGAGATTTTATATCAGAAATACAACAACACTGACATTTTCTTAATCCCCTTCTTGTGTTCGCTACTTAGTAACCTACTGTGGCTTTTATAGCACTTTACCCCTCAGTGCTGTTGAATTCTCCAATCTGATTTCTTTGGTAACAAGAACAGTGGACTTTCCACATAAAATGGATTTAAAAAAAAACATGTAATTGTTGATATGGTGAAGTTTTCTGTAAGGAGACGTTTATTTAACCTTTATGGAAGGAGTCACCAGTGTCAGCGCTTTGTTAGAGTTAAAGATGTCATTTTAAGTTTTCTGACATCATCAAGACAGAGGAGTTTATGGTTTCTCAGTAATGTGACAAGCTGCATTTTTTTTGTCTTATCAAAGAGAGGCTTTTTATAGCTATTATATTGTAACAGTAACATGTTTCGCAGAAATTCTATAGCATTAAATATAACTATAAACAGTTAAAAAGTTATTTTATGTTTATAAAATTCCATCTTCAGGGTGATAGCAGTAACTCTGCTTCATCACTCTACCCCATAGTAGTTACTGAGTAATTAGTAGTTACTGAGTAATAGCAATTACTGTGTAATAATAGTTGCTAAGTAATTAGTAGTTACTGAGTAGTTAGTAATTACTCAGTAATTAATAGTTAATGAGTGATTAGTAGTTACTGATCAAGTAGTATTACTGAGTAATAGTTACTGAATAATAGTGTTTATTGAGTAATTAGTAGTTACTGAGTAAGTAATAGTTAGAAAGTCATAGTCACAGTGAGTAATAGTAGTTTCTGAAAAATGAATAGTTACTGAGTTATTACGTAGTTATTGAGTAATAGTACTTAATAAGTAATAGTAGTTGTAAGTAGTTACTAATCCAAATAATATGAAAAACATGTATCTCCACTTTTTCGCTTTTTTCAGTATATGAGCAGCTTCCACTGAGAGAAAAATAAGAGATTGATGAAAAAGAAATTCGCCAAAATAAGTTTTTAATGCAGTTATTTTTCCCCTAAATTTATTTTTGTCTCAGGTTCAGAACAACCTGTGCATCATCTCAGTAACACAAATTGAATTTGTTGAAGCTCATCAGCGAAACAGAGCTGAGCACATGAAGTTTTATCTTCCAAAAATTATTCTAATAAAAAAAAAAAAAAAGATAATTTTCACACATCACGCTAAAGTGTACTTGAAGGGTTATTGTCAGTCAGATTGCCGGATTCCTGATTCTTCTCCACATGCGTACCAGAGCGCAATTTTCCTCTCGACCGAACCCCCCCCACAGGGCGATCGCACACCATTAATAAAATGCAAACTTATCAATGTCAAACCTTCATCACTAAAATTAAATCATTTCAAGCTTGACTGGCTCTCCACATCCCTGCCGCCTCTTCATTTCTCATTTCCCTCCCTCGCCCATCCTTGTTCTCACCAAGACGACCTGCCACTCATGTGAAATCGCTCTCATTTGCATAACTGATGCCTCATTTGGGCCCCACGTCTGTTTCCGCAGCCGCGTCACGCGTGCTCTGACACGCAAACAAGCGCGATAATGGACAGACGAAGCTCGATTTAGGGGTCACAACAAGCAGTGAAGTCCAAGTGTTGCCTGTGGTTGACATTATCTCCGTCCTTCATCCTTTCTGCCATCAGATGTTGAATTATATTGGTGTTTATTAGCTACATACTAACATCCAGGTGACATCCATGAGGTAAAGTATGACAAAGCATAGCTGAATTATAAAATTAGATTAGATTAGATACAACTTTATTGTCATTGTTCAAAGTACATGTACTAAGCCAATGAAAAGCAGTTAGCATCTAACCAGAAGTGCATAAGTGGCATGTTTACAATAAATTACAAATAAGGATATACAGCTATGAGGGTGATATGTACAGGGAAATGGATGACTTATGTACAGAAGGTGCAGTGGGTATTATAAATAAGGATAAATGTGATCTATATATGTATGTACAATCAGTGTACAGTGGTGAAGACATGTTAAGAATATGATAAGAATGTGAACAGGATATAAAAATGAATATATACAATGAATATATACATGCATATATCATTTTTTATTTATGTATAAAGTTTTGTTCCTTAATTAATAAAAAAAAAATGTAATTGCTGTTTGTTAAGACGAATAAAACACTTCAGGACATGCTGTTAGAGGAAAATAATCAACTTTGTTGTGTAATAGTAATTCCGCTTCATCACACCACCCTCTCGCTGTTTACGTTCCTGTAACAGCACCCCCCCCCCCACCCCACATTCATTTTATTTAATGACCATTTCTCCTGGTTTCCCAGCAGACCTGATTGTGTTGGTTATTTTGAACCAGAATGGATGTAGAGACAGGAAGTGAGCAGTGAGTAGACGAGGGTTTGTCTGAGAGTCACTCAGTATGGATCGTAGTTTCAGATTGTGAAGTTCATCGCTCGTGACGTTCCTGTAGTGGATGGTTTCGCTTGAGCACTGATTAGGGAAAGCGAGGTTGACACGCTGGCGCTCTTTTCTCTCAGTTTGTATCTAAGCATCCTTTCCTCATTAGCCACATTTTCGCTCGTCCCTGCTTTGTGCTGACAAATGGCATTGGGGAAACAGAAAGTGGCACCAAGAGACTTCTTTACACCTAATTTTTTTTTTCAGGGGAAAAATTAGGCTTTGAAGTTTTTTCCCTGATGCTAACTTTAAAAAAAACCCTGATTTTCCAATTCAGACCTCTTCAAGTGTCCTGTCCTAGCTCTAGCTAATTAGCCATGTTTGGTCAACCTTCAGATAAGGGGATTCAGATAATCATTTCAATTCCTTCTCATTCAACATATGTAGAGCGCTTATGGCTTTGAACATGTCCAAGTGTCCTTTATTAGTGCTAGCTCATTAGCCGCATGTTTAGCCGCACTGCCTTAAACTGACAAACCTCTTTGGCGAAACAGGAAGTGAAAAAAACGACTTCAAATAATCATTTAATTCCTACTCATTAAAGATTTTTATACAGCTTATAGCACTTTGAACATGTCCTTTACTAGCGCTAGCCACAATTTTGCCCATCCTACTTTATACTGACAAAACTATTTCAAGAAACAGGAAGTAAAAGGGACTTTTAATTATATTTCATATTGCATTTAAGGCTTTAAAAAGGTCTATGTGTCCCTTCCTAGCACTAGCTCATTAGCCACAGGTTTAGCCACTCTGCTTTATACTGATAGAGAGGCTAAGGAGAGAAAGGAAATGCCTGAGAACTTCAGGTAATTGTTTAAATATATTTTTTTAGCACATTTATAGCTTTGAACATGTCCAGATGTCCCTTCATGTCCCTTCACAGCTAGCTCATTAGCCACATTTTTGCCCATTTTATTTTATACTGACATACCTATTTCGAGAAACAAGTGTCACTTCCTAGTGCTAGCTCATTAGCCATATTTTTCCCATCTTACTTTATGCTGACAAAACTATTTCGAGAAACAGGAAGTGAAAGGGATTTTTAAAAATATTTCCTATAGCATTTAAGGCTTTAAAGGGACTTTTAATAATAGTTCATTCCTGAAGAGTTAATTCTCTTAGAGCATTACCTAGCACTAGCTCATTAGCCACATTTTCCCCATCCTGTGCTACCATGACAAACTTTTTCATGAAACAGCCCTTCGGATAGTCTTTCAATTCCTTCTTATTGAAGAATTTGAACAAGTCCAAGTGTCCTTTACTAGCAATAGCTCATTAGCCACATGTTTGCCTTTCCTAAGTTATTCACTGACAAAAAAGAAGACAGTAGCTGAAAGGGAGTTTTAATTTTATATGTTTTTAATTCCTTTTTATTAAAGATTTTTAAAGCATGGTTAAAGCAAAGTTTTTGAACATTTCCAAGTGTCCTTTCCTAGCGCTAGCTCATTAGCCATCTTTGATCACCCCACTTTACACTGACAGATCTCTGGAGATACAAGAAGTAAAAAGAGACTTTTTAAGCTAATTGCTTAATACTCTCAAGTGAAAATTAGACTTTTTTTTTTCATTTATCAAAACAAATTGTGCTTTCTTTTAAGTCTTCGTTCCTAGCATAAGTTTATTAACCAGCGGCTAATCTCTTTTGGGAAAATGAAAGTAAAAGCTTAAAGTAATTCAGTTTATATCTTTCTAATTGAAGACTTCAGAAACTTCTCTTTTTACAAAATGGTTATCAGTCACAGCTAACAGGGTATTCTTCAAATTTCCACAGAGGCAAAGGATTTTCAAGGAGATAAATCTAATTTCCAGCTAGAAAAGGAATTAAACAATTAGCTGAAGTCAGTTTTTACTTCCTGTACGTTTATCTATGAAAAGTAAGATGAGAGGAAATGAGGCTAAGGAGCTAGAAGAGTATTAGAAGAAGACTATTGGTCATGTTGAAATGTCATAAGCTGTAAATCATTAGCTCTAAAAAATGAAATTTCCACTTGTTTTGAGGATGCCCATGTTCATGGTTGAATTTATTTGTGATGTCACCATGGAGCAATGGAAGAAGTTGGCCTGGTCACCTGTGATGAACCATATTTTCTTTTACATCACGTGGAGATCCTGGTGCGTGTACATCCCTTTTCTTGGGAAGAAATGGTACCAGCATGCACTATGGGAAGAAGGCAAGCTGGCAGAGGCAGTGTGATACTCTGTGTGCAATGTTCTGCTGGGAAACCTTGGGTCCTGGAATTCATGTGGATGTTAATTTGACACCTACCACCTACCTAAACATTGTTGCAGACCAAGTACACCCCTTCATGGCAACGGTATTCACTAATGGCAGTGGCCTCTTTCAGCAGGATAATGCGCACTGCAAAAATTGTTCGGGAATGGTTTGAAGAACATGACAAAGAGTTCAAGGTGTTGCCTACAAATTCTCCAGATCTCAATCTGATCGAGCATCTGTGGGATGTGCTGGACAAACAAGTCCGATGCATGGAGGCTCCACCTCGCAACTTACAGGACGTAAAGGATCTGCTGCTAATGTCTTGGTGCCAGATACCACAGTACACCTTCAGAGATCTTGTGGAGTCCATGCCTCGACGGGTCAGAACTGTTTTGGCAGCACAAGGGGGACCTTCCCAATATTAGGCAGGTGGTTTTAATGTTATGGCTGATCGGTGTAAGTATACTGTTTACGTGAACACTCCCTAAAGCAGATAATGACCGTATTATTAGTGTGCATGTAAATCCACTTGAATATGCCTTTAAGATTCTTAGAAAAAGAAAATTTCCCAGGGCGAAATATTTTTCTTGAGCTCACAGTGTAACCTGAAGTCTATTTAATCCACTCCGCCTGCTCAATTGGTCTTGTACCTAATTATATTTGCACCCCGAAGCCTCTTTAGTTTTGGCAATCATTCCAAGTTGTGAGCCTTTAATTATTTGCAATTAGCTTCCATTATTGATCTAAAACTTTGCTCATTAGCCTGGAGTTAATATAATTATTACATGCCTTCTATGTTTTCTGGCTCTTATTGATGTAATTATATGGGGAGCAAACTGCAAAGACTTCAAGGTCCAAATATGAGAAAGCACAGAGTGTGAGTGAAGAACAACAAGCTACAATCCTCGAGCTCTTTCCATGACATCAGCGTCTGCACCGCTTTCACATTACGGATAACAGAATAATCCGTTATCCTCGTGAGAAATTGGATGAACCTGCATCACATAAAATAGAGATGGAAGGATTAAATAACCAGCCAGGGAAGGTTACGTCCAACAAATGAGACAATTTATTAGGCATCTAGGAGAAAAAGAGAGGTCACCATCTTTAATAAACACGTCCAGGTGGAAAGCAGTAATTACATAGTGTTTAGAAGCGCTAAGACGGGCCAGTGCCCACCATGATGAGGAATGAATGCAATCATTAGGGCAGACATGGCTTTTTACTGATTCTCTTATGGATAGAGAGTGTAAGATGTCTTGACAGATCAAAACTTTAATTCGCTTAGAGTCAGTGCCTTTTAATGCACATTTATAGGATCTTTCCCTCCTCCCAAGATGTTACGATTAATAAAATATTCCATTCCATTAAAATAATAATACTGCTGATTCACATAGCTTGAAAGAGTGTAGCTGGGACTGATAAGCCACTGATTTGCTGGGCAAATAAGCCACACCTACCTCCTTTACTAGGACTGACAGGTAGAGAAGCCATGCCTCCTTCACTTGGGCTGACAGGTACAGAAGCCATGCCTCCTTACTGGGACTCATGGACACAGGCCACACCTCCTTCACAAACCTCCGTTATTTACACTGACATGTACAGAGTGATGCCTACCTCCCTTACTTGGACTGACAGGTACACAAGCCATGCCTCCGTCACTGGGGCTGACAGGTACAGAGGCCACCCCTCCTTCACTGAGAAATAAGCCATGCCTCCTTTCCTGTGACTGACAGATAGAGAGACCACGCCTTTTTCACTGAGGATGACAGGAAAAAAGCCACGCCTCCTTTCTTGCGACTGACAGGTACAGAGAAGCAAAGGAAGGGAAACTTAAATGATCCATCCATCCATTTTCTGTACCACTTATCCTACACAAGGTTGTGGGGAGCCTGAAGCCTATCCCTGGGGATGCCTACAGTGCATGTCTCTGGACTGGGGAGGAAACCGGGGTACCCAGAGGAAACCTCCAAAGCTCAGGGAGAACATGCAAACTCCGCGCACACAGGGTGGAGGCAGGAAGCAAACTAAGCCACCGTGCCCCCAAACCTAGTTGATAATATTCATAAATAATAATCACTAGTAATAAAAACTTCTTTCTCCTGAATTCATTTCCTCACCATCACTAAACAACTTTTCCCTGATACACGGTGTTCCGAATCCGTGCAGCGGTAACGTAGACATCGTGGAACGGTTTGGTTCCGCAGTCGTTAGACAAAGCAACTGGCTACAAATGAACTCCTCCAACTGAACTGACCTGCTGCTGTAATTCTCTGAGGCGAGCCATAAATCCTGCTCCGACAGCCATCAACTCTCCATCTGTAACTCCACACACACACACACACACACACACACACACACACACACACACACACACAGGTGGTGGAGAAACAGCAGCTTCCTCTTGGACAGGATTAATGTGCAGAGCTCAGCATGGGGCTTCAGAAACACACAGAACACACACACGGAGGCAAGGGAGAGTTCCCATCCACCTGCTCTTATGTGGATTTTGGATTTTCCTATAAAGCTGAGTGGACTTTATACAACTATCAAAATCGGAACAATCTCTGTCCTACATGATGTTTCATGCTTTAAATAGATAAATATAAATCTTCATAAATGCTCTTGTATGCATTGTAGCCAATGTTTTTAATAGTAATATGACTATAATGTAGTGTATCTAATGTAAATCTTGCTAGCAACCATATCAGAACCTTGCTAATTAGCATTACTCAAGTTTCTTGTGAGGAAACCAACACAGACACGGAGGACAACACGTCCAATTTTTCATATAGAATAACAGCAGGCTGCTCACTGTATACATACTGTATATAAATAAATTTCCAGCAAGTAGCAAGCGAGCTAGCTAAGAAATCCTTACAGCAGCTACTTACATTATGCTAGTTCAACATCGCTAATTTGCAGCCTGACCGTGCTGAACAGTACCGTTCAATGAGAAAACACTAAATGTCAGGATCTTGTAGTTACAGATAGCACACGAACAGATATGTGCAATTTGCAATGCTTGTTTTGCTAATTTCAAAGGTGTCAGGACAACATTGTTTTACATTTTCCCTTCAGCCATGTTTGAGTTTAATGTGCGATGGCTGATTTGCAGTACATTTACATTTACAGCATTTAGCAGATGTCCTTCTCCAGAAGTGCTTTGTCGTCTCAATTATCATTTATTAATGTATCAGCAAACATCCTCATGCTAGCTTGCTAGGTCTCCATAATCTCTCCATGTGATTAGCAGATTTACCTCAAATTTCCTTGATACAACCTTCCTTCTATCTTTAATTGATATAAAATACATTGAACATTTATTGGGAGTTTAATCATCCTTTAGGCTGTTATCTTCAGGATCATGTGCTGCTTAACATTTTTGAGAGTTGTGTAGGGAGTTTTTGTAGGAAAAACAGCAGTGATGTGTATGGAGTGTGTGCGCTACACTACGGGGCTGGTGTGAATTCTTGATAATGCAAAAATGAAACGAGGCAGCAGGTCATGTTTGGTCTGCAGGCCATGAGTTTGACACGTGTCTCAGATTCCTCCTCCCAGAGAAGCAGTCTGGGTAAGTTAAACTCCTGAAGCATTTTGTTTTTATCATGCATCATGTTAGGTGAAATACATGAGTTTCAGGAATAAGAGTCTTACATTGTGTTCACGCGATCAGGTGAAGATCTCATCACATTACTCAAGTGAAGCTCTTAATGGGATCATTTCAGTTCGAAACCTGCATGCAAACTATTTAAATTTTTCACACTTTAATGAAAAATATCTGAAGGATTCCAGGTTACCTTGATCACCTCCATTATTAACAAAGGAGAGAGAAATGATTTTTTTTCATCAGTTCTACAGAAGTCTGAAAATCCCTTAAAAAACTGTCACGACACATTAAAAAAGCTTTCCTTGCACACAGCTCGACAGATGTTCCATGTCACATCCTTCAAGCTACCGCTGCTTTTCCACCAGATTGTACCATAAATCAAGTGCTCGCCTTTTTACACAAACTACATCCATATTTTATCCTTTATTTCTCGCCCTTGTAAAAAAAAAAAGGGCTTGGCGAGGCTCTGAATTATTCACTGTGCTGTTTTGCATAGTAAAGGCCAACTGTGAGAAGAGGTGAACCTCGAGTCATCGATGACACAGCCGCCGCCGCCGCTTTTTCACCCACTCGCCCTTTCATCGAGCTAATTAGCGTATCGGACTCTCGACAGGACCTCTCACCGTCTCTACACCTACTTCCCCCGACGAGATATTGATGTGTTTACGGGTTACACATCTCCAAAGAGATCAGTGGCTCATTACTGGTTCAGCTGCAGTGGGTTTTAATGTCGTCCATCCATTGATGCTTTACTCTGAGTGTTAATGCTCTTTAAAAGCAATGAACGTCTTCAATCTTCCTACTCAGTCTAGCCGTAGTAATTCAAGGTGACCTGTAAATTATTTCTTTTTTTACCTCATTTTTCTCCCAATTCCCATGTGCTAGCTAGGACTCACTACAATATCTACCAATCTGGAGAGGTGACAGCTAAAGCCTTCAGTTTTCTTCTTCTGACAGTTGACAATCAATAGTCAATTATTTTCAATGAAGCAAAGATTTGAGGCTTTGGATGTGGGACTAAACAGGAAGCATAAATACAGTACGTAGGCAGCTAGCAAATAATACTTGTGACTTATGTTCTGCACAGATAGCTTTTTTAAATTTACAGCCTCGATATTTAAGCAAACACATTTATCATAAAGTGCAGGGGGCCCAAGCAGCACTAGGATCAACCTCTCTCCTAGACTTGTATGGCTCGCAAAGCTGATAAGTATGGCCAAGAATCATTTTGCGTGACATGGCACATGACTTTTTTCCCCAAAGTCCGTCCACAAACATGAGATTTTCTCATCTACTTACTGCAAACTGCTTCAAACTCTTTAATAACCTTTAAAGCTGGGTTTCTGTGAACTTTTACGCATACAATAGCATGGAGAGCCAATCAGATTGCAGCCTTGAGCAATCTTAAGGTTGTGGTCAGAAAAGTGTACAGAAAGGAGCATCTGGGGCTGAGATTAGAGACATTATAATGCAGTGAGAAAAGGACAGAGGTATAGCTGTGCTCTGGAGTACTTTAAAGTAATCCATGAAGGTGATGGAGGTCAGGTAGTCTGGGCCAGCTCTCCCTCTCATACCCAGGGACGGAAGCTTTGTCTCCTCTGGGGAATCTGAGCAAATCTGAGAGGAATCTGAGAGAGATGGAGAGAATGTAGGTCTTAAGAAAAAAGAAATCGGTGTGAAAATTGAAGAAGAACCTTGTGACACCTACAGCAGACAGTGAGACTTCAGTGGTAGTGTTGCATGTTAACTGTTCAGTGCAGTAGGAGTTTGTATGCATTTTGTGCACTGACGTTGGTGAGGAACAGTCTACCCACTCACACCGTCTATTTCCTTCCCCACCAATACCACTTGAACACAAAGCGTTGCAAATTTTCACCTCCGAGGAGGACCTGAAGATAGTATTAGCTTCCAATTCAGCTCAAACCCTAAAGAGATAATCAGTTTATTTGATTGGGCTCTTGGATTAGTGCTGGAACAGGATCCATTAGTGATCACGCTAGGGCTGAATGATAAAAAAAAAATGCAATATGTGGAACGATCTTTGGATAATATCACGATGACGATGTGTGAGATGTGATAAATCAAGTGAGCAATCTAATTTATTTTAATGAATAGATGTATAAATATACGCTACATGGCCTAAAGTTACATGTGGCTCAGTGTTTATTCTTCACCCTTTGGGCAGATCATTCAGGGAAAAAAGGAGAACACAACCTGACAGACATTTGACATTAAAATGTTGGCTCAGGATTAAAGGACAGGTCTTTGACTTTCTATTACGAGACATTGCTTTTAAATGTTAATTGCTTGTTCTTGGTGTTCTTGTGTGTGACAGAAGCTGGTGATGATGTTGTTGTCGTCGTTGTTGTTGTTGTTGTTTTTGTCTTGGAAGTGAATGATGGTGTAAATTACGTCCTCAGCTCAGTCCAGACAACGAAGGGCTTTGATCAAACATCATCTCTAGTGCAGGTAAAATGGAATATGAAGGATGAACAGCTGATAGGTTAGACATGATGATGGTAAGGCAATATTAAGTAATAAAAGCCCATCTAAAGGACCTGAATATTTGTAAATAAATTTATGCATGAAATGGTTAAACTTTATACAAGAATTATTTATTAGTTGATCATTAATTAATTGTTCGTCTTTATTTAACAAGTAATTTATATTTAATAGACCTTCCCTAAGGAAAACATCCTAACATCGCACTGCTATCATCTATTCAGCCAAGTGGCTAATCAGCAATTAGCTTATGATATAAATGTATATGAAATATACAGTACATGTCTCCTAGCTATATGGTGCAGACAACATACAGTAGTTAATGTTACGCTTCGGTTATTGTTCTAAGAAATGCTAATAATGCGACATAGTGAGTTATTGGTAATACACACTGTTCCTGAGGCACAGAGAATAACACCGTATGAACAGGTTTAATAACCAAACCATTTCTAGCCTTGGGGGCAGACTTCTGTAATAACACTATGTAACTATTGTTTAATGCTTCACAGCAGAAAGTCGCCCTGTCCTGAGACAGACCGACAGAAGAAAATACAACGCTGCTGCACTACACACACTCTTTAATTCCCTTGCTAGGCTGTAACAGAATCAACACTTTGAGTGCGAGTCAGAGGTGCTTGCTGCTGGAAATAATGAGGGCTGTTCAGGTGGGGTTCGGCTTAATGATGTGGACTTGCACTAACACGAGTGACACATCTTCAGAGAGAGAGAGAGGGAGAGAGAGAGAGAGAGAGAGAGATTGGGAGAGGGAGAGAGAGACTGAGCAGTCGGGACAGAAATGATCAATGATCTGCGGTTTTCATTTTCAGTCTCGCTTCTGAACATTTTCGCCTCATCACCGACATCCATCTCTCCTTCTCTGTGAAAACAGGAATCCACATGAGCAAAGACCTGAAGAGCATTAAACCATTAAACTCTTCTTTAAACCAGCATTCTCCATTTTGATTGGTCAGAGGGTTTTGATTCATTTCCTATAACAGAAGCTCTGAAAGCACAGGTTTATGTTAATGCATTCTTTCTAATACGTTTTCATTTCTATAGTAACGACTTACTTGCATGGCTTCCACAATCCACATAATTTAAGGCTCATCAAACTGATTTTAGATGTGTGTGTGTTTTTTTTTTTTAACAAAGCCGTACAATCGTTAATTATAATGAGGTGTTCTGGAAAGAGACGTGGAAGGAGTCTCCAGAGTCAGCGCTTTGTAAAAGCAGGTTTTCCGAACAGAGGAGTTTACGCTTTCCAATTTCTCATTAACATGGAAAGCTGCATTTTTTTGTCTTATTAACTGCGAGAGAGAGAAAAAAGAGTCGCTGGTTAGGGAACGATTAGTTGTAGCTGCTATAAAGTAAGTGAGAACACAAGCTATCTTGTTTTGCAGACGTTTCACAATATTAAATGTAAGTATAAACAGGTGAAAGTATAAGATTTCATAGTTCAGTCCATAAAAAATTTAATTGTTGACGAATTGCTGTCATTACAGTAGATAATAATCAAGAATAACCTCGCTGTTGAATGCATTTGACGCTGAATAAACAACATTCTCACTACGAGTGTTAGCTCTAGAAGTATATCTAGTTAATGTTAGCAAAAGTGTGTTATTTCACCTACCCATGATTTGATTATTTTCTGAAGTGATGATTACATTATTTTCTGAAGTGATGATTACATACGAAATAATACTTTTACAAATCAATTAACTACATAACTACGTATCATGTTCAGCAATTCTGGGCACAAGTTTACTCTCAGCATTGTTGACAAAAATAAGGTGACATTTCTTTCCTTGGTAAGTGACGACGATAATGAAGGCTATATTTCTGTGGGAAATAATCGGTTTTAACGTTTACCGTCCATCACCCTGCATCTTTCCTGCGTACTTCTGGATTTTGTGAAAAGGGCCCATTCACAACAAAACCGTTTTCAGTCATCTGTATCATGTCTCACAGAAAAAAGATACACTGATTTTGACCAGCATTTATTTTTAAACCTCGATAGACAACTAACGAATGCTGCACATCACCTACTGTACATTGTGTCTTAGTGAGTCTGTTCAAAACAAAATTAAAGTGAAAGTTAAAAAAAAGAAAGTGTGACATCACAGCCTGATTAAACAGTCTCTATAGAGCTTCACAATACAGCGAGTGTAGCTTTCTTTAAACAAATTCACGATACAATACTGTGATCGTATCGTTGTGTGTGACGCTAACACGAAAGGAACAGATAGAAACCGCTATAAACTGAAGATGCGTGAGTTTAAACATATTCACTATCAAAGCTTTGGATAGTTTCAGCTACCATAAAGGATTTTACTGGACTAAAAGGAGTGGTAGCCACATGTCTTTAGTGTCCCCAGTGCCTGTGCTTGCTAATTATAGTATAGCTAATTATGCTAGCTACTGTGACCTAGACATTCGGATACTTTCTAAAATGATATTAACAGTAAATGCATAACTAGTAACATAGTAATTGTGTTGCTCGAGTTGCTCATCTTTTCTGTATAACCTAGATAAAATGAAACCTGGATTACCTGAAAAACACCTTAATCAAATACACATTATTCACCATTTCCAGCTGTGAAAAGAAGCGCTGGACAATACTTAAATTTAAAAAAGAATCCATGGCAACAAGGACACTATACTGTAGCTGCTGAGGACACTGGTCCTGCATAAAATAACCTTTCTGTTTCCGTCAGGCTATGTGTTAGGCAATCGGCGATGGCCTTCCAGGTTCCCCCTCCCGCGTATCCTTTTCCATTCAGGCCAATTTAAATGTAATACGCTCCATTTGCATTTGGTGGCCTTATCCAAGTCGAGATATTTCACCTTTTACACTCGGTCTGTGCTGCAGCCTCATTTTTTACGCTCAGTCCGGCTACTATCAGGTTTAAAATTTCATTTGCAGCTGTGTATTAAATTTCATTATCCTGAACTAAATTGTGGCATCAGCTGAATCATTGCTATTTTAACCAATAACTAAAATAGAAAATGGAAAACCCTGTCAAACTTTAGGCCACGCCTCCTTCGTGAGCCTAATGCAAAGGCTGTAGACTGACGCCAGTTGGTGTGCTGATGAAGAAAATCTGATGAAGAAACTGTTTTTAGCTCCTTTTTTCCCCCAAGTTTATAGATAACAGTGTCAAACAGAGTCAGAAACCACATCAGCACATCTGTTTGAGACACTGAACACCTCAGCATGAGTGTGTGATGATGTGTAATGCTAAACTAGAGCCTATAAGCTTCTATTACTTGTTTGCCTCATGAGATTCCTAGCTGCAGTGCAAAAGTACTACATTTGGGACATTGTGTAAACTCATTTTTTGTAAAACAGTCATCTTTAAAACTGCAATATGGGGTGGGAGAGTTATCATAGCATGAATTTGTCATATTATTCCAGCACTAGTAGTCACATACAAAACACAATCTGCTCACCATGTGTCCATCACCACACCGCATTTCTCAAAGTAGCATGTTCACATACTAATCAACTACAGCTACATTTCTGTCGCTGTTTAAGGAAGAGAATTTTTTTCCTCTTCCAAAAATGCAGATCAGAGTGTGCTTCTCTCAAGCCTCACCATCTGCTTCTGTTTGTGTCTAAGATGGAGCTCGTGGATTTGCTCCAAACCTTTTCAGTCAAATTGCCCTGCCAAAAGCAAAGCCTCATGCTGAATGGCGAGAAGCTAAATCTGTCACAGCGAACCGTGCTTGACGTTTTAATGGCAGACCCTCGGAAATGCCACACTCCAATCACACAACCCCAGCTGACTCCGTTCTTCTGTCCCATCCCTCTTTTTCTTTCTCACTCTCTCTCTCTCTGGCTCTCTCTCACTCTGTCTTTCTCCCCCATCACCACTGCAATTAGTGTGACGGAGCTGACTGATTAGCTCTCACTGTTCTCCCTGTACCTCTTTTTATTTTCTTCTCGAGAATCAGACAGGAAGTGTCTCAGGGAGTTTGAAGCTTATCACAAACAGCTAGCTAATTAAAGCACAATTTTTTCTTTGCTACGCTGAATGCCCACTCAAAGCTAACTCGACTTTAGCTTACTAATTAGCATGTTTTTATAAAGAATGAAAATGTTAGTATTTCCAGTCCTGCCATTTCTAAGACAAATTATATCTTAGAGAGGAGCACCTTATTTGACATTATAAACCATTGGATTGTTTTTTTTTTTTTTAATGCTAATTTGATATTTTTAGATGCTCACTGCATATCTATAGGCCAAAAAAAAAAAATTTCAGCTTCGGTCCTGCACTGTATTCCAGTAATCCTTGAAACAAACCCAAATAATACAGATGATAGTGTTTCGCTTGAAGCATTGACGAAAACTATTTGATTTTCACTTTCGAATCCTTTGTTATCATCTGGGGAACAAAGCCCAGCTCATGCTGAACCAAGTGCACTTGTTCTTCCTGTTCGGTTTGTGGAGCCATTACGAATCCGTCCTGATAGGAGTTGGCAAAATGAAATGAATTTGCCTTGTAATGTACAGCAGGCTTTAAGGCTAATGGAATTTGAAGAGTATCTGCAGGAATGAGGGAGCATAGGAGGTTGGTGTAGGCAGGCATCCTCAAGGCTGATATGGCAGTGAATACATTGTTGAATCAAAGGGCAGTCAGAAGCAACTGGATACAAACACGTAGTCTCTTTATTAAGGCATTTCTGAGAGTCATAGCCTAGAGACCATGGCAAGGGTCCAAACATACAGTTGACAGGCTACGAGGTTATTGGAGACAACTCAATAATCCAAGGCTGAAGCAGGAAAACTAGGACAATACTAGAAAGAAAAAAAAACAAAACGAGTGAAAGTAGACAAACAAGGAACTAGGACACAAGAACATTAGAAACTAGGAAACGTGGGTCACAGCTGCAGGATAAACACATGCAAGCTTTGCAAGGACACAACACAAATGGAGACAGAACAAGAAACAGGTGAGAAAAATGAGCAGGGCATGTGGCCACGAGCCAAGGCTGAGCTTGCAGCTTACAGGAGGTTTTCCTGACAATGGGTGCGCAGATTTCATGAATCCTGTATTCTGTAAAAAAAAAATATATATATATATATATATATATATATATATATATATATATATGGAGTCTAGATCCTATATTCACACAACAAGGTTATCTTTATAGTTGGTGGTATAAGTGAAGATCACATCAATTGAACATCGATTCTGGATATTGTAACGTTCCAGGAAAGACACAGTAGAGACTCAGTTACTTGTTCATTACTTGATCTCAGTACTCATTTACTCAGTACTCATTTACTCAGTAGTCATTTATCTCAGTAGTCATTTACTCAGTACTCATTTACTCAGTACTCATTTACTCAGTAGTCATTTATCTCAGTAGTCATTTACTCAGAGTCTTGGTCTGGATCTCAGTACTCATTTACTCAGAATCTTGAGCTGGCTCTCAATATTCATTTACTTTGTAATTATTTATATCAGTACTTATTTACTCAGAGTCTTGATCTGGATCTCAAAACTCATTTATCTCAATTCACATTTACTCAGACCACATCTTGGTCAGAATCTTGTTACTCAGATTACTCAGAGTTTTGGCCTTAGTTTCACTACGCAAAGTATTTTTGTTCTGGGTCTCAACACTCAGAGTCTTGGTCTCATTACTAAAGAGTCTTCATCTTGTTCATAGTACTCAAGAGTCTTGATCTTGTTCATAGTACTCAAGAGTCTTGATGTCTCATCCCTCAGAGTCTTGATGTCATCACTCAGAATTCTTGGTCTCATTACTGAGTCTTGGTGAACTTGACAATATTTGACAACTAGTTTTCTAAGTATGGTAATTTACTATCTATGTTTATAGCAAGTTAAGAATACTTATTAACTTGCACAGTTGTTCCTGAAAAGTAATATTTCATGGAATTCAATCTTTAAACTTTGCATTTGAAGCAGTATTTGAAGTTTCATATCCAAGTCTCAAAACTTGTTTACAGCCTCAAATGTTTCGTTCTTGCAGAGCATAAATAATTTATATAATTTATATGCATAAAGGGAATATTGCAAATGTCTCACATCTGACCAGCCTGTCTGCTAGGCATTACTTTATCAACAAATTGGATTCTGTTCCAGCTTGCTAGCCATCTGGAAATGTCAGACATGTTAAATTTACTTCTGAAGATGTTGAAGACTGGTCTTTGTATTCACGCAGCCTACCGCAGCTTACTTTTTTAAGTTGAGAAAAAAAAAGCTGGATAGTGGTCCAGTTGGTTGATGTTATGCTCATATTTGGAAGGACCTCACACAGAGCAGATATGAATTGGTAGGATAGTGGTGTAAATAGGCCGTGGTGTTCGCTTCTTTCCATCACACTACTGCCAATTCCAATCTGATTACATCGGCTGCTTTTTGACTTTTAATGACCAAGCTCATCTTACGTTTGGCAAAGCTCAGGCAACACAAGGCAGCGATTAAAATCACAACCTTGGAGGCCGTAACACATACAAACACATACCAAAAAAGAAAGAAGGAAAAGCATGTTGCTAAGACACAGTGCATAGCAGGGGTGTCGATACGATCAGGGAGAATGTCTGGCTCTCTCCCAGAACTAATTCCCTCCCGACCTCGCGTTACCCTCGCACACTTTAGCGCTGTTTTGTAACACATGTAATTACAATCTGCTGCGCCGAGCTCAAGTGCAGCCGGTATGAATTTTAATCTGCAAGTGAGTGTGTGTGTGTGTGTGTGTATGAGAAAGGGAGAGAGAGGGAGAGAGAGAGAGAGAAAGAGAGAGAGTTCAAGTCCTCCCTGCTGATTTAACATCTGAATTTTAACAGCTTCATCTGTCCAAACTGTAGCTGAGTTTCACATAAACTGAGGTATAACGGCATCATGTCACTTGTGATTTATAATGTAGATCACACCACGATGTCTGTGTAATAGCACCATGAACAGGTTTGGCAAAAAAACACAAACATATAAAATTTTCTGGTTTCCCCAAATCTGCAAAGACATTTTCGGACTCAGATGTTTGCGTATTGAGTAAGTGTGTAACAATCGGACGTTTGGATTGATGCATCTACTTAAAAAGCATCAAGACAAATCATCGAACAACTGGTGTGTAAAAACTATTCGTAGATTTAAATTGATGTGTAAACAGGCTAGCAATGTGATTTGTTCGTAGCTAAGATACTTAAAATAGTTCTTCTTTACGTCATCATTTATTTGCAAATTAAAAGGTAGGCCTACCCCAGATTCTGAACAAAGTTGCTCACGTATTGATCGGAGGATACTAAATCAAATCATCGTAGCAGATTCTGTGGTATTGCAAAATATCGATACGTTGCCCTAAGAATCAAAATCATATCATATATCTTATCGTAGCAGATTCAGTGGTAGTCGACAAATATCAAAACATTGCCTTAAGAATTTAAATTGTATCATTTAGTAGCAGATTTCATGGTATTGTCAAATTTTGAGTTGTTAGCTTAAGAATGAATCTCATATCATATTGTAGCAGATTCAGTGGTATCATTATATATCGTATCTTTGCCTTAAGAATGAAAATCATATCATTTCTCACTTAAAAAGGTTTTCATAAACAAATAACTAAATAAATACAGAGTCGAATCTTTAGATACTTGCTTCAAACGATATTCAAATGATATTCCGTAATTTTATTTTTAAATCATGTAAAATAAACAGGAATAAGTTAAAAGTCGAACAATATTTTCATCTATATAAAGTCCAGCTTCCTGCAACAACTCCACCTTCAAAGGCTGGGACATGGAGCCCAGATGTCTACCCGGGACATTACTGGGAAAATGTGAATACTCATTCAGTTTTTTGCTGAATTATTGCTTTAATAAGGATCTGTCTCATATGTTTCCAGCAGCTCCCAGGATTACAACTCAAAATAATTCATGTGAGCAAAGAATAAGAAGAAATAGAGTGATACAAAGAGGGGAAAAAAGAAAGGTACACTCTTTCGGAATGAAATTCACTAAGTCCAGTGCTCATTTTGCAGGTAGATGGAAAAAAAAAAGGCTGACTTTTCAGCATCATTGCCCTGGGGAGACAGTAAATCAGACACTATTGTATAAAACAGCGGGGTATATGTAGCAGCTGTCAGTAAGCTGAGAGAAAGCTAAGTACCAAAACGCCAACACACTCCTTACAGTCGTTATTTAATGCACCGCCGAGTTCTCGGCTTGAACCTCAAGCCATTTCATCTCCAAGTGGCTTAGCAGTGATTAGCTATTGTTGAGACTAGCACTCTTTTCCCATCATGCATCTGCAGAGAATCCTTTTTGCAGGAAAAAGGGGTGTCTAGAGTGATTGTGCGTGCTCTTGTTGGCCAATTATGATTTCCTTGAGTAGGAGGGAAAGTCACGGGACGAGTGAGAGGAGCTCGTTTGTTGTGTTTTGGAGGAAGTGATTGTAAAGAGTGGCGGGTTGTTTAGTGTGATGGATGGAGAGATCATGACGCAGTGCACTGGGCCATAATTACTCTTTGTGCGCTCCATGATAAGGAAATTAATCGAGCCACTGCATTGCTCTGTTTCATCGACCAAGCAGAAATAACAGAAGAAACCTGGAACACTTGTGATTAGAGCAACTTGAGATGAAGGATAGTGCTGGATGCCAGAAATGTATACGTGAAGGAGGTGTGGCCTCTGTGCCTGTCAATCTCAGTAAAGGGAGGCGTGGCCTACTACTTCTGAAATCTCACAGTGTTTTCAAGTTAAAATTGGACACTTTGCACTGCATTATATTCATTGTTGGCTGCTTTAAATGGATCTTTGATACATCTGAACATTAATAACGTTTTAAGTTGCACACATCATATTGTCTGTGAAAAACAAAATACAAACTACTACCAGCCTAAACCTATTTTTATTATCTTGATACTTTTTTTTTTTTTTTTTAAATAGATAAGACACTATACTGCTTTTTCCATCACACAAAACAGGTGCCTTATTAATCATCTTCATAATTATCATAAAATAAAATAAATCATTGTTGTCTAGCCTTTTCAGGTGTTATGCATTATCTCGACTACTGCTTTCAGTCAATACACATGTTTTTGGACTTTCATTAGTGAAGAGTGATGGAGAATCACGTGTAAACAGCGCATGTAAAGGTATTTTGAAGCTTGTTATAATAATAGTTGTTGGAAGTGCACTCCGGGTTTTGGACCCAACTACAGACAGCAGAAATGAGTTTCTTATAACCCTGAGGAGGTGGAGGAGAGAGAGCATGGAGGGGGATCAGAGATTCAAATCTGTCTGCATTGGCTCTAAATCCTTCATGTTCTCTCATAACATAGCAAGAAATAGAACAAGCCATTCTCTCTCTCTCTCTCTCTCTCTCTCTCTCTCTCTCTCTCTCTCACTCTCTCTGTCTCTCTCTCTCACACACACACACACACACTCCAGCTCCGTTTCCACCTGAAACCTCATTCGTTTGGGATTTAGAGCTCACTGTTGTGTATTCCACATATTAACGCCTGTTGCTGTGATTTTACTTCACCCACAAGACTTTCTCTCTCATAGAGTCCAGTGCTTTTCCATCAGTTAAAGAACTTTCCAGAATATAAGACAGTTCTCCCCTGGCTGTACCTTATAAAGTAATTAAAGGTATGAATTATAATTTTATGATCAGCTTAGTTCAACTACGCACATTTCTTAGGGTCCTTGCGGTATTTGTGCTATCACATGATTTATGGTAACTGAGCTTGAAAACAATCGTACTCTTTTGGTAGTCGCGCTCGTCAACAAAAAAGCCTGGCTGAGTGACGCATGGCCATGAGACCGATGGTCTGGATAATGATCTGGGTTACAGTAGGTGGGGAACGCAAACCAAGGTGAATGCAATGCCAGTCCATCTCGGGGCACCAACACACACATTCACACATTCATACGAATAGCTTATTCATCCTAAAAGCATGTTTTTGGGAAATGGAAAGAAACCGGAAGAAACCCACAGGAATATGAGAACTTGCGAAGCTCCATATAGACCTGAGATCAGGATCGAGCCAGAGACCCAGGAGCTGTGAGGCAGCGAGGCTACCCACTTCTCAGAAATAAACGTATACATGGAGCTTCAAGTTTATTATTTATATGTTGTCATATAAACAGTAATACTTATAGTCAAACAGCCTTCAAGATAATGAAAAATATATATTCAGTCTAGTGTGTCCAAGCTGTTGACTAGTAATGTATACATCGATGTTTTTCTCTACACAATAACAGCCAAAAATACGCAATTATGAAGAGAGACTGAATAACACACTCATCATTATTTGCTGCAAAACACAATTTGTTTTCCACACACTGTATACAGATGTTTAGACCTCAGACAAGCGGGAAAACTCTCTGATAATAGCTAGACATGTATTGTTCAGATTGTATTAAGTGTCCATCATTGACGTTGCATAAACGATCTTCACTCGGCATTGAAATTCACACCGCAGGATGTTTTCATCACCGCAGCAAGAAGAGCAATAAGCATGGAGAGATGGTCCTGAACCAACACACAATTAGTGCACAACCCTTTCCTTTCATTTATTCCTCATTTCACATCATGTTTAAAAAAGGAAACCAATTCCACATCAGCTTTAGATAACTACGTTCTAATCAGAATAAGCTCCAGCAGGAGTGTCTCTGAGAGTCCTCTACTCTACTGCTCGACTTCATGTTTAATATTATTTCAGACCCAGTAATATGTCATTTTGGCACCATCTTGGTTTAAGACCTTGATTTCAATTCACGTGATCTTAGGCTAATCTTACAGTGCGTTCACATTACCAAACCCCAAAAAAAACAACAAATTGTGATTTGCTTAATTGTATGCAAATCTGAACACCACATGAACACAGAAATACAGCCAAGATCATACTGACTGGTTTTAATATTTAAAAATGAGGTACTTGTTTTTAGAGGAATGCTACAGGTTTATTGGACACACTGAAGCACCATTATGGACAGTCATTAGAACAGATAGTGCTTCAGCAGATTGCTCTTCACATGAGCTGTTGATGAATCTGTTATGTGTGTGTAAAGTAGAGAGAGTGAGGGGAATGGAGGGGCAGAGAGTACTCTGCTGGTTGAAAATTCAATGTGTTGTAATGTTTTCTGAAAAAAAAAATAAAAAATTCAACTTGTTGGTCAATCACAGTAACTCTTTTTAAAATTGACTGACCACC
Source organism: Pangasius larnaudii (assembly GCA_037576815.1). Taxonomy (NCBI): domain Eukaryota; kingdom Metazoa; phylum Chordata; class Actinopteri; order Siluriformes; family Pangasiidae; genus Pangasius; species Pangasius larnaudii. The sequence continues at coordinate 15,631,831 of CM074939.1, read as the reverse complement.
TCAGAAGCCACACTTCTGGAATTATGAACCATCCGATCCAAGTTAAAGCAGAGAACGGATCTCCTTCTTCAAAGCACAGTTCTTGATGACGGGTTTTAGATGACTGTAATTAGCAAGTCACTACACAATAACAACTCTGCACTGGGTCTCTGCACTGTTTATGTTCAAAAAGAGTAAAAGTGTAAATATTACTTCCTACACCTGATTCGGAGCAGACGTCATGCGGCATTTCAGTCATTTTGAGCTACTTTTTGACGATTTCAGTGTCGGACATGTTGATCTTTCTGGAATACAATTATGGAGCGCTGTTGAGCGGAAAGCGCTTCAGTGGATTGCTCTTCATATCTATTGTTGTAAGTGTGTGTGAGAGATGGAGAGACAGGGGGGCATAGAGAGAGCAACAGAGACACAGGGAGACAGACAGAGAGACAAGGAGACAGAAAGACAGAGAGATGGAAAGGCAGAGAGACCAAGAGAAAGAGAGACAGAGATACAAGTAGACAGCGAGATGCAGAGTCAGGGAGAAAGAGAGACCAAAACCAAGAGACAGAGAGACTGTGGGACAGAGACAAAGAAAGACAAAGAACAAAAGACAGAGACCAAGAGACAGAGAAAGAGAAAGAGGCAGAGACAGAAAGGCAGAAATAGAGAAAGAGAGGCAGAGAGAGAGACAGAGAGGCATAAACAGAGGAAGAGAGGCAGAGAGAAAGGCAGAAATAGAGACAGAGGCAGAGAGAGAGAGACAGAGAGACAGAGCAGTAAAGGAACTGAGAGCGGCAGTGTTTTGACTACTATCATGTAAAACATTTTATAAAATGTTCTGATAAATTTATGACAATATGACAATCAGGATGCCAGAGAGCAGAGTTCAGTAATTTATCAACATGAACTAACATGCTGTAATTAAATTCTTGCTAATTTGTGTGAATACTTGAATAATGGATTGAATAAACAGTGTGTGCAGGTAATTATTAATATATATATTTTTACATTTAAACAAGCATTAATTTTAAATGGGTTTATATTAATATCTATTAATATTCTAATATCATGTCTGTAGTAACTGCGCATACACAGGAAATGGATAATAATAAATGGATTAAAACAAAAATTAGATTTTAAAAAATCTGCCCCATTTAGATTATGCAAATTACCTGCGAGCAGTTCATGCCTCCAAGGTTGTCATACTTACATGAGTAACCAGAATCCCAGAAAAAAATCAGGGGTAGAAAATGCAGACGGAAAAGGAAATAGTAACCATGGTTACAACATTTGGTGAACTCCAAATATAAACATGACCTGCTAATGTAAGCCAAACTGCTTAGGAGTCTTGCTAACTTGCGTTACCTTGTTCATTAGCTAGCTGTGTTAGCTAGCTGTGTTAGCTTGCTGCAAACTCTTTGAGCTAAGGAATAGCAACGTAGCTGAGAAGCTAGCAAGCATTGCTAGTGATAAACGTGTTTTTATTACAATATCATGACATCATGATAATATGGTAAACTGTGGTAAAAGGTTAGACGAGTATCATGTCACTATTCTTTCCTTTAGCGGCTTGCGTCATAGCAGTGTGTTTGTGTGTTTATTATGAGGACTTGTATATTCGCCGACCCCTGCATTACTCCACGCTGTAAAATCTACCATAACCTCTGTGTAAAATAAACAACACCATCCTCCCGGTGTTAATGGCTGCTGCTGAGGGATTTAATGAACACACTCCGTCATCTGCTCTCCCCTTCATTATCACTCCCTCGCTCATTTTTTATCGTAACCATTACCAATCGCTCAGCTGTGAATACGACAGGGCTAATAGTGCAGGATGGGCCCTTCACAAACTCTCTGTGTGTGTGTGTGTGTGTGTGTGTGTGTGTGTGTGTGTGTGTGTGTGGTGGTCCTCACACTGCTGCATCTGAAATCAAGTCCTACGCATTGCACACGTATTCAGTACATATATCTTAAAGAGAAAGAGTTCTTCAAGGTTTTTTTTGTGGAGAATTAAGATTTCTTAGCTGCCTTAGAGCCCTTTCTGGTAAAGGAACACACTATGGTAGGGTTCTGCATAGAACATTTAAGAGGTTTCCTCAGAAGAACAACTGAAGAAACCTTACGGGTTGTAGAAAAACATTTTTAAAAAAAAAATACTTCCGTCTAGGAGGATATATAAAAGATCTATATAGAACCCCTTAATAAGGGCGGAGCTTATGTTAAAAATTTGATCAATCAATCACTTGACATCACTATGTTTACTAGTGAACTTGGCATTTGGTTTGAATTTGGAAGATTCTTTATACCACGGCGCTGTTGAATTCTTGAATCTGATTGGTCAGAAGGTGTTGATTAAGTTCGTTATGTTGAATTCTTGAATCTGATTGGTCAGAAGGTGTTGATTAAGTTCGTTAAGTTGAATTCTTGAATCTGATTGGTCAGAAGAGGTTGATTAAGTCCTTTATGTTGAATTCTTGAATCTGATTGGTCGGAAGGGGTCGATTAAGTCCTTTATGTTGAATTCTTGAATCTGATTGGTCGGAAGGTGTCGATTAAGTTCTTTATGTTGAATTCTTGAATCTGATTGGTCGGAAGGTGTCGATTAAGTTCTTTATGTTGAATTCTTGAATCTGATTGGTC
>CM074939.1:15603385-15615885 GCA_037576815.1 Pangasius larnaudii | reverse complement strand
TGCTTTGTACACCATTATCCATTTTATTAATACAGTTATTACAACACCTTAATATTCACTCTGGTAAATGAAACACATGGAATGTGAGAGTCTGACAGGAAGCTGTTTAATCTGCAGGTGTCACTCCTCCAGTCCGTCACCACTCCGCAAAAAAAAGAAGAAGAAGAAGAGCTCGAAGAAGAGGAAGCATCACAGGTAATGTGTCAGATGGCTTTCATGGCTGTTTGCTAATCACTTAGCAATCACTTCCACAGTCTCACTAATTTACACACCTCTTTTTAACACACCGCTAATGAAGTGAACTCTCTCTCTCTCTCTCTCTCTCTCTCTCACAGGGCTGCCTCCAAGAAGAGAAGACACAGGTATGACTGCGTTCATGTTTCGTTTAAGTAAAGCAGAAACCATGATAATAAATAAACCCTAAATGATGGGTAAACATAAAACATGCGTGTTATGTTCAGCTCCCTGCATGTAGACCTTAAATGAAAGCTAATATATTTCACTGAGGTCCTGATTTAGTAAGATTACTGATAAGAGGTACTGATAAGAGGTACTGATAAGAGGTACTGATAAGAGGTACTGATATGTGTGTGTATTTTCCAAATTAAATTCCAATCATTGCTATTTGATATCAGATGTTTTCTGCAATATCTAATCCAACAGTTTTTTTTTTCTCGTATCGGCCAGACACCGAAACTGAGCGTCATCTCTAATGGCAATGAGATGTATTGCAAAACTGTTTTCAATAGAACCTGAACATTAATTAATTGAGAGTAAAGAGGTGTGAATGAAACCTTTTCTGTTCCAATGAAACCAAAACATGATTTAAATTAAACATGATTTAGTAAAACTTTCTGTTTATTAACACTTATTAAACGGCAAAAAAACGGCTTTCACAAATTTAATACCTGCCCTTCAGTCTTATGCATTCCTCAGACTGACTTTCAGGCAAAATGAATGAAGTTAGCACTTTTTTTTTTAGTTAAAAACTGCATATTCATTAAGACAAACATGCAAAACTAGACAACACGTGTTATTTTGCTCATGTGTAGGACGTAATCTTCTGTAGAGGCTGTTAATAAATCAGCTTACATGGGTGTTTTTTTTTAGTTTGTACGTGTTTTTACTCACACAACCTATAGTAAATCAGGGCATTTACATGTGCAGTATTCAGTGTATTTAAGTCAGAGTCTGGTATGTTTTTATCCCCTCGATGCAGGATTTGTACAGGGGAGAATATAGCAAATACATTTGAGACTTTGTGAAGCAAAACAGCAAGTCTCAGGGGAAGAGAGCTCGACTCAGTCCACTTCCAAACAAACCCGAGCGTGGTTCGATTAAAGTGAGAACACAAATCAAACTGCAGGAAAACGCCTCCAGCATTTTTTTTTTAATAGAAAATTTCACTCTGATTGAGACTAGGTAAACAGACAGACAGGTGAGAACGTGTTCTTACTGAAATCCAGGGAAATGGATTTAATTAATCAGTAATAAGCAGTGCTGAGTGTTCTATAATTCTCTATGTGCTTTTCATCATACAGCTCCTCAAGCACCAGACGCAAACGGAAGGAAGAAAGAAAACATAAAAAGAGGTTGGTCGCTCAGATTCATGATTTGAAAACCATGCTGGGTTTAACACTGAGAACTGATAGTATGGAATTTTACTGTTCAGGTGCTTATCGTTCTTTTAGTGTTGGATAACTTTATCAGCACATGACTAGTGTTGTGTTATTACATTACAGCCAAATACAAACACACACACACACACACACACACACACACTGCAGTTTCATGGCATCTATATGCTGGGATCATCATGTGTTCCTGACCTTCCCCAGGTTCAGGATGTGTGTGTGTGTGTGTGTGTGTGTGTGTGTGTGGGTGTGAGCACTCGAACAGAGAGAGAAGGCAAGAAACTAGCAAGAAAAGAAGCAAGAGACAAAGAAAGAGAGAGTGAAGGACAGAGAGATAGAGTCAGAGAGAGAGAAATGGAAAAAGAAAGTGAGAGACTGAGAGAGACAGAAAGAGAGAGAGATAAAGAGAGTGCTAGAGAGAGCAAGGAAGAAAAGGACATAGAGAGAGATAGAAAGAAATAAAGGTATAAAGAGACAGTGTGTGTGTGTGTGTGTGTGTGTGTGTGTGTGTGTGTGTGTGTGTGTGTGTGTGTGGGAGGCCTGTATAGTCTGCTTGATGAGAATTGTCATGTTTCCTCAATTGACTCACTAAATGAAATTCTTTTTACCACTTGTTTTTTTTTTGACTGTCTTTGTTCAACAGCTCCGATTTAAACTCACTCTGTAAGTCATTTCAGTCTCACAGCTCTTACACGAGCTCCTCTATACATGTTACACTCAATAAAACTCGAATTTACACGTCTGTTTTCACACTGCGATGGCAATTTGCTATTTAAAGAGGTAAAATCATGCCACAGATATCAGAAAGAGCCGCTCTGATACAGTTACAGTCTACTCCATGGGCCATCTCTGGCGGACTCTGGGGCAACGGCAACCCAACACCACCCCCATTATTGCGCCCTAGATAGAAAAAGATGCAGCAACAGTGCCCTAAAGGGTGCCAGTGATGTAGATAAAACGTGATGAAGTACCCTAATGGCTGCCCTTCATTTGAAAAAACATGATGAAGTACCCTATAGGGTGCCGCTACTTACAATAAAACATGATAAAGTGCCCTAATGGGTGTTTACGTTCGCTAACATGGGTCACTGGTGTGGCTCTGCGCAACACATCTATCGCATGCATTTATTAATTTTCAGTAACTGTATTATCCTGGTCAGAGACACGCTGCTATAAATGACTGATCTGTTTAGATTTTGGAAAAATAGAACCAACTTCACTATATGAACAAAAGTATGTGGACACCTGACCATCACGCCCGACTCTTACAGGCAGGTTTAAACTAGATTTTGGAGCATGGCTGTGGGGATTAGTGCGTATATCTTTGTAATTAATTTTAGACTCCTGTTCTGCTAAATATCAGCAAATATTTCACTCCTCCCCCCTCTCTCTGTCCCTTGGCGCTATTTCCTTCTCCTTCTTTTCTCTTTCGTTCTGTGTATCTCTTGCTTTCTGTCTTACTTTGTCCTGTCCTTTTTTTGTGTTTGTCTCTCCCCAACACTCTGTATCCCTTTATCTCTCTCCCTTCTCTCGTCTTTATCTTTTGTTCCTCTATCTCACTCTTCTTTTTATTCCCTGTGTATCTAACTCTCACCTCTCTCTACTGTACTGTGTGTGTGTGTGTGTGTGTGTGTGTGTGTGTGTGTGTGTGTTTCAGGTGCCATAGTGACTCTCATCACAGACGCCGATCACGGAGAGCAGACAGTTCTGACTGGAGATCCTCCAGCACGGAGAGCAGGTACACGGAGAGAGAGAGAGAGAGAGAGAGAGATTTTTTTTATTTAATACTCCCTTTATTGGGTCAGTCAGATATCACTGAAGAAGTGAAACCACTGATTCTTACATTGTAAAATTATAAAGAAGAACAAGAAGGAAAAAAAATCAATTCCATTTCAAAGAGGAAAGAAAAAACTTTCCTAATAAACTAAAAACTGGCGCACTTTTAGAAACGCAAGTCATCATTTTCTTCATCGACCGGACACAGCAGTCCATTTATCTCCCACGTACCCATAAGCTCCTGTAGCTTCTCCACCAAAGCATAGCATGTGTGTTCGACTCTGAGCTGTGCCACCACTAAACCCCTGAACATGGCTTCTACAGCCACTGTTCCCTGTCCTGACATTTGGTTCTTCCTAGTTTTCCATATAGCTAACTTTGCTGTTCCAGATAAGAAATTCAGCAAGCCCAAAACACTTTTTCTCTGTCCTGTATACTTTGGCCCGAAGATAAACACCTGGAGGGAGAAGACCTCACCTAAAGATGAATTGTAATTGTGTTGTGCATTGTGCAAAAAGATAAAACTAGGACACAATTTCCAGACAAAAAGGACAGCCTACCCCAACAGTGGGATCGAGGTGCACCCGATGTCTGTTTGTGCTTATTGCCCATGTATTATCCTCCAATGGAGGTCAGCTGTCCATTTGTCAAATATACAGGGACCACTTATACAGGGACCACCAGCTGCCTTTAGGGGAAGAGTCAGTGCCAAAAAATACAAGCCACCTACCTGATGGAACTCCCTTCTGGAGATGTTCCTGGCAGACCTTCACACAGGTTATGCAGAGAGCTCTTTTCCTAAACTGATTTAAAAGCCCCAGTTCTGAAGTAGTAAAGCACAGGAGATACCGCTCATTATCATTCCTTTCAGCCACAGCAGCAGTGACACTCACTGCAGGAATGTCATGAGGATGTCCATCTGTCCATTGTGCACAGGTCCTTTAAGAAAGCTTGAGGGTCAGCCAGCAGTGATCCTCATGTCTCCACTACAATTTGGTTTAAAAGACACCCTGACCTGATCCCATTCCTTTCACCCATACCAGCTTTAACAAGGTGGCCCGGCTTTAGCAGTGGTGGCTCAGTGGTTAAGGCTCTGGGTTACAGATCAGAAGGTCGGGGGTTGCCACTGTTGGGCCCGTGAGCAAGGACCTTAACCCTCTCTGTATCATGACTGACCCTGTGCCCTGAAGAAAAGAATTTCACTGTACCATAATGTACACTCACCGGTCACTTTAACAGGAGCACCTGTACACCTGCTCATTTATGCAGTTATCCAATCAGCCAATCAAGTGACAGCAGCACAGTTCATAAACAGGTCAAGAGCTTCAGTTAATGTTCACATCAAATGTCAGAATGAAGGAAAAGTGGGATCTCTGTGACTTTAACCGTGGCATGGTTGTTGGTACCAGATGGGCTGGTTTGAGTATTTCAGAAACTGCTGATCTCCTGGGATTTTCACACACAGCAGCCTCTAGAGTTTACACAGAATGGTGTGACAATCATGCTCCCACATGCTTGGCTGATTAGATTAGATTAGATTAGAACTGCATGAATGTGCAGGTGTTCCTAATAGAGTGGACGTGAGTGTATATGTGATAAATAAAGGCTTCTTCACTTCCCTTTGTGTACCTTGTCATCAAAAGACGTGGATGCAAGCAAAAGAGATTTGATATCAACAAAAACTATGTTGATAGAAGAGTGTTAAAAACCAAATCCTGGAGGACCAGTACCCAGGTATCAACAAGCTGGAGAAAACCTTCCATGCCTCCAACACTGACTGCTTAAAAAAGGTGTGAGAGCTCAGCCTGTTGCGGTTTCTTTAGAAACAAGTCCCATTCCACCCGCTCTCCTTAATAATAAACTGTATATCAGTATCAGTACATAGGTTTGTGTCGAGGCAACCAAGTTATTAGCAACCAAAACCATTCCCATGTACTAACTTCCCTGAAATGCTTCCTCATGTTCCCAGGTAAGAGTGAACCTGAGCTGCCCAAAAAGCTTCACTTCTGTCCCAGTTGACTGTAACTAAAAACGCCCTTCTGATAAATCTCAGATAATACTCTGGCGTCGCAGCATTATTAATAAAATCTGAAACCTCATCTGCATATGCAGAGAGCACGACTCCTGGCCCCTGCGATATCCCCGGAAGCTGAAAGCCTGCTAGCCCCCCGCAAAGATCGATCAGCTGTGGTTCAATGGCTATAATGTACAACCGACGCGATAGGGGACGTCCTTGATTCCTCTTGTGAATGCAATCTGCCGTGGCACCAGTGTTCAAGAGCAGCACACAGCTTAAAAATACTACCAAACCCAAAAGCTAATAGCATTAAGAAGATAGTTATGATCAAAACATGATCTGAACCCATCTCCTGATCAAGTTACAGAGATATACTGTAGGGGAGAGAGAGAGAGAGAGAGAGAGAGAGAGAGTGTGTCTTGGTCTTCCTGTAATATCATTTAAAAAAAAAAAAAGATTTTTATTCTCTCTAATAATTAAAAAAGGTAATCAGTCTGAATTTAGTTGATAAGTACGAAGAATTTATTACTAATAAATATTTATTAATAAATACTAAATGAATATGAATTCATATTTTAGTTCACAGACATCCTCAGTGTTGTCTTGTTTTATTTTTTGTCCCTCTATTACCCCTGCACTAGGGTAAATATACATGATAAGTGTATATGGTGATTACTTTTGCTGTAGCAGTGTAAATATTTTATGATTTTTGTGGCGCAGATGTGAAGACAGCAGTAAATCAGGCTTTCAGCGCAGCAGCCATGGTTCAGGAGAGCGTGGAGGGTTTGAATGGTGTTCAGCGGTGAAGCTCGCCACTAAAATCCCCTCCAAGTGCACAGTAAGTGTGTGAGAGTGCCGCCCGGCGCGCTAATAGCACCCCACTGCTGCTCTCTTAAAGGCCATCTGAAAACATTGATTTCTTTTTGCTATTTAATGGGAACAAAAGAAAGAGACGATGCCATTTTACACGTCAGTACGGCTCGGCCGCTTCTAACACACACATAGACCAGAGAAATATTACTCTCAGGATAGAGGAGGGGGGAATTTCACACTGTTTCCTACTGATCTGAGGTCAGTGTGTGTCGTCTGTCTCTTACGTAACAGTGTGTGAATTATTTAAAACAGATTCACAGCAACACAAATAATCTGTAAACTCTATGAAATGTCAACATTCACAGCAAAAAACTGTTGTCTTAGCAAGTAAAGGTACTGTGATTACAGTCAAACTGAACTAATATTTCTCTTTAATATAGTAATATGTTATAATCTAATAATCTCATACGTTTCTACATATTTTTCTCATTCAAGTTTGAAATTGTTTTATTCTGTTTGCAGATCGTTTCACTTATTTCAAAAGTTTATTTCTAGAACGAACTCAAATTATCTGCAGTAGAATAAGAACAGAAAGAGAGACAGAACGTGTCTATTTCTATCTCTCTCTCTTTCTGTCTCTCTTTTTCTCTCTATCTTTTTCTGTCTGTTTCTCACTTTCTGTCTCTCTCTCTGTCTAAATCTGTCTCTCTTTCTGTCTCTTTATTTCACTCTGTCTTTTTCGTTCTCTTTCTTTCTCTCTCTCTCTGTCTATTTCGTTCTCTCTTTCTTTCTCTCTCTCTCTCTGCCTATTTCTGTCTCCCTTTCTGTCTCTCTCTCTGTCTATTTCACTCTCTCTGTCTATTTCGTTCTCTCTTTCTTTCTCTCTCTCTCTGTCTATTTCGTTCTCTCTTTCTTTCTCTCTCTCTGCCTATTTCTATCTATCTATCTCTCTCTCTCTCTGTCTATATCTATCTCTTTCTGTCTCTCTCTGTCTATTTCACTCTCTCTGTCTATTTCGTTCTCTCTTTCTTTCTCTCTCTCTCTGTCTATTTCACTCTGTCTATTTCGTTCTCTCTTTCCTTCTCTCTCTCTCTGCCTATTTCTATCTCTCTCTTTCTGTCCCTCTCTATTTCTCTCTCTCTCTGTCTAAATCTATCTCTCTTTCTGTCTCTCTCTCTATTTCACTCTCTCTGTCTATTTCTATCTCTCTTTCTGTCTCTCTTTTTCTCTCTCTCTCACTTTCTGCCTCTCTCTGTCTCACTTTCTGTCTGTCCCTCCATCTCAGTCCACTTCTGTCTCTTTCTGTCTCTCTCTATCTGTTTCTTTCTCTCACTGTTTGTCTGTCTTTCTCTCTCTCTCTCACACTTTCTGTCTCTCTATCTCCGTCTCAGAAGTGCTAATACTGAAGTAGGCCATACTGAAGATGAATGAATGAATGCTTGGTGTACTGTTGCAACTGATTCCACAAATTAAAATAAAAATTATAGCTATAACAACATCATAATTCGATGTTCTTTGCACTATAATAATTCTATTAGTTTTGGGGGTTTTTTTCGGTAGCAGATTCTCGTTATTAAACATAACGACAAATGTGCCGTTCTGTATTCGTTACATCTGCTGTCGCATCACTTGTTCTGAACAGAAAGCAACCTTTCATTAAACTCTTCACTGGGGATAATTTTCAGGAGGGAAGAGCACACACACACACACACACACACGCACACACACGCACACACACGCACACACACGTTTCAGATTTGCATTAATTAACTTTTAAACCAGAGTGGGCTTTCGAGTGTTTCCCAGCTCCAATAATTACACACACTCTAACTCTCATCTAACCTTTCATCCCTCTCAGTGCATACACTGACAAAAAAAAACCCAAAAAAACACTCATTTCTCAAACTACACTTTATATAATAACCTGGCTTTGGTGTTATTATCCTCCGATATGACTGAGGGATTGTTTTTAGAAAAGCTGAGACAAATGTGTGTATTATTAATGTGTGTTAAGAAAATTTTATTTGCAAGTTAAGGAGAATAATGTGTAGTAATGGAAGTTATTGTATTCGATTTTTGTTATATCCTTTAATATTCTTTTTTACGAATGGAAGAAATATTCTTCATTATTTGGAGTTTTAATTTTGTTCAAGAGCAGTTCAGGAAGTTGCAATGCACAATAGACCCATTTGGTGTTTGTAAACAAAAGGAGACGTGCACGCAACCTGGTTGCAAAAAGACGCGAGTAGCCTACTAACTCGGCTAAACGACCGCTTTCACATGGTGTAACTGTAGAAGATTCTTAGCGCTTGGCCTCCTGCGAGTGGCTAAATGATGCTAAGTAGTGGTCTAGGATACATATATATCTCACAGAAAAGATTTTATACTAGACAGAAATTAAAGGTGTACAAGTCTCTCGATGTTCAACATGGTTAAACAAAGTTAACTAGCTAAACGTGTCCATTATAGGCAGCGCCTCAGTAAGAACGTGACCTAGCTATCTAGCATTAGCCACCTAGTTTCTTGATGTAGAGTTGAGGTGAGCTACGTAGGTTTGTTAAAGCAATATAAATTATGCAAATGAGCTGACTGGCAAGCTCAGCCTGTTAAATTCATAGATTGTTCGCTGATATGATAGTTATATGAATACTTAGCTGAGATAAGTAGCCTGTAACCACAGCTGTCTTCTGTTGGCTTGGAAAGGCGTCCGTTGTGATAGCACGTGGAAAGATCTAAAGATTTACGGACACTTTTCCGATTCCCAACAGCATAAAGTGTTTTTGCAACCAGGACTTGCGGCTGGCGTCACAGTGACGCGTCTCACTCAGAGGTCTGTAGATCTGATTTAAAAAAAAAAAAAAAAAACTTAAATAATCAAAACTTTGTAGATGATCATGTTTCTTTCTGTAAATGTTCTTTATAATAATGTAGTATATTGTGTTTCACTATAGTAATTCTAATATTAATACTAACACTGTATTGAAATTTGATCTATTACAATTTTCATTTGGGATACAATAGAAAAAAAAGAAAAGAAAAAGAAAATGAAGCGTTATAAGAAGCAGTGAGACAGAGTGGCTTTGGCTTTTGAAGACGAGACTTATTTGTCTTTTTCTTGCATTTTCCCGCTCTAACGATGCACTTACGTTACCCGCTCTTCCCTTTTTCTTACACCGTACCTACTTAAGGAGGAAGTCTGGATTGGTAAGTCGATGCTATCCGCAGATTTAGGGACTTACTGTAGGACGCTGGTGGACTTTAAAGCTCTTCCTGCAGGGGACCTAAGCTCAAACCAAATGTCCTCTTTAATTCCTCACCACTTTGATTTAGTTAGACTGGATTAGATGGAAGTTTTTGTCTCTGTCTCTATATTATATATTACATTTATATGAAATATGACGTTTAATAGACAGAACTTTTAAACAGGGCTTTCTTTGCTGTTTTTCTTTTCCTTCTCCTTTTTGTTGTTAACTGTTTATTATTATTATTTTTTTCTCTTCCTCTTTTTTTTCTCCTTCGCCTTCTCTTATTATTAAATCAGCGTTTTATTTTACATTCTCTCTTTTAGTGCATATTATTAGTTCATTAGTTCCCCTTTGATTTCTTCTCTTTCCTTTTCTGGCATGTGACAAATTTGCATGACATTCTTAATAAACTCTTAAACATTTTGATCTTGTGCTGAAAACACATCTTAATTTCTTCTCTGTGCTTTGTAGGCACTTTTGTAGAGAGCTCACCCTGCAGCTAGAAGATTAGCGCTCGATTTTTTTCCCCCCTTTTAAAAAAACAACATCGTTTTCTTGCAGGTCGTACACTCGCGTCCTGGGCTTGAAACGTCCATCGTCCAGGACTCGCCGTGTATTCAGGATAAAGGACGTGCGGATTACGATTCAGGAAACGACACGTCCTCTCCGCCGTCGTCTAAAACCGGTGTCTCGAGGGCGCAGGTCACGGTGGACAGACAGGAGAAACTGAAATTTATGGACAATTCGTCTGATTCAGGAAACTCTCTGAGCAGCTACGAGTCTCTGAGTAAAGCTGAACACAGAGACGGACACATTAACACGGCTGTTTTCAACAAGCTCAAAAGGTGAGAGACACGAAAGGAAGCTAAGCTGATTATTTTATTAATAACAACACTTCCTGATGCGTTTTACCAGCAATTTGAAAACAATGACTATTTATTTCTTAAAGATGGTGCGTTTTAATTTCTATTTTATGGTTACACTGAATGTTGTTTATCGTCTGCGAAAAACAAGTTATTCCCTGTTCTGACTTGCGTTATCACAGATATCACAGATATATTTATTCCTTCACCGGCCTTTCCTTTTTTCTCCCTTGAAGTTAATAAGACAAAACAACTCTTCACGTTCTCGGTTCACGTTACCGAGAAACCACAAAGCGTAAACTCCTCGGAAAACTTCCTGACTGTTAGAAAGCGCTGACACTGGAGACTCCTTCCATAAATTATGAACGATAACACAAGCTTTTTAATTGTGATTATGTGGAGCGCCTTCTGTGCAAGTCCCCGTTTATGTTGTAGCTATAGAAACGATAACAGTATTAAAACAAGCGCACTTACATAAACCTGTGAGACAGAGCTGTTGTCTTATATAAAACTAATCAACACCTGCTGACCAATCAGGTTTGAGAATTCAACTTGGGTACTGTAGCGCTCCTACCTAATGGCAACATAAAAATTTGTCGTACAAGTAACAGATATGGTAACCTTTAACCTTGACTCGGTTTATGTCTCCGTTTTGTAGAAGCACAGATATAAATCTTATACAGATTTTAATCTTACTTTATCATTTTTTTAATCATCTGTTCTAAATTGACGAGCACACTTCCTGTCAGATAGCACGCTAACCACTGTGTACTACGTTTGACATCTATATGGGGAATCGCATCAGAATTTTTAAACTCTTCTATTTACCAGACATTCTCGTACAACATCATCATCTAATCTTGTTGCATGTTTCCTGTAATTCTAGCGAAGAGTCGAGCAGCTGTGTTGGATTCGTGAGTCACCGTTCTGTTAAATATCAGTATCGCTCAGAAACTCGGTCTCGCAGCAGGAGTCGATCGTCACGAAGTTCTCGCCACTGGGGACGTTATATATCCCGGAGCAGGTCTCCGTCCTCCAGCCGCAGGTTAGTCACGTTAAAATGAAACACACCCCAGTTTAGCTCCAGCTGTGTTTTTACCTCTGTGTGTGTGTGTGTGTGTGTGTGTGTGTGTGTGTGTGTGCAGGTCGTATTCCCGTTCGTCCAGTTACTCTTGTGACTCGAGGAGAGGGAGTGTGTGTAGCGTGAGCAGTCGACGGAGTGGAAAACATTCGAGATACACATCAGACCGGTACGCAGTAGCCGTAGTAATGCAAGTTCTGCAGTACTTTTTTTTAAATGATATTAAAAAAGAAAAGAACCCGTCCTGCAATCCTCTCTATTTCCTGGGGTTTTCGGAGTCCTGGTCATTCTGTTACTTAATGAGCTGAGGTGAAGTTTGTTAGATGAGGCATCGCATTATCACTGTAGGCTTTCAGGAGTAACATTTTCCCAGACGGCATTGCAAAACAAAATGTATCTCAACAAAAACAAAGCTATAAAACCTTAAAGTAGCAGTTTGTTATTTTTAGAGCCTTCTGTCGCCTATAAGCTGAATTACAAGACTTTTTTTTTTACGACTGGGGGCGGAGCTATTTTGCAGGAAGTAATAATGAACACCGAAGCCTGACACGAGACGACTAACCATATCTACAGAGCTGTCAGTATCGCTAACAAGAAAAGCAGGCAGAGAAAAAAAAAAACAGAGTAAACTGAAAAAAATATCTAGACCTATTATAAATAATATCAGCTTGGACCTAATGTGTCCTGTCAGTGGAAAGTTCAGGAACAGAAAGCTCTATGGCTCTAATATTTAGACAAATTTACAGTAATTGTAGGTACGTTTTAAAATAACATTCAAGAAAAAAACTGCCCTAGAATATGTCTGTGGACAGCATGGAGACGTCCTTGCTAAAACATGTACACTACATATATAGCCAGAAGTTTGTGGACACCTGACCATCACACCCATATGTGCTTGTTGAACATCCCATTCCAGATTTATTCCCTCTTTCCAGTTATAATAAGCTCCACTCTTCTGGGAAGCTTTCCACTAGATCTAGGAGTGTGGCTATCAGGATTTGTGTTCATTCAGCTACAAGAGCATTAGTGAGATCAGGCGCTGATGTTGGGATGTCGAGGAGGTCTGGGGTG
>CM074939.1:15584911-15597312 GCA_037576815.1 Pangasius larnaudii | reverse complement strand
CATTCTAACAAGACATCTTTATAACATCTTGATAACTATTCTTATATTTTCAGGTATTATTTATCATTAATATCATTGAAACCTCAGTATCATTGCAGTGTTATTGTCAGTGGATAAGGAATAGCAAGTCGGTTTGAAATTAAATAAATAGCGTGTACTAGCACTCACGTGTTTAGCGTCACTCAAGCGGGATCATGAATTCACCTTGTTTATGAGAAAATTCTACAAATATTCTGCTAAAACTGACGTTTTAGTATCAAACTTTGCAACCCTTGGAGGTTTAATTCGATGCTAATGCTAATCATATTTACAATGTCAGCTACAGTTAGCTGTATGGAGTCTTTTTCTTTTTTAAGTAATTTTCCACCACTTCTGAGGGAAATGTTGATATTCCAGACAGTTTGGTCTCATTTTTACTGTCACCTCCCCTTCACATTGTCTGTATCACAGACTTACAGACTTTGTGCTCATGTGGTAAATTGTTAGCTGCAGTCATTAGCTAGCAACCATAGTTCCTGGTTGCTTAGCAACAGTGCTCTATACATGTAGCATGTTACCTCATATGCTAACTTTAAATTAGCCAGTAGACAGTAAATAAGCCACAGTATTACAATGTCATTATGTCTTTTCTATACAGTATACCACTTTTTTTTTTTCTCAAAGACAGTCACTTGAATGCATTCTTGTATCTTCTACTGTTTGGGATACGTCCCGTCACTTCCTGTCAACTGTCAGAGTAAAAAAAAAAAAACTGCCAAATTACTTCAAATTACATTCAGAAGTGTGGTTGAGACAACAAAGTGTGTATATTACAGTGAGTCTCGGAAACCCATTTTCCTCTGTATTATATGCAAAATATTGTGTGACACAGAGTGTGTGTGTGTGTGTGTGTGTGTGCGTGTGTGTGTGTGTGTGTCCTAGAATAAGAATGTGTCCCCTTTTGCTAGGTCTAGTCTTCCTCTGTTGTCTGAGTCCATGTAGAAAATATCGAATAAATAAAGAGACTTGTTTAAACCTTATTATATGTGTTGATGGTGTTAAATTGGAATGTCATGTCTCAGTGTCTTCATAAGGGATCTTGAGTGGGAATAAGGGGGAAGGTCATGTTCCTTGGTGGTCATTTCATCGTGTCATCGTTATGTGTATAGAACCTGTGTGTGTGTGTGTGTGTGTGTGTGTGTGTGTGTGTGTGTGTGTGTGTGTGTGTGTGTGTGTGTGTGTGTGTGGGGTGACATCACCTCACATAGCGATGACCCAAGGCTTGACACTGGTCTGAGCTGAGGTGAGTTAGGTTCCTGTAAATAGGCTGTGAGTCACTGAGGGAGGGAAAGCTTGGCATGCAGTGTTCACATGCACCCTGATGTTGTGTGTACTGTGAGTATAGGAAGGTATAGGTTAGTAAACTAATCAACGGTAGGGAGGTGTGATGAAGCGGAGATATTTTCACCACTATGAAGTTGATTATTTTTCTACAACAGCATGTGTGTTATTCCTGTTTTACCACAGCAATGGCAACAATTTTTTTTTTATTTAATAATGAACACCACATCGTGCTTTTTCACCATTTACAGTTACATTTAATGTTGTCTTTGAGAGACGTTCTTGTTCTCATTTATGATGCCTCATGGCATCACTTTTTTCTCTCACCTGAAGTTAATAAGACAATAAACGCTGCTTATCATGTTCCCAAGAAACCACAAGATGTAAACTCCTCTTCCTGCGGTGGAAAACATACCGTTACAAAGCTCTGACACCGGAGACTCCTTCCATAAATAATAAATAAAGGTCTCCATATCAATGATTATATACTTTTCTTTGTTAAATGACAAGTTTCTGTTTATCCATTTATTGTTAGCCTTAGAATTTGTTTGCGCG
The DNA here is from genome assembly GCA_037576815.1 of Pangasius larnaudii. Lineage (NCBI taxonomy): Eukaryota > Metazoa > Chordata > Actinopteri > Siluriformes > Pangasiidae > Pangasius > Pangasius larnaudii. Next base: position 15,595,437 of record CM074939.1, on the reverse strand, counting down.
TCTGTCATACAAGGAAACGTGTAAGTGGTTACTACAGAAAAACGAACATATTAGAAGTAGCACATTAAACCATTATAAACCTATTGTTTGTGTTACAGCCAGAACCACTGAGTTACAGTCAGAGCTGCTGTAATAGAACATCAATAAAATAAATAACTTGATTATGGCCTTTGTGACGTAACCATGATAACAGCTTTATTTAAAAGTAAAGTATCAGTAAAGAGGCAGTTCAGTAAATTAGACCCTGATCTGATTATTAGTGTGAATGTAAACACACTCACTGTTATTACAGTTAGATATATTTAGATTAATCACTCACTATTTCTTCCTGGATCATTCTGGATCCTTCTTGAACTTGTATAGATAAATTACTGCGCACTTGAACACTGCAGAAGCTGCTGGAGTCCCAGGCTAAATGTGGATAGGAGAGGAGGGGTCTTTAGCTGGGTTGCCAGATTGATTGATTCAACCACCTGTTTTAAAGGTCTATATTTTGAAAGATACTAGCATTGGAATTAATGTCTATTTTACACTGGTGGGATTTGTTTCTGCTATATTAGTATTATTTATATTATTTAGATACACCATTTAGGCCTGGGGTTTCAAAAGCTTTTTGGGCAAATGACGCCAAATGGACATTATAGATTTTCTGTGACCCCAAGCCTTGTCCACCCTACAGTCCAGATTTATAGCACAGGGCTATTGTGACATTTTATGATTTATTATATGTCTTTCTTTTTATTATATATCTTTCTGACTCAATACAAATAATCAGAGGCGATTCCAGGGATTAGCATGGATTTAGCCTGTGTCAACTGAGGGCACAGTCCTGGTAGGCGTCTTTTTCAATCATGCTTGCTGATGAAATAAAATATCAAAAATATCATGATGACGAAATGCAGACTCCCTGCTATATGTTTTGTTTAAATTTTTACGTTGCTTCTCATTTCTACACAGCCATCTACAAGGACAGTGGGATAGTATTCCTGTAGCTCAGAGCTATCCTGTACACATGTACGTGTAATTAATTAATTAATTAGCATTTTTTTTATCATCAGCATTTTTTTGAGGACCCAAAGAGATCTAAGGCTATTCATTTTTTAAAGCTTTTTTAATATATTCTATCGATCAGCACCAATAAGCTAGGTACTGAAATTATTATAGGACACTTCTAGCAAAAAGAACAGCTACAGAAACTATTTAAATACATGAACTATTAATAACAGTTATTACTCTGATTAAACTGATTACTGTTTTTTTTAAATGCATTCCTTTGTTTAATTGCATTTATTGGCTACCAGATGCTATGGCGAGAAACGGATTAACCAGTCAGGATCATGAATTTTCCAATTTCTGTTTAAAAGCTACTAGACAGATACATTATATATATAAAGCTACATTATAATCATAGAGATATCGAGGTGAAAGCTGAGGATGTAGACTGCTGGAGGTTTAAGTCACTATTTATTAGATGTAAGGTGTAATTTCCCCCAATTATTATCATGCTATTTTTTATCATTTTCATTGGAACGGTTATAAGGTAATTTATGACATTGTTATTAATATGGAAAAATTGTTTAACGGTTAGACTTTGCCTTAAAACAATCATGATCAATTATGGTTTTATTTTTATATGTCCAAATTACACTGAGAGTAGGCTAATTCTTTACGCAGGCCGAATGAAACGAGGCAGGGAGCTAGCATTGAGTTTGAGACATAATGTATTTAATGTACTTGATGATGGGGTGCTCAAAAGTCTTAAGGTGAGCATTAGGGGTGTATGGAAAATTCCAGGCCCTGGGTGATTCTAGGGTCTGTGGGGACCCCAGACAAGAAAATGCAAGAGGGCTTCCTGGTAATGTTTTCCCTCATTATTGCCATTGTGTTACACTGATGCCTTTATAAAGACTCAGTACGATGAGCCAACTATACTATAACTGTCTGAAAGTGTTAGCGTTACATTCTGCATGTTAGACTTAGCGCTAAATCAAGCTTCCCAATTACATAAACCGTCGTTATGTCACATAGGCTAAAACAGAGCACCTTTGGTAAAATGTTGGCCTTTATTCTCTGTATATACTTTAAAAGACCGAGCTATCAAGATAATTTGAGCAAAACAACAAATCTGATGAAAAATGCTAGCTAAATGATTAACATTACATGTTCTAAACTGAGCATCAACTCCTACATAGCTGCTTGCTTGCCAAAATGATGTTAGGCTAGTGCTACGTTGCTTTACGGCTTAGCCTACAGTTGTTATCCATAATTATTTTGTCATTAGATTATCTACAACACTTCACCACAGTTCTCCTCTTCTTCTTGCTTACGCTTTCTTTTCAGGCTTCGAGACTTTTTTATTTTTAAAAAATGCAACAATTCATATTTTACCCATCTAAAGTTTTGGGGAAGTTTTGGGGAAGTTCTGAACTTTTTTATGGACTTTTTTTTGTCCTCTGAGCCCCAAGCAGTTGCGTTCTTGTAGCTAGGCATCTGCAAATGACCAGCCAAACAGGCTAATAACTAGAGGAAATAAAAAGAAATATAATACATAAGTATAATGATCGATAACGTGGGTTCTGTTTTCCAAAACAACATTTTAAAATGATCACGGACCCCTGAGCGTTTCCCAAACCCCACTTTGAGATCTACGTTTATAGTTTTACACTGTGCAATTCCAGCAGTCTTTTATGATTATTAATTGTCACAGTGTATGAGACGATAAGAATCCAATAAGAATTCTATACCAGACTGTGCGATAACGTGTTCTTCATGTCAGATTAAACGATGACGACAGATATTACATTCTGCCGTACAGGGTGCTCAGCGACTCAGCACAGGATCATGGCTCTTCAGCTGGAAAGCATAAAAATAGCTTCCTGTTGTCAAAACAAAAAACAGTAAATAAACTCTATGAACAGAGTGTTTGTGTGCTAGCTAGCTACACACCTGGAATAAATGTTTCGTTTCACCATCGTGTCACCGGGTTTGTAGCTGTTTTGTGAGTTTTGTGTAACCATATGCTGTCGTCCTGTTGGTGGATTTTAGACGAATGTCGTAACAGCACTCACACTCTGAGAACTTTGTCGTCGACTGTCGAACTTTGTCGTCTTTGGTCACAGCTGCACTAAATCGGTCGACGGTCAGCATGTCACATTGTACGGTGGGACCACCGATCTCAACTCACGACCAGAGACTATCCTTTGCGATGTACGATTGTGCAAATCGGGCCGAATATTGTACAGTCTAAACCTGTCTTAAATCTGTTTAAACCACAATCCAGGCCTCCCAGATGTGGGATTTTGTTGATACCAACCTGGCAACCCTAATCACCCCAAATATGGCAACCCATACTCTTCAGGCTATATAAAACTGCGCCAGTCCACTTTTGGCTGGAGACTTTTTACACACGCAGCAAGTGGACATTTAAACTCTAGGTGTGTGTGAGTGTGTGTGTGTGTGTGTTAGTGTGTGTGATCGTGCATACAGAAGCAACTTTATCTAAGTGTTAATGCGAGTTTGAAAAGTTTTTTTTATTTGTTTCCACAGAATTTATTGATTTTTTGAGACGTTTAAAAACTTTTTTTTTTTTGAAAACCCGTGAACTCTTTACAGACTTTTCTACACTTGTCTTTAAAACTTTGAGAAGATGGCGGAAGGTGATTTCTACCCCCTGGGCAGCAGGCAGAGGATTGCGCGTGACCCGTTCTCCACGCACTTCATGGATCCGGACTTCTCCGTGCCCATGTCCACGTTCCCGGAGGATCTGTCTCTGGACTGGCCTGGCTGGGCGCGCCCCCGCCTGAGCGCGCGCCTCAGCTCGCCGTGGACGGGCTCGTTGCGCTCCTCGTTCCCGCGCACCTCCATGAGCGCGCAGTCCCCGCGAGGCGCGCCGCCGGTGGACCCGGACGAGCCGTGGAAGGTGTGCGTGAACGTGCACAGCTACAGACCGGAAGAGCTCAGTGTCAAAACCAAGGACGGTTTCGTAGAAGTTTCAGGTGAGAGACAAAACAGACAGACACACAAAATTAGAAATGACACGATTTGTCTGGTTTGATTTTGGTTTGGGTCAAATCACTGTGTGCACCAGGTCAGCTTCTTCTTCTTCTTCTTCTTCTTCTTCTTCTTCTTTTTTTAAGACATTTTAGTTACTTTGCAAAAAAATAATCACAAATGTAATACAAACATAAACACAAACAAATTTTTAAAAATGTTTTGTTTTTGTTTTTAGTCTTAAAACATCCTTTTTTCAAACCTGTGTTCCTGTAGTCCAGCTTTAGTTTAGACTGCTTAAGTTTAATTCTTAAATCAGACAAGAATAAAAAGACCGGTTTAAACCGGTTTATATAAAATGGTTTAGTTTAGACTGTTTGCTTTAGACTGCTTTAATTTTCAGTATTTGAGGTTTGAGTAATAAGATCATGTTTATGATTTAGTGTAGACTTCTTGAATGTTCATATTTAGACTGGTTTAGTTTAAATGTTCAGGTTAGTTGATTTAATTTATACTGGTTTAGTTTGGGCTTATCTTATTTAGACTGTTTTAGTAGACTGGTTTAGTTTAGAATGGTTGCATGTTTAGTATAGACTCGTTTAATTTAGTTAAGTAGACTGGTTTAGATTAGACTTTTTAGTAGAGTGAGTTATTGTAGACTAGCAGGCAAAACCCAAGACTAAACCAAATTAGACTCTTAGTTTAGTTTAGTTGATTTACTTTAGACTGGTTTAATTTAGAAATTTAGTTAAGACTGGTTTAATTTAGACTGGTTTAATTTAAACCCCTAGTTTAGACTTGTTTACTTTAGACTAGTTTAGTTTAGACTGGTTTAATTGAGTTTAGTAGACTGGTTTAGGTTAGACTTGTTTAGTAGCATGAGTTATTGTAGACTAGCAGTCTAAACTAAAGACTTTTAGTTTAGTATATTTGATTTACTTTAAACTGGTTTAATTTAGAATTTTAGTTTAGACTAGTTAAGGATTAGATTGATTTAGTTTACAGTGGTTTAGTTTAGACTGATTTAATTTAAACTCCTATTTTAGACTTGTTTCTACTGGTTTAGTTTATACTGGTTTAATTTTAACTCTTTAGACTGATTACGTTTTTGTGTGTGCGTGTGTGTGTGCGTGTGTGTGCGCGTGTGTGTGTGTGTGTGCGTGTGAGACAAGCACAGTGACTTGCACATTTCGATGATGCCTCTCTGACTCTCTGTCACCTGCTGAGATACTTTAAGAAACATCACGCTCCAAACACGAGACAGAATTAGACGTCAGGCGGAGCGTCGCTCTGTTCAGTCTATAAACAGCGCTAAAGCGGAGACGGAGGCACGTGGAGCGGAGGCAGCTTTCAGGCTCAGCTCAGCGTCAGAACTGTCTCAATAACATTCAGGTTTTGAAGATCACAGTGATGACTAATCTTTGGTGAATGAAGCGACGCGACAAAACACTTCTTGGCTTTTTAAACAGAGTTACACCACAGATTACTAACTAGGTTAAGATGTTGTGAGTAACTCGGTATCCAGGTTGTGTTACGCTGGCTAGCTTACTGTAACTGTAGACACATAGTGAGCTACAAACACAAGGAAAATGTTAGCTATGAGATATCGATCATCTGAAGCCGTCATGCTTTTAAACTTTCGTCCTCTGTGAAGGACACACACACACACACACACACACACACACTCCTCTGAATTAATCACTGATCAGGATGACACCTGTTCTAAAGGGAGAGACAGTATATCAGGAACACACACACACACACACATACAACACACACTCCTCTCACACAGGGAGCCTCATCCTAAGTGAATTCATCCAAACTTTACTTGCTTTATGATGTAAAGATGAAGCAAGTGTGTGTGTGTGTGTGTGTGTGTGTGTGTGTGTGTGTGTGTGTGTGTGTGTGTGTGTGTGTGTGTGTTGGGGGTTGCACATATCTTGGCCAGACCAGAGCCAGGAGCACACAACAACAATCTAACAGCTGCAGAGAGAGAGAGAGAGAGAGAGAGAGAGAGAGAGAGAGAGAGAGAGAATGGAAAGAAAGAGAAATGTGGAAACACAAGAAGATAAAAAATGTCTGAGAAGGAAAGATTAGTAATGAATAGATATAAAAGAGAGGAAAAGAAAAAGTCAGAGAAAGATAGAAAAAAGAATAAATAAAACAGAAGTAAGAAGATATAGTAGAGAACGACAGACCAAAAAAGCAAATAAAAGTAAATTTTAAAAAGCAAATAAATAAATAAATAAAAGCACAAATGATGACATGAGGAAAGATAAAAATAGAAAACAGAAAGAGAAAGAAAGACAAATAATAATAATAAGGAAAAGAAGGATAAAATTGAAGAGAAAGAAATACAAAAGAGCTGAGTTTTACTCCGGTCCTGTAAAGAAAGTGTCGAGCTGAAGCTCTGCTCTGATGCTTAATGCTGCTAAAATGTTTCCTACTCTGACCTTTTTCTAAAAGAATATATATATCTCGGGGTCAAAGGTCATGAACAGGAAGTGTGCTTCTGTGTGTTCATCCTCGTATGAAAGCAGAATCACTGCAAAGTCACCCACTGAGCACCAAGAACTAAATGTCAAGCGTCACTTCATTTAGCAGCTGTTTCACTCAGACTACTGGTGTGTGTGTGTGTGTGTGTGTGTGTGTGTGTGTGTGTGTGTGTGTGTGTGTGTGTGTGTGTGTGTGTGTGTGTTAATAACTGTCATGATGGTTTTTTTCTCTTCAGGGAAGCATGAAGAGAAACAGGACGAGGGAGGAATCGTGACGAAGAACTTCACTAAGAAAATTCAGTGAGTGTCTCTGCATATATCTGACGCCAGAAACAGAGAGATGGAAAGAAGGATAGACACAGAGAGGAAGGAAAGGAAAGAGAAAGATAGCAAGAAAGAGAGTGATGAAAAGAAAAAAACGAGAATAAAATAATGAAAGAGTGGAGATTTATTATATTAAAAAAATTAATGAATGAATACATCAATCAACTAATCAATTCATGAATTCATTAAATGAGAAAAAAAATTAGAAAAATTAATTTTTAAAAAGCACCATATTTTTCTTTTAGACAAAGCTGTAATAATCCGTGGAGTTTAATAATCAGTGCTGAGCTTTTAGACAGAAGAGAAAATAAAAACATTAATTCTGAACTCTTTGTAGCCAAGAGCATTAATGCGCTCTCACACACACTCATACACACGCACACACACACACACACACACACTAGGGGTGTAAGGATTATACAGTTGTGGATTGATACGTTGATTTAAAAGGCAACAGCTGAAATGAATGGAGGCAGTAACACTGATATTAACTTCAGTGTCTGTTAATGAAGTAAGAAGATTTGCTCTCTGAAGCTCCAGGTGAAGTGCGGTAGAGGTGAGAAGGCTTGCTCTCTGAAGCTCCAGGTGAAGTGCAGTAGAGGTGAGAAGGCTTGCTTTCTGAAGCTCCAGGTGAAGTTCAGTGAATGTGGGCAGGCTTGCTCTCTGAAGCTCCAGGTGAAGCTCCAGGTGAAGTGCAGTAGAGGTGAGAAGGCTTGCTCTCTGAAGCTCCAGGTGAAGCTCCAGGTGAAGTTCAGTGAATGTGAGAAGGCTTGCTTTCTGAAGGTCCAGGTGAAGCTCCAGGTGAAGTACAGTAGAGGTGAGAAGGCTTGCTCTCTGAAGCTCCAGGTGAAGTGCGGTAGAGGTGAGAAGGCTTGCTTTCTGAAGCTCCAGGTGAAGTGCAGTAGATGTGAGAAGGCTTGCTCTCTGAAGCTCCAGGTGAAGCTCCAGGTGAAGTTCAGTGAATGTGAGAAGGCTTGCTCTCTGAAGCTCCAGGTGAAGCTCCAGGTGAAGTTCAGTGAATGTGAGAAGGCTTGTTCTCTGAAGCTCCAGGTGAAATGCGGTAGATGTGAGCACATTCAGCTGTAGTCCACTAACGTCACATGGCGTGACAGCAGACTCGTACCGCCCTCACAACAGATCTATAAATATTCTGTGTCTATTTTAGTTCACTGTTCTTTCTCACTGCATAGTTTAGTGTGCACCTGCTTTTAACCCTCATACTGAGTTTAGGGTCCTGGTGACCTCTGACCTTTGTTTAGCAGCTGAAAAAAAACCCTACTGAACATTGTTTGAATTCTGAATAATGATTGGTCCGAAGGTGTTGATTCATTTTCTCTAACAGAAGCTCTGGCAGTTGTGCAGCTGCAAATATTAATAGTAGTGCGGCTGTTTATATTAATGCGCTTGTTCTAATACGTTATCGTTTCTATAGCAACAGCTCATTCACAGGGACTTGTACAACAGACGCTCCACATAAGTGCATTTAAGAACATGTGTAATTGTTTATATGTGACGTTTTCTCTAAGAAGACACTTATTTCACATTATGGAGGAGTCTCCAGTGTATTTGTGTATCTGTGTCTGTTTTTAGCATGAGCAAAGGAACACACAAAAACAAAATGTAATCAGCTTCAGCTGGTCTGTTATTATCTGCTGTCTCTCTATTTCGTCTTCATTTGATGATCTGCCTCCCTGCGTGTCTGTCTGTCTATCTGTGTATCTGTGTGTCTGTCTGTGTATCTGTCTGTCTGTGTATCTGTCTGTCTGTCTGCCTGTCTGTCTGTCTATCTGTGTATCTGTCTGCATGTGTATCTGTCTGTCTATCTGCCTGCCTGTCTATCTGTCTGTCTGCCTGCCTGTCTATCTGTCTGTCTGTCTATCTGTCTGCCTGTGTATCTGTCTGTCTATCTGTGTATCTGTCTGTCTGTCTGCCTGCCTGTCTATCTGTGTATCTGTCTGTCTGTCTATCTGTCTGCCTGTGTATCTGTCTGTCTATCTGTGTATCTGTCTGTCTGTCTGTCTGCCTGTCTGTTTATCTGTGTATCTGTCTGTCTGCCTGCCTGCCTGTGTATCTGTCGGTCTCCTCAAATTCCTTTGTCGCGTTCTTCTTTCTCTCTGTTCTCCATTTAGCGTTTCTGCTTCTTCTCTCCCTCCCTTTCTGTCTTTCTGCTAATCCATCTATCTTTAACTTTTCGCTTTCATTCTTTCTGTTATTTCTCTCTGTCCTCTATGTGTGTGTGTGTGTGTGTGTGTGTGTGTGTGTGTGTGTGTGTGTGTGAAAGAGAGAGAGAGAGAGAGAGAGAGAGAGAGAGAGAGAGAGCAGTTGGCAGTCTTACAGGATCAATACGAGAGATGAAATGATAATGAAAACTTCTTGCCGGAGGTAAACAGACTGCACCGACGCCTGCAGCCCCTAATGCTGAGATCATTTATCACACACACACACACACACACACACACACACACACACACTCAGAAAAACAACTCTACTGCCATGGAGAGGGAAAGGAAAAACTTTACCATGCTGTGATAAATTGAGAAAGCCACAGTAACAAAAACAAAGGGAGAAAGAAAGAATGAAAGAAAGAAGAGGAGTGAGAAAAAAGGCCAGCAAGAAGAGAAAGTAGCATGAAAAAATACCATGAACACAAGATAAATACATGAATGTTGTAAAGACAGAAATGACTGATGTTACTTTTAACTGGAAATTAAATTATAGTTAGAGGCCACAAGCCATTTTGTATGAATTAAAATAGAAAATAATTAAGCGGTAGCGCACGAGCAAGCATGCTGTTGTTCTGAATAACGTCACGGCTGTGACTCGGCTGCAGATAATCAAGTGTCATATTTTTCTATTAAAAAAGAAATTAATGTCAGGTAACTGACATTCTACACACAATATGCTAAATATTTTGTGTATTTTTCAGATAGTTCCCAAAGAAGCAACAGCTGGATAGAGTGTTGCGTGTTGCCATGGTAACGCACAGACTGATTGACGGTGTAGTAGGTGTAGTAACGGTTTCAGTGTAACGAACTATAGCTAGAAGTCGAATTTTATGTAGCGAACACAGCCACGCGTTGTGATACATACAGTGGCATGTCCCCGGGCTGTTATACTGAATATCAGCACTACTGACACGCTGCTCGACCAATCAGATTAGTGGACCGGAACTAACTGTTCTATAATCAGCTATAATCTGTACAGTTACTACATACAGGAAATGACCTTGGCATAAACAACTGAGGTAAAAGTATTTAGATAATTACTTCTGGAGTACAACACCCTGTTGGAGTGTATGGGGTTTGTGTTAACGCTGAGGGAACACACTCTGTTGGACTGCTGGAGTGTGTGTGGTGTGTGTGAGAGGACACACACTGGTGTTAGCTCACTGTAGCAGTGTGATGTTAATTAAATGGCAAGTGACTCCTGAACTAACACTGATGTTTATATTACAGTCCACACACTCGCCTTCACTGCCTTATTAGGTCAGAGAGCTGGTGTGTGTGTGTGTGTGTGTGTGTGTGTGTGTGTGTGTATGTGTGGGTACCTCTGTTCTCTCTGTCTCTGTGTTTTAGTGTGTAGTGAAGTCAAATAAACCACCATATATTAGACAATAACATATATTATTATATATTATTATTATATATTTTATCCTCCATGTCTTCAGGAAGAAGCAAGCTGTATGTGTGTGTGTATATATATATATATATATATATA
>CM074939.1:15569460-15584811 GCA_037576815.1 Pangasius larnaudii | reverse complement strand
GTGTGTGTGTATATATATATATATATATATATATATATACATACAGCTTGCTTCTTCCTGAAGACTGCTAACAACTAACAACTGCTAACCTGACAGGATTTCTCAGAGGAATTTATGTCATTGGTCTTAATGTTCATCATTTTTCCTGATAACATGAGCTATCTATATTGAGCCTATATTGAGGATTGCTGAGATTTTGAAGTCAAATACATAAATGTTCACAATTTTCACTGCTAAAGATAGCTAGACAGCTAACAGATGCTAACCTGACAGGATTTCTGAAAGGATTTTATGTCATAGTTTATAAAGTTCATAACCTTCATAATAAAGATTTATAATCTGTACTGCTAACCCTAACAAGCTAACAAGTGCTAATCTGACAGGATTTACGAGAGGAATTTATAGCTCACAAAGTTCATAATCTTCGATGCTAACACTAGAATTAACTAGTCATGGGTTTTGTGTCATGTTCATAATTTTTATTGCTAATGCTAGCTATCTATAATGAGCTAATCTGACAGAAGTGTTGAAAGGATTTTGAAGTCATATACAAAAATGCTCATTTCTTACACTGCTAAAGCTAGCTAACAAAGGGTAACCTTTATCATTATTATTATTATTATTATAATAATTATTATTATTATTATTATTATTATTATTATTATTAGGGATGCATCAGTAGCATTTTTTCAGATCAAGTGTATGTTTTTTGTACTCATTGATACAGATAGTGAAATGAGTAACCTATAGTATTAAGCTGTCAGGGATGTCATTTTATTTAGCTCTGTTTATGTTGTGTTGCTATGCAATGAACTCCTCGTGCTGAGTTTAATGTTCAATATGTTAAACCCCTCAATTTGCGAGCTAAGTGTAAACCCTAAGCGAGTGTATCTCAGTGCATCCAGTGTATTGTTGAACTGATTGTAATGACACAGGAGTGTATGTTTTTTGACTGCACTAGCTGTTAGCATTAGCACAGTGTAGTATTCCCGAACTGTCTCTGAAAGCTCTAGAATGTTCCGCACCTCCCAATCCCAATCCCATTTCCATTCCCATTCCCTTTCCGGAATGTTGCAATGGGAGATGAGTTTGGGGAGGGCGATCTGTCAATGACATCACTGCACATTCATGTTTAAAGCGTGTTCCACCCTTTTCCAAACACACACACACACACACACACACACACGATAACTCTACCAACCAGTTCTCTGTCTTTCTCTCTCCTTCTCTTTATTATTTCTTTCTTTCTATTTGTCGCACTCTCTTTATCTGTCTTTCCCTGTTATCTCACTCTGTCGCTCTTTTTTTCTTCTCAGCTATTCTCTCTCCATCTCTTCCCTTTTTGTCTTTTTTTTTACTCTCTCACTCTCTTTCTCTCTTGTCTTCTCTCTCATTTTCTTTTTCGTTCTCTCTCTCTCTTTATTTCTTTCTTTCATTATTTTATTCTCTCTCTCATTATTTTTTTCCTCCTCTCATTCCCTGTCCTTTGTCTTTCTCTGTTTTATTTCTAACTTTCTTTCTCACACGCTTTCTTTTTTTTTGTCATTTTCTTTTTTTCTTTCTTTTCATTTCTCTTTCACTTTCCACCATGTCGTCTCTCTCTCTCTCTCTCTCTCTCTCTCTCTCTCTCTCTCTCTCTGTCTCATTAAAATGGCTGCCACACTGATTACTCTAGTTTGCAGATGGAGATATAAGGTGATAATCTTCGCATCAGCTGGTGATTTGTAGTAATTGGGAACAGACTCTATTTCTGAACTCAACACCTGCACATCTTTCTCTCTCTCTCTCTCTCTCTCTCTCACACACACACACACACACACTGCAAAATGATGAAATGAGGAAATACATCAGGAATGATCATCCTCCCATCCGCCTGTGAGAAGAACAAATAAATAACACGTGCTGAGTTTCAGTAAAGAGTCCCAAAACTAGCACAAAGGTGACAGTGGAATAGTCTAGTTACTGATGATCACATGTGGATTTACTAATCCTGTAAATGAGACGAGCATTGTAAGGAAAAATAGAAGAGCTTCTCAATTAGTCAAGCTCGGATATTTCAGTTCCAAGATACTACACTGTAAACGTAGTGTAAGATGTATATGTACTGAAAGAAATAAAGAAAAAAGAAAGTAAGATGGAAAAATGAAAGAAAGAAGGAGAGAAAGAAAGAAGGAATTTAAATGAAAGAGACAAGGACAGGAAATAAATTGAGAGAAAGAAAGAAATGGAAGCAAAATAGAAAGAAAGAAATGAAGGAGAAAGATAAACTGGAGAAAAGGGGACAATAATGAGCAGAGAGAGAGAGAAAGAGAGAGATGAGAAGGAAATGGACAAAGAAAAAAGTAAGAAACAAACTAAGAGAAGAAAGGAAAGAAAAGGTGAAAATGAAGATAGAAATTGCAGAAGAGAACAAGGAGGAAAAGACAGGAACGTCAAGACAATGACAACGAATAAACTGAGAGAAGGAAAGAAAGAACTGGAAACAGTGGGTGTTGTACTGTTTTGCATATTTTCTAGAAAATTTCTGAAGCACTATATCATCCCCCCTCCCTCTCTCTCCCTCTCTCTCTCTCTCTCTCTCTCTCAATTTTTTCAGTACTTTATTGGCATGATTGTTTACATACAATATAGCCAAAGCATCAGTACAGAAAAGGAAGGAGACTTTTAGTTAGTTAGATAGATAGATAGATAGATAGATATAAGGTTATATAAGTATATAAGTATATATACTTATATAAGGATATATATAAGGATATAAGTATAAGGGTTACAACAGTTATACAATAGTTATGCACATATATACCATAAAATAAAATAAAAGAGTAAAGAAGATGTATGCTGAGTGTGCACAGTTGTCCAGTGAGATGTTTGTGAGCATGTGCAGCTCAGAGCTGAATTTCGCTGCAGGAGGTGTTTGTTTCTGATTGGTTGGAAAACTGTGGTAAGAGCTTAGAGAATTTTTCAAAGTATATTTCTCTTGTGTTACAAAAGGTGTCCCAGTGAAGGAGAAAGTGTGCCTCTGTCGCAACCTCACCAGTCTAACAGTGACAACACACTTTGTTTGTATCTGCCTTTCTTTATGGCTAGACTGTGATCACTGAGCCTGTATTTTGTATTTTTTCTCTCTGTTTTGTATCTCTGACGCTGAAGAGGTATTCCGCCAGCTCGTACTTTTTGTTTAACATTCTAGTTTCCTTTGGTTTTTACTCTCTCTCTCTCTCTCTCTCTCTCTCTCTCTCTCTCTCTCTCGTTGTGTAGGATCCCAGTGGATGTGGACCCACTCACAGTGTTTGCCTCTCTTTCTCCTGAGGGAGTGCTGATCATCGAGGCGAGACAGACTCCTCCATATTACCTGTACAGTAACGAGGCTCCGGCCGAGCCCATGGAGGAACAAGCCAAACTGCAGGAACCTACCATGGCTTAAAAATCCACTTCCTCCGAGCTGGTGGGGGTGGTGATGTGATTTTATATGAAATTCTTACTGCAATTTCCAACTTGAAATGTTGTTTAATGTAAATTTATGGCAAAAAACTCTCTGAAAAACCAAACATTTGTGACTAAGACAAGCTAAATATCACCAAAAAGGTATGCTAATTTTGGGTGTAAGGGATTAAAAAGACATGGAAGGAGATTGTTTGGAATAAATGATGGCGTAGCAAGTGTGTGGTGCGGTTAAATGACGTCGTGTTGCTCCTACTTGTTGCTAAGTTACCTAGCTAGCAGTACCCTCCTGTGCTGCTGTGCTAGCTTCAGTCACATGGCTAAGTTAGCTGAACAAATAACATAAGCTCGTTACCTCAGTGTTTTCCTGCTGTTGGCTAAAAAAGTTGAGGGTTTAATCTAAATTTGTGGCGAAGACAACCTGAAAACAACCATTTGGAAACAAAAAAGCTAAACATCATCAAAACATTATGCTAATCTGGGCTGAAAGGGATTGTTTGGAAGAAATGATAGCATAGTGAGTTTGTTTTTCAGTGTGTCTGTTACCATGGAGTTAAATAACACCTTGCCCTTTCCTACCTTGTTATTAAATTAGCTTTCTCAGTCAACATATAATTTAGGCACATTACCTCAGTTTTTTCTGCTATTGGCTAATGAACATTTTCATTTTAGATTTGTGGATAAAACATGATGGAAACCAAACGTTTCTTGTAACTAATAGTAGCTAATTTTTAAAGCTACTTTTCTTGAACTTTTATGGACACATCAGTATATTAGCCTTATTGCAGAATTTGGTTTCACCTGAAAATCTAATGCAAGTGTCTATGATTGATGCTAACGGTATCCACACAGGAGGTTAAGTAAATTAGCAATATAAGAATGAACTAAAAGAACTTAGCAATAATTGATTGCTGTAGCATTTCTGTTCATCAAAATCTGAAGTGAAAAGAGAGAAGGAGGTAAAAACAGGTAACGTAGTTGGTGAATATTTTTTATTACTCAGTACAAACGACAGTTAACTTGGACATTTTTTTTTTAAATCATTTTCAGTTTTAGTTAGCTAAGTTATCAGGCTTGCAGTAACTTC
Organism: Pangasius larnaudii; assembly: GCA_037576815.1. Classification (NCBI taxonomy): domain Eukaryota; kingdom Metazoa; phylum Chordata; class Actinopteri; order Siluriformes; family Pangasiidae; genus Pangasius; species Pangasius larnaudii. Next base: position 15,580,283 of record CM074939.1, on the reverse strand, counting down.
CTGTGCTAACTTCAACCAGCTGGCTAACTTTAAGTGAATATAATATCAGTTGGTGCTTGTTGTTACCTTGGTTTTTTCCTTTTCTTTGGCTCATGAACAATTTAACAGCCTGTGGCATGGCTTAAAAAAAAAAGGCAGGAAGTTGCTAGCGTAAGGGCTAAAGGTGAGGATTTTACAGGAGTTTTCTTCATTCTTGTGTCCTTGTGAGATGGTTTTATACAACGTACCATGGCAAGAACATTGTGCACAGGAACGGGTTGGAAACGGGTTGTACAGTGTAAGTTTGGAAGTAAATTCTGTAGAAACTAATCAACAGTAAAATTCATTTAGCCGAATCTACATGTGGTTTATGGAGGAGGATCAGCAAAGTGCGATTCCAGGTATAAATGTACTCTACACCCAAAATAGTGTGTGTGTGTGTGTGTGTGTGTGTGTGTGTGTGTGTGTGTGTGTGTGAGAGAGAGAGAGAGAGAGCGAAAGAGAGAGCTCTGTTCGAGTGTTATATTTTATGAAGGCCAGCTCTTGTGAGCACTTGTTTTTGCTGTTTTGGTAAATTTAGTTTTCTCCTGGGGATGCAGTGTGTTTTGTAACTAAACATATTAACAGTTGTTATCCTTTTAATTTAATCCACAATTGATTTATCTTTAGTGGAGTCAGTATTTTATCATTTAGTGTTTTTTTTTTTGTGATTCTTCATTGGGTGTAAATATACTGTTTGTAACTTGTACTGAGAAATTCTATACAATAAAATGTCTTACAAAAACGAATTTCCTTATCCATTTTATGTATATTCTTTATATAGTTTTTTTTGTTGATGAGATTTAGGGAAGGAGTCTCCAGTGTCAGTGCATTGTAAGAAGCTGCTAGTTTACATTTTTTGACTTCAGAAAGTCTCCAGGAGTTAGCGGTTTCTCAGTAATATGACAAGCTGTCATTTTTTTTTATAGCTGCTATAACTAACTTATATCACAGATGTTCCACAATGTTAAATATAACTAAAAAGAATAAAAATTACATGTCATTTAGTAATAATTTTAAAAAAGTAATCATTGGCAAATTGCTGTGACATAATAGGAATAAAATCGAGTACCAGAGTTTACTAAATATTTACTTAATTTTTCCATTGCTAGTTAAGGTGCGAGTTAATCTAACAACAGCTGAGCACTTTTTCTCGATTTTCCCTCTAATGTAAGATTAAATTTGAACTTGATCCGAGTTTGTAGATAAACTCGCTGATTGCTTTTGCCATTTTCCATCCAGAGTCGCTAATAACGTTTTTCAGGTAGTGAATTATCCCTCAGGTGGTTCCTTTCCTAAGCACCATTAAAGCAGATCTAATTTTTTTTTAGCTGTTCACTTTATCATGACCCTAAACACACCTGCTGTGAGCTTCGATTATTTTGTCTGTAGCTTTCCTGTTCATGTTTCTCAATATGGAAGCTTGCATTGAAGTTAATGCTAAGTGTATGTAGTAGCAATAGAGTCTTTTCTTAACAATTAAACAGCATTTCTGAGTGAAATGCTGATATTCCTGACAGCTCTGTCTCGTTTCCACTGTAATTACGCCTACATATAACAGCTATATAGTACCTAGCTAATTCCTTAGCCTCAGTTGCTAGCTAGCTTATGCTTGCCATCTGTAGCTCCCAGTTGCCTAGCAACAGTGCTCTCATAATTTTAAACACTATACTGATTATTTTTATTGAATTACTTGTAAGTTTTGAGTCAGGCAAACCACAGAGAATACAACGATTAGCCCCTGGAAGTGTCCCACAAGTTTATAGGCAAGCTGTTGGTTTAAATAGAAATTTATTATACACTAATTTATTTCACATCATATTTTGGGAGCTGTAGATGCCAAATCCGTGCACTATCCAATGTTCTAAAACAACATCCCTTTAACTTTTCATACAAGCACAAGTCAGTTGTAATTAATATACAAATTAAATACTTTCCTTTTTATTTTTTATTTCATTTCCTGTCTCATTTTTTTTATTTCATGGTGAGTATGAATGAGTTGATGTGTTAAATCAGGTGTGTTGACACAGGAATGAAAATAAAGGAATCACACATTCAGGTGCTCTGGATTTATTAATGCATAAAGTTACTTGTTACAGCAAACTGCCTCTCAGATAACGCTAATTAATGGTCACTAAACTGATGAATCAGCTGAATTAAGGATGAGCGGTGGATTTTTATCAATCTCTCCAAGCAGTCATCTTCATCTACTTGATTTGCTCCATTTGCTCTACAGCCTGTTTGTCCTTGACGTCCAGCTTAGTCGGGATCTCCTCCTGAGTTATCCCCGAGACAGGAGGTTCTCCCTCAGCCTCGGCACTCGGCAGATCTCCTTCTACCTCCGCTCCCTGGATCTCTTCATCCTCTTCCTTTCCCTGGATCTCTGATTCCCTCTCGGACGTCACTGTTTCAGGAGCTTCGGGAGCTTCAGGAGCCTCGGGTTTTGAATCCAGCACCTCCTCTGTGGCTCCAGCTGAATTCTAATAATAATAATAATAATAATAATAATGAGGAGAGATATTTATGGATGCTATCAGGAAGTAGACAGTCAGCTGAATGTTAAATGTTTACATGTTTTTATTCATAGCCTTTTTGCATTGTTCATACTGATGTAAGAGTTCAAATCTATCGGCCACCAAAAAAAAAAAAAAGGTAAAAAAGTCTACTAAGTCTTATTGCGCATTGTGTGGTAGATGTAACACCTGATCACAATGGCAAGCTAGTTTATATTATTAGCCTGCCAATTTTCATCAATTTTCATTCATTCAGCATTAGAAGTCTAGCTTAGCTGTCTAGCTGACAAAAGGTAATGATATTTGATCATTAATGATACTTAAATGGATAAAATATATATAGTTGGAATAAACTCTTTCAAGTCACTTACAACTACAAGTACACTCTCTTCCTCTCTCTTTTCTCCATCTTGCTGGCTCATGATGGCTTCCTCTCCTCCCTGCACACTTTCTGGGGCATCAGGTAGGCCGTTCGTGTGATGAATCCTCCCATCAGCGCCTTCATTGTCGCCTTCAGGCTTTTCTACAGGAGGAGGAATGACTGTGTCTGCTATCTCAGGCTCTTCAGGCTGGCGGCCATCTTGCTTTTGGTCTTCCAGAACCGGTGCCTCCAGCTCCACCTGAGGCAAAAAAGACAACAAAAAAAAAAACAGGATATTGATAGAGAAATATATTTATTTAAAAAGAAAAATGGCACAGGCGCTGGAGAGAAAGCTGTGGGAAAAGGGCAGCAGTTCCTCCACGGGATAAACACAGCTCTATTTAATCACTGCTGGTTATTTGGACAATTATGCGACTTGTAATTGGAAAAGCAGAAAGACGATTAATTTATAAACAGCTATGCAGATTTAGACGACTTTTTAATTACTCAGAAAAGCATATTTTGCCTCTGCAATTTTAAACAATTAAAAATTCTTGCATTAAAATAGCTAATAATTGCGTCGCTTGCAATTTAAGAGCATATTGTCTTTGCATATTACTTTTCTGAACACCTGGACTCTCTCTGGGGTCCTTCTGTGTTTTATCGCAAACACATAAATATTTGCTACTGCGCCCTAGGTAGTGCACTGGATACCCGATAGTGAGCCAACATGGGACTCAGCTCTACTCTCTCCATATATAAAAATGCACATATCATTAGAAATAATGGTTTCTATACCCTAAACACTGTGCTATATATTTAATAGGAAGTCATTTGGGATTCAGCTCTATCTTTATGAACTAAGTAGACCCCTATGTAGGATGTATGGGAAAAATAAAACGCCAAGTGTTTTATTCTTTACTTAATTACTTAACTCTCTACTCCATATGGGATTCCTACATAGTGCACTATTTATCCAATAAGGAACCTATATACAATATAGGGTCTCTTCTCCACTATCTAGGGTATGAAATAATGACAATTATGTATTGTATCTATGTAGTGCACTATATAGCCACATTATATGAGCATATATAAACACCTGAACACTGAATATGTCATGATTTTCAATAGATTTTAGATAGAACAACAAAGATGTTTTAAACTCCATGATAAGACTAAAGAACCTGCCTGGACTGGGATTGTGACATCAGCCGGTGGTGCAATGTTGGGTAACGTGGCTTCAACGGTAAGAACTCCATCTCCAGTCACGGAGGAGTGTATACTCTCCACTTCAATTCCAGCAGGAAGCCTGGTGCAAAGTCAAATGCATCTTATAATCAACAGTGACATCTATATTTACAGTGATGAAGAGCAAATCACAGCCTCGGGACTCACTTGTATTTCCTGAGGAAACATCTCGAGATGTAGCCATGTTCGTCTTGTCTCTCGTCATGTTTTCCTGTGGTGAGAAAACAACTACATCAGTCACTTCAATTCATGAAAACTCGCTGGATAATTCTGAGAAAGCATTCACACTGACCTTCAATTTCCAGGAAGCCACCATGTGTTCTCAGCGTAATCTCCGACGGCGCGAAATGATTCACATCCAGACTCACGGTCCATCTGCTCTGCTGGGCCGACACCTCGGAAACGCCTCCACTCACCTCTCTGTGGATCTTCGGGGCAAACCCAGATGCTTGGGTGTATCCGGGCCATGAGGAGGTCCGTAGCTTCCTAAAAATGCTCTCCATCCAGCTCAGATCTCTGAAGTCCAGGAAGGGAGGAAGGCCGAAGTGCTGGTTGTAGAGCAGACTGGGCTGCCAACCGTAGCCTGGAGGGTGCGAGAAGGCATCGCGGCACAGCTGGGCCTCATCCTTCGTGACTGTAGACTTGGTGGTTGTGTCTTCCATGGTGAAAGTGTGGGTTTGTTTGAACCTCTTCTTATCTGAGGCAGAGTGCTGCTTGTGGACTTCCTGTCGCCTCCTTATATACACAGCCCAGGCCTTTTAGCACGTACTGAGCAGCTCTGCTGATGCTAAGAGAGGAGAATTTATGGTATTGGTGACGGAGAGTGAGCAGGAACTGTTGCCACGCTGTTGCTATTGATGCTAATTTAGAGATATTTATAGATGTTAAAGGGAAAACGGCAAATAGCTGAGGGATGAGGCATAACATCCAATGTGATCTCCGGCTAACACTGAGATGAGCTTTGTCACTTAGCAGTGATCATTAGCATGCTACAGAGATCACGACAACTGCAAACAGGAGCCGCATGCTAGTTAATTAACTGTGAAATTTGGTTTGGCAGGAAGGCTATGACAATGACTAAGCAGAAGTGAAGTTTTCAGCCCCTCAGTGGGATCACCCTGGGCATGTGTCAGGGTAATTTTCATGAGAGAATGTGACAGGTGGAGTTTATATATCCCTATTTTTAATTCAGCCCTATTTCCAAATGAGACCACTATGTATACATATGCTACATCAGTGGAAACAAAATTCCACAGATTAATATGTAAGGAATAAAACACACTGTGTTGTGCTGTTGAATTTGGGTTACTGCTACCACCCCAAAGTTGGGTTTTTAAATTTATTTATTTATTTTCCTATAACAGCACATGCTGAAGTCTTATATCACAGAAAATTGCCAATGATTGCATGTTTTTATTTATTAACGATCAGCATATCGTTCTTTTTTTTAAATCTATTTATAGTTACATTTAATGTTGTGGAACATCTGTGAAACAGGTTACTTCACAGAAACACAATTAACATTTGAGGTGTGTTTTGTACCAAGGTCTAAATGAAAATGAAATGAAATGTAAAAAGTTTGTGTTTCATGGAAATGTAGTAAGGAAGCAGATGAGTAATAATTTTAATTAATTTTTAGTTACTAAAGTAAAAGTAACGTCAGCTAACATTTTTGTAATATGTACATTTAAATTAGAATAATATGTTCAGTCTATTATAGACATAATCAGCCAACCTTCAGCCTTATTCTGCTTTTTCTTTTTTTTTTTTTACCTGGTCAGAAACACTGTCGTTGGACAACTCTGTTTAATGGGATACATTTGTGTTTATTTCAGTATTTAACTATTTTTTTACTATTTATTTTGCATTTTTTTATTGAATATCTACACATGCATATGTATTGATATTTGCTTTTGCGGGCGTTTATCTGTCTAGAGATTAAAAGATTGCAAATGTATTTGAATATGAATTTCATACACAACGGTGAGTTGAATGTTCCTTTTTTTTATAGTCTGTAGAACATTTTTAATTTTGCAGCTACAAATTTAATGCACTGCACAACGTACAAGTTTAATGAACTTTTCCCCTAATTTATGTCACACGTTTAAGTTTTTCAATCCGACTCACCCTTGTGTTTAAATCTTGTACACCTCACATGAAATAAAATTCTTTTTAATAAATCTTTGGCCTAATTTACATTAAAGCTGCATTTTTTAATTACTTTGAAATTTTGTTTTTTAAAGACAAATCTTAGACCTAATACTTTTGTCAGCTTCCATGCTGCATATTGTGTTAGATAAGCTGTTTCTCAGTTTTTAAACCACACTGAACACTTTAACCCCTGGACAGGAGACAAACAGTTTTTTCCCCCCCACTCTAGCTGGTTTTAAATGGCCTTGTTGCTATTGGAGACGAGACACACAACAGGACCCAGAGCCATTTTAGCCTACATGTGCATTGGATCAGAAAACATAGCACAATGCCACATACGGTTCAGCCATGCCAGATTTTGGACCCTGGACAGTCTTTAAGGAATAAGGAGCTTTACGGGAACCCGAACTGGGAGGAGGAATTCTGGGATAAATTCCACTGCAAACACAAGCAGGTGTTTGGTGAAGTGAAGGAAACGCTTCATCTGGAGGCTAAAAAAATGGACAAGGTAATTTTTTTTTAAACAATATTTCAGTCTATGTTGAGTATATTTATTTCCTGCTTGAGTTTGTTTGACTCTGAGGCTCTTTTGTTGACCCTCAATTGCTTGGGTTGTATCTTCTCTCAATTATCATTTTAAATAAAAGCGTAATTCCTAATGTATAAATGTATAAATGCATTCTTTCAGAAGGTAAAGTTAGCAGTCTGGACGAGTGTTCCTAGCACCTCCTCTCAGCCCTGCTCATTACACAGTAAAAAAAAAAAAAGAAACCTGTAAATTTACAGCAGCAGATCTGATAAGTAGTTACTTGCAATGGGATATGGTGTGTTGCATAAGTATTTGCCCCCACAAGCACTAAACTTTCCACAAGTTGTCATCTAATCAGTATAGTTTGTAAAATTATTTAAAAAAAATGTAAAAGTTTTGATTGCATAAGTATTCAAAATCTATTTATTATTAGCCTTAGATAATGGTGGAGCATCTGCCATAGAATCCCTGGGTAAGTTGTTACTATAGAAAAAAAACATATCAGAACTAGTGCATTAATATAAAACTATAATTCACATTACAGCCGAAACTACTGTCAGAGATTTACTGTTATTAATGCATCTTCTGATTTGAGAATTCAGCAACACTGTGGTATGAACAGGTTCACTTAATTTATATGGCAATATTTAAATTTAGCTATGGTAGTTAGCTATTTAGCTTTACAGCAGGTGTTGCGCCTAATAGGGGGTAGGTGTAAGTTTCAAGATTATAACAATGTTACATTGAAACGTATTTAATTTATGCAATTTCTTTTTGTAAATTGGTATATTTATATATGGTATATAGCTCATAAACTCAAACATAATGAATATTTGTGTGCATAGTAAGTTATGATAGAGCCTAAGTTCAACTTAAGGTTTTGTAGGACTGGAAATAACTGCTAAAGATGGCTGCTGAGTGGACAAACTTGCCTATATTGATTTTTTTCAGCTTCCTTCAGCATCTATCTTCTACACTTAATCTATCTCCTGACCTAGTAAACTGGAGACGCAGTATACACTCAGTGTTATTGCTTGGCATTATGTAAAACCGTAGCAGACATGCTTTTCTGGCACACTTTAACACACTATTTGTGGTCAGTAGGGAGAAACCTGGAGTGCTTTCTAGGCTACGATGTTGAACTCGAGCAGATTTACTGCAAATAGGATCATCTATCAGGAGAGGGAGAGAGGGGAGAGTCGAGGCACAGCGGAGAGAAGAGGAGAGACAGAGCAGCCGGAGGAGACACCTCTGTTTGAAAGAAGCCACATTTGTCAACCAGAAGGCCTTTGGCAGATCCAGGCGAACATTTTTCCACAAACATGACAGCATGGATGCACTTCTAGACAATGGCCCGGTGGCAGGGTTTAGAGTAGAACAGTACAGGAAATGAATAAATGCATAATTAGCTGGAATGTCCTGTTTATGTAAAATATGTATTCAATTAAATTGATTAAATTCATTTACAAAAGCTACTATCTAACAGCTGAATGCCGTTTATTATTAGCTGGCTAATATGAGATTTTGATGACGACCCAGTGCATCATCTACCTGAAGTTTATGTTAGCATTAGCATTAACTCCATGCTCCATGCTACTTGTTTTGTACACAGTAGGCTAATATTGGTACGTTAAGTTTGATTATCCACATGCAAAACTGACCGTATGACATCAACGCAATTCTTTAAATAACTTTAGGTAGCTTACTAGCAATTTCATTTACCCTTTTTTGTTACATATTAAACAATACAATATTTCACCTAATGTTAGCTAGCTTGCTAGTAAACTCACCAATCTGTTTCTTATTTTCATTACACAGTGCAGTAATAGCAGTGTTAGCTACATAGGCTTACATTAGCACTTATGTTGCATTCGACTTAAGTTGGAAGTGAGAAGTATGAAACCGGAATTACCTCATTTTCGAGCTCGACGTGATCTTGTGAGTTTTCACTTGAAGTCTATTTTGTTAAAGTTATCATCTGTTCACTAATGGAGACTTGAGTGCAAATCTGTTTGTGGGAATTGCAGTCCTAAAGCTATCATAGCAATTGTAGTCCTAAGCCATCGTAGCAAAACTGTTCATGTCAATTGAAGTCCAGAGCCACCTTCATGGTTTATAAGTGGTACCATCTACAGTAATCTCATTGATCTTTAGGCTGTTCATGTGGAACCATCCTCAGCAGCAGCGAATGGTTTCCAAATTATGAGAACTCCAACCAGAAGTAGGGCATCAGGATGGATCGGGCAGGTCCAGAGAGCAGAAGGGGTCAGGATCACTGGCATCTCAGGAGTAGCATGTGTAGTTCAACAGAGAGAGGCAGAGAGATGGGGGGAGAAAGGGAGAGATTGTTAGGTATGCTAAATGCCACGTAATGGTTAAGGACAATGTACCTTGTGTGCAGAGTGCAAGCAGGGACTCCAGAAAGACTAGGTACAACAGCATAACTAAAAGGGAGAGCCAAAAGGTAACACAGACATGAGGGCACCTTGGGACATTAAGCAGCCAGCCACTCCACCATCACAAACCTGAGTGAACATGTGAGAGTAGGGGGGGGTGACAGCATCCAACCATCCCAGTTCACCACAACACTCTATGCCTGACTAAATAAATATGTCTTCAGCCTAGACTTAAACACTGAGACTGTGACTGAGTCCTGAATACTGATTGGAAGACTGCCCTTGCTGTGTTGTTAAACTAGAAAAGTGTTCATCTACCTAGCCTCGTAAGGTATGTAAACTATGAACTTCTTCAATTGCTAGTGTTAGCTTGATAGCAAGCTATGCAGCTGGGATTTCGGATGTCTTACTGGTATTCTAAATATTTTGGAGAAATCTGAAGGTACAAGTGGATCTAGCTATTAAATATTGGACTGCTTTGCTGCCTCTGAGGAAGTTTTTAGCCAATTAATTTCATTCTGCCTCTGAGGCAGAGCCGACTTCAGTACTTTGTTGATTTTGCAAATATGACAGATGAAACTATTTAAGGACGTACCTCAGACTAAGCTAATCTTGTGGCCGTAGTTGTGAAACTCATAAAATGCTAGGTAGCATGCTTGAAAATGTAAATGTAAATGTGAATTTGCCTGAGAATTCTTTAACATTTATTTAGTAAGGGAAACTCTAGTTAAAATCTGTTAAAACTCTAGTTAAAATTCTAGTTAAAATCTGACATTTGCTAGCTAGCATGTAGTCTGTAGGCTTAGTTTTTATGTAGAAGCATGCGCTTCACGTTCAAGGCTAAAAAAAAAAAAAAGAAAAGAAAAGAATGTTTTTAAATAAAATACGTAGCTGAACTTGGGTACAGTTTTTGGACACTGACCCATAACTGACTCGTTAAATGCCAAAATTAGCTGAAAATTCAGAATCCTCTGATAGAGTGTGTGTGTGTGTGTGTGTGTGTGTGTGTGTGTGTGTGTGTGCGCGTGTGTGTGTTTATTTTTAAGCAAGTTATGACCGAAGAGGTCATGAATATCACAGGTGAACACAAACCGACTCAGCATTGTTATTTTTTCTGTAGGAGCCAAAAGAGATCTGTATTGCCGATGAAGGTGTCTGCCACTCGACCGCTCCAGACTCTTTGCAACAAAATAAGGTATGAGGTCAGCGTGAGTCATGGCTTAGTCTGCTGAGTATGTGAAGATGTAGTGAAGAGAAGTGAAACCTTTGATAATTAAAACACCAGCACTTAATTTATTGAGGTGCTTCTACTTGGAATGTTGCTTTGGTGGTCATTTGAGGATTTTTTTTTTTATGTACCTAATACTGTATAAATTTAAGATGCAGAGCAAAACAATGCTGACTATCCATAATTTAGGCTAAAAAAGATTTCCTTTTTTTCATTTTGCTGACTTATTTATTATTTATACTTACAGTATACCACAGTAAATAGAGTTAGGTCCAGAAGTATTTGGACAATGACAGAGTTTTGGTGATTTTGCCTTTATACACCACCACAATGGATTTGAAATAAAACAATCAAGATGTGATCGAAGTGTAGACTT
>CM074939.1:15560175-15562206 GCA_037576815.1 Pangasius larnaudii | reverse complement strand
TGACAGTGGACGTGATGGTAGACCTGAAGGTAGACGTGACAGTAGATATGTCAGTGGACTTGATGGTAGACGTGACACTAGACGTGACCGTAGACAAGTCAGTAAAAGTGACACACAACAGGATGGTGGGGGGCTGAGAAAAAAAAGTAGTAGTTGTAATAAAAATGAGAAATTACAATCTTTGGTTTTTGTGTATGGTGTGTGTGTGTGTGTGTGTGTGTGTGTGTGTGCTGAGTCATGTCCATATACAGGTGAATTCAGTAGTTTTATTTTTTATTGAGGCAGAGACTTTTTTTCATTGGTACTGTACAGTATATAATCAATTATTAGGTTTTTCCATTGGTGTTAGATGGATAGTGTTCTCTGATTTCCAGCTCATTAGTAAGGTTTTCTTAGCGACGATCAATGCTGGAGGAAGAACTGTGTACTGTGTACTGTGATCTGTGAACTGTGTGTAATTGTCTGGTGTATTTTGAGTGCAATGTGTACAGATTTCTAATTCTTTCGCCCTATGTAGTGAGCTCTATGGATTATTTTGTATTGCATCAGGTTTGGACTGGTGTTATTAGTTATGTAGGACATGTTCTTTAAAATCGGTGGCTAAAAATCATCTCTGGGTATAATTGCTAACTCCCGTCATCCCGTTTTTGTTTTTTTTAAATGGTATGAAAATTGTAGGGTTGGATTTTGATATTATTCTATATATTTTGGATGAGATATTGAGGAGTTCATTCCTTTTAGATTGATTTTATAACATACGATGAATCCGAATTGCAGGAATTCTTCATTAGATATGAGAGTAATATAATGGTGTTGGTCTGACAGATGTGTTTAAGACGTGTAGTGCCTTTTTCTACCCATTTTATTTTGGGCTGCTCCTTTAAATATTTCAATATGTAATAAGGATGCATGCAAAACTTTTTTTTTTTTTTAGTGTTAGAGTGTTAGTTCCTCATCAATGTGTTGTTTATTTAGAGTGTCGAGTGTGTGTTAGTGAGTGCGTGTGAGTCTAACTCACAGTAACACACTGCGCTTCGTCCCTGAGGCTGAACACTGACCTTAATAACACTGTGACCTCGGAGTCCAGAGTGGATATAATGAAGGTAGGAGCTTTATGAAGTGTGTGTGTATGTGTGTGTGTGTTCTTTATAATTGAGTTTGGCTTCAAGACACAAAAGCAAGGAGCTTGTGTGCGTATATGGTTCCCTCCGTATTGCAGTATGGAACTGCATGGTCGATTCTTTTTTATTGTTTTTTTTTTATTGTGTTGGAAGTGTGTTTTGGGTCGTTGTCTTGCTTCATGATGAAGTTTCTCCCAGTTAGATTGGATGCATTTCTCTGTAAATTGGCAGACAGAATGTTTCTGTAGACGTCTGAATTCATTCTGCTGCTACCATCATGAGTTCCATCATCAATAAAGATTAGTGAGTCTGTTCCAGAAGCAGCCATGCAGGCCCAAGCCATGACACTACCTCCACCATGCTTGACCCATGAGCTCATATGTTTTGAATTATGAGCAGATCCTTTCTTTCTCCACACTTTCTTTGCAAATTCACATCTGTCCTTCCGATTCTTACTACTCATGAGTGGTTTGCATCTTGTGGTTTGGCCTCTATATTTCTGCTCTTCTCCAAACGGTGGATTGTGATACCTTCATCCCTGCCCTGTGGAGGTTGTTGGTGATGTCACTGACTGTTGTTTTTGGCTTTTTCTTCACAGCTTTCACAATGTTTCTTTCATCAACTGCTGATGTTTTCCTTGGCCAGCCTGTTCCATGTCTGGTTGTTAGTACACCAGTGGTTTAGTTCTTACAGTGCTCGTGACTGTATGGTAGAATGTAACCATGGCAACAAGCATAAATCACAGTATAGGCTAGGCTAGCTATCTGAACAAAAATGGGGAAAAATGTTGATAATCATCTATGTTTAATGAATTTCAAAAAAAAAAAAAAAAAAAGAGAGAGGCATGGTATACGTGAGCTGATGTTGCAGAAGTGTCACCATATCAGAAACCTCCTGTGCTAATTTGCTC
>CM074939.1:15526138-15538022 GCA_037576815.1 Pangasius larnaudii | reverse complement strand
CCCAGTACTGCTGTATATACACTGTGTGCTGTATATTAACATTTATCTACCTGGGAGAGGTTTCTTATCCAAAGCCATAAAGTGAGACAGGAACATCAGTCTCGAGATCTCTACAAGTTCTACAGAACTAATTTTCCACCAGCTGACTTTGCTTTACAGCCAGAAGTACCGTCAGAGCTGACAATTAATCAACACCTTCTGCAGAAATGGTCATGACCAATCAGATTGCAGAATTCATTCCACACCCTTGTGGTAGAAGTGCTTTTGAAAATACTGGGTAAATGTGTAAATATATTCATCTACAGCCTAAACGTATGACTTCACATCAGTGTCCTGACAAATTGTCCTGTCACTGACAAATTCCTAGCTTTCGGTGCGTACGACTGTGAAGACCTTTAATGTTTTGCACTTTTTTTTGTAGAACAAATCAACACCCAGCACCATCACCCAGTTTCAGATTTACACCAGGTGGAATCTCACGAGCTCACGAGCCCCCAAAATAGAAAGTGTAAGTGTGTGTTCGGGGATCTTGTAGTCCATCTGAGGACAGAAACATGATACTAAGTTCAGAACACATTCCAGTGGCAGTTTCTACAGCGTTTCTTCTCCTGGCCTGCTTTCTGACACAAAGTTGATGACCTTGATGGCCTTGATTGATCGCCATACACTTTACATCATGCATTACATGAGTGTGTACTTGCAGCCCAAGAGGAGAGTAGCAGGTAGAAGATCATTCAACAGGAACACACTTAACACACAACTGTCAGGAGATACGTCAGCTAGGATTGGAGTACTAAATATAATATTAATATATATAATAGTACTGATAAACCAAGGAGGAAATTCAAGTTGACTTTGATGAGAGTGTTAAAAGTTGTACTGAAACATAACCCAAGACTACACCGTGCCCTGACGGCTAATCCTACTCGCCTGAGGCCTCAGATGCATGCTAGATGATCCACCATTTCTATTTTAGACCCTAATCTCCATATCCAATGCTGTAGACGTTTCATTTCTCTCCCTATTTTTTTCCCTGAATTAGTCTTTTTTATTCTTTTTTCTAAAAGCCAGTCTTAAAGTGCAGCAGTCTGGACATTTCTGGTGCTTACACTTAGAGTGAATTGTTATATTTTATGTTCCTTGAATCATCTGAGAAGCTGGAGTGTGTGTATTGTATTACTTTCACCTTCTGAAGTATTTCAATATCCCGCATAATTCTTTAGGCTTGCTCAATATATCTGGAAAGGGAATACTGAGACATTTTCACTATAGAGGGGTTTCCCCTGTAGAGCTATGGACAGAAACCTGACACTTTATTGTAGGGTTTATGCCGGGACACTCAAGGTGATGACAGTTTCATATTATCAGCTGGGATCATGTTTTAATTTAAGCCTGGACTTCACCGTACAGGACCCTGCAGCATCAGCAGGGAAAAGACAGCACGGACAGAAAGTCCCACTGCTGAACTGTGAACTTTCACTGGTGTTTCTGGACTTTTCATTCCTTCTCTACAGAATGAAATCATCCCTCAGCGTGGACACAATGAGAGAAAACTCAGTAGCTACACTACGTCTCTGCCATCGTCCAGAACGTAGTACTTCTGGAGAACGTGGGCTGATTTCTTGCCTGCTTTATTTTACTATAAAAGAAACCACATCAGTCATATTTCTTCATGAACACATGCAAAGTGAAACTCACTGCGTCAGAAGCCCAAACCTCAGTTCCTGCCACAGGAAGTTCACAAATAAATATACTGCAGTGTGAGCGCTCAGAGAAGTGGAGGTGCAAAAAAAGAGGACGGGTTCAATGAAGTCAACAGGCATATTTATATTTTCACTGAAAGAGAAGCTAATTTGTCTGAAGTTATTTCTTATTTTACAATCAGGAGCAAAAAAAAAAAAAAAGCAGCAATAATGATACATATATAATATATAAATAATAATGAAAAATGATAATAAAGCCTTGTAATCTTATACAAACTAAGAAAGTTTTTATTTTAAACAAGAAATGTGTGTGTGTGTGTGTGTGTGTGTGTGTGTGTGTATATATATATATTATATAATCTAGAAAAAAAAAGCTAAATATAAGTTATATGTATATATGTAGCCTAAAAAAAGCTATGAATGTTATTATAACAATAAAAATACAAAAAAAAAAACTGACTATATGTACTGTATGTTATGTATACAGAGTAACAAGCTAATTAACAACAACCAAAGATGACAAAGTTATGGTCTTTTTTAAATATACACATCTATATCAAATATTTTTTTAAATATAAAACAAATATAAGTTTGCTTTTTTTTTTTCTCCGAAGTATTTTTTCTGCTGTGTTTTTGCAGTCTAAAGCTAAACTAGGCTTCGGTTATCTTAAGCTAACTTGACTACTCTTATTTGATGATGTTAAATATGTTGTGCTCTAACAACAATCCCTCCCTACTCTTTCTTTAGTTTTAAGAGCCTCTCCACCCAGACTGACGGATTTAGCCTGAGGATAATAAACGGGTGTGACCGAAAGAAAATACCACCGTAACCGACGCATTACAGACAGGAACAGGAATCTGCTGTTTATCCCTGCAGCCAAGGTACAACTGAGCTATTAGGCAAGTTAGACTTTCATCTCTGTGTGTGTGTGTGTGTGTGTGTGTTTGAACAGTGTAGCCATCTTGACCTGATCACCGTCTCACACACAGTCACAGTTTTTATCTTATCTCCTCTTATAGAGCAGGACACACGTGACAACGTTTCACAGGGCAATTTGACCTGTTGTCGTGATCAAAAGTGACCAGATCAGCTGTATTGTATATAACGTGCTCTTTAATGACATTACCTGCAGCGTGCTTTGGATAAAAGCATTTGCTAAATGAATAAAGTTAAACAAGCAAATGTATCAAATTGGACTTCAGTATCAGAGTTAGAGGTTAACGTCAGAATTATGGAGTTAGATTCATTGATCGCCCTTAGACATTTTTAAATGCAAAAATCTGAATTTGAATATTATTATTATTTTGAATTTGTATCAGAAGTACTGAAAGTGAATTTTGAACTTCAGCTGAATTTCATGGTTGGAAAAAAAAGAGCGGTCTAAAATCTACAATGAAACTGAATTTGCTGTTGGAGTGAGACATTCAGTCTCTCTCATTCTTTCACTTCTTCATATTCAATTTCAACATAACATCCAGGGAAGTTCTCGCCAGAGACAGAGGTTCCCATCAGTCCAGTGGACACTGGATTTTAGGGATATGTTAGAAGAAATTTATTCAATTTCAGTTCAAAATTCAAAATAATAATATTCAAATTCAGGTTTTTGCATTTTAATCGAATTCTAATCGAATGAATTTAATGCTGCAATCCATTGGACTCAGAAATCAGAAAAGTTCCAAGACCATTTTCTGGAGTTCTGATGTAAACGCTTTCGAGTGAAAAAAACGGATGGCCAGAGCAGGGTCATGTTTCTATGGCTAGTCTCTGAATTTGATAATCATATAAATAAGATCAACATGAACAACATCATTGGGCAATAAGATCAACATTGGGCTGAAATCTAAACTTCTAAATCCGTTAAAACACTTTTTCACAGAAACGGAAAAGCTACAAAGCAACTAAAATCATGTTTCATAAAGTAGAAAATGTAGGATTTAGTAGGAATTCTGTATAACGCTGATTCTGCGCTGCCATATTGTTGTGACCTCAGGTGTGTTTATGTCAGAGGTTGATGTTGCCTGAGTTCCTGACTGGGAATTCCGAGTCGAATAACCATTCCATTGCACTTTTCCACGTTGGAGGTCGGGTTTTTTCCGAGTTCCGAGTACAATGGATTGCAGCATAACTCCATACAGAAAGACTCAACATACTGTAACTTTGAGCTAAACTTGTACAACTTGTTCTTCCTTCTAGATAAAAGTATTGAAAGGGCAGATAACAAAGAATCCTCGTTACCGAACAGCACAAAAAAAGCTATTTTGCCAAAAGTGGATTTCGATCCAACATATTCAGAATGGCTTCAGATTATTTTTAATATGTAAACAGATTATTTAACATCTTTAGCATAATATCTAATTAACCAGTGGCTCATTTCTTTCACTATGTAACACACAAGGATTATTTTGGATGTTTATTATGATTAATTACCAAAGATTTTGAAGCTATATTATATTGTTATTAATTTGTTGGATATATTCTGTCAGTTCCAAGCATTATATATCTAAGAGTATAAAATCTTCAGCAGGTTTTTTTTTTTTTGGTTTACCCATCAGTGTTTCGTATATGTGCTGTGTGGTTTTAGTTAAATCCATGTACACCTGCTGAAACTGACTATAGTAATAGTGAGAATACACGCTTTCATGAACTGAAATACGTTTCTTTTTTGCATGCAACGCAGTCAGAAGTAAAGTTAAAATGTCTTAAAGTCTGGATACCCCCCAAAAAAAGAAAAAGGAAAAAAAAAAATCATAAAGTTTTAACTCCAATCGCAGCACAGGAGCACCACAGATGTTTCGACAGCTGGAATCTGATTACAAACCTATTTGTTTAGGTCTGCTTTACCTTCCAACAAACTTGATCAAAGTGCGACGTTCACCATGTGAGGAAGTTAGTTAGCTAGTGAGGTTTTAGTCATCTTTACGCAGACTGCATTGATCTTTGCAGAAAATCTAAAACAAAAGTTTTTAAAAATTAAGTAATTCATTAGAAAGCACACATCAAAGCATGTTATAGGCAGAAAACCTCAATTCTGATGAAAACCTGGTCCCTTTTTTTGGTCCCAGCAACAGCTGATGGTTTTCCCCCAAACCACCATAAGGAGGTCTTTTAAGGAATTTGTGAGGAATGATGGAAAAATGTGCATTTCATTCATGTGTACTTGTCTTGCACTCATCTCACACTTGTGTATTTGCACTTTATGTAGTCTTGTGTGCTGTTGCATTGCATTACGGTCCTGTAGAAAATGACGATAATTCACTTGACAAAGTAACTCCATGAGGGATTCTGGATTAAAGTGGATAATCACACAAATTTATTCAATTCAAATTTACACATTTTTTGAAAATGGATCAGTTCCAAATGTGTTCAATTATTTCTCTGAATCTTAACCACTTTAACATCCAAATCCAAACCTGCTTGCATGCTTTGGAAGTCTTTCCTGGGTTAAGCCTCATCTAAAGCAAGACTGCTTCCCTGTGTCCTGTATGATTAGAGCGATTACAGGACTGTGTGTGTGTGATCTGTGGATGCTAGCGTGTTAATCCCAAGATATGCATTAACACACCAAAGACTTCAGTCACCCAAAAAACACAACCTCAAGACCATCAGGATGCGATGCATAATTTTTTTTAATGCAGTAAATGATTCCATAAGGAGGGCGCTAATAAAAATCACGTTATACAATATTAAAGCAGACAGATTACGATACAGGACTCTGGAACAAGGTACAAATAAATACATCTTTTTAAAATGAAAATCTTCCCCATTGAACTTCCCCCTCTCTCTCTCTCTCTCCCTCTCTCTCTCTGAAAAATACTGAACATGAATCACAGATTCACCAATTGCTACTTTTGAAGCTCAAACGTCCATTTCCCAGAAGAAAAACAACAGGCAGTTATTTTGGTATTAATGGGGGATTTTTTTTTTTTTTTTTTTTTTTTTAAAGAAATTTGTGCTGACTGTACATTAATGAAGCGTATAGTGATCGCTCAGTACACTAGGATTACGTTTAACCCAACCAACATATTGGTTTTTTTTTTTTTTAGACGCTAATGAGTTGCGGAAAGAGTTCGTTAGCAAACATGTCTTCCCAGGAGCTGTCGGAGCAAAGCGGGGACGACATGTCGCTGAAAGGGGAAGGTGACCTTTCGCATCCAGAGTCACTGTACGTATCGGACATCAGGTACGCTGCCTTGTCGTATCCTCCGAAGGAAGAGGACGCCTCTGACAGGAAGTCGTCGACCCCGATCGAGTCGTTGTCCGTCACGGGGATGACTACTTCCTCTGGCTCGTCCTTGATGGACACGGTTTCGACTTCCACCTCCACTTCGTCGTCTTCGGAGGATGACGAGAAGACGACGGCGTCCTGCTCGTCTGCGATGCTCACTTCGTAAGCGCCCTCCTTTTCCTCCTCCTCCTCCTCCTCCACCGGTTTGGTGTAAATGTGGTCGAACTGGATCAGTTCATTAAGGGCTTCCAGCTTAACTGGTGCGGCCCCCACAGCTCCAGGTGAGGCGACAGGTAGTGCACCTGAGGCTGATCCAACCAGCAGGAGCTGCTGAACAGGGTTCGGCTCCTGAGCTTCTTTGAGGAACAGCTCTGGTTCAATGATGTCCAGAATGCCAAGCAAGAGATCAGACTGTGGAGTAGAAAGATTGAAAACGATCACCATGTGGTCCAAAATTAACTTATTAGCTAAACGCTTCCTGACTTAACACTGTAACCCATTTCATTACAGCTAGCCTCAGAACTAGATTTTATAATAAGCTTTTAATAAATTTCCTGGAAGTCTGAACAAAACCCATCAACACCCCACAATAAGAGGTATATACTGGAACCAAATGACAGTTACCATAGTTACCATAACCAGCGCTAACTACAGTTAACTAATCGTGCTTTCCACGCTTCCTGTCATTTCTCCACAGAATTACACTGCACTCAAAATTCAAAATGGCCACTTATCTCCATGATTCAACACGAACCCTAACCACATCCTTCTCTAGAAAACCAGCTTTAAAAAAATGTTGCGATACACTGTGGATAAGCTCCAAAACGAGTAACTGAGCAGCTGGACGCCAGCAAGATGTAACTGACTAGCTGTAACCTGCTTAGCCAGCAAACCAGCTAAACTCGCCACGGTCACGCAGTGGAAACGTCAGCCACGTCAATCCTCTGGCCGTTTTAAGTCATGCTGAACCAGTTAAACTGGAGATTTAGGTATGAAAGCATCTCCTGAATGTCTTCCTGTAAATACTTAACCCAGAAACTGAAACCAAAATGTCAGCTTTTGCAGACTTTTTTTTTTTTTTTTTTTTAAATTCATTAACAAAAATTATTGCTCAATTGTAAATAGAAGAGGGGAAAAACCCAGCACGTCAGTAATCTTACAAGATTCTGTCCTGACCCTTTTCTAAACACACCCGCTCCAGACAATCAGTGTACCAGATTACACTAGCGGGAAAACTTTTGCAATAAAGGGTTGCAATTTCACGCTTCACTGCATTTATAAAAAAAAAAAAAAAAAAGCGCACCAGTAAGTAACTAACTTAAATGAACCTTAGAGCACTTTGACAACGATTGGTCACTGAATCTGAATCAACCCCAGTGACGGCATGTTTGATTCACTTCCTGTGTGCGAGTCGACTCACTTGAATCACTTTCTCAGAGTTTGGCAGTAAGCAGAACTGGGACACGCCACGGTTCCACTCGAAAGGACTACACACTGGTTTAACTTGTAATCCCGGAGAGTCTGGATCCCTTCCACTAACCTGAGAGACCTGGAGAGTACTAAAACGCTCACCTCAGAGTCTGCAGTGTCAGGAGAGTGAGGATCCAGGGCGAACTCTTCGGCTTTGATGACTGCTGGGCCTGCACCTGCTGCGGAGGCACACGTAGCCTGAGTGCTGCGGACTCAGAAGACCCGTTCAGCAAAACCAAGTCGCTCGCGCCGGACTCCAACACCTGCACACACACACGAGGGGAAGAGTTTAATCATACAGCAAGCAATTTTATACACCATAACAGCAAAATCATCTCTTTACAGCACTGCATGGGGAACCGATGCTTGTTTATTACTGTAGTAAGATTATGAGATAAGATGAGCTGCTCTTTCCTTGGTTTCCTTTCCATGATAAAACTACATGAATTGGTTCTTTTGTTTATTAGAATTATCCGTATTGACTAATGTTAAAATAAATAAACAAACAAATCTCTAGTTAAATCATTACCACTGTCCTGATGAGCTCTTTAACGAAATGTACTGGTCTTTAAACTCTCCAAATGCGGATACACAAGCACACGTTCTGTGGGTTTTTGATAAATAATCAAGAGAGAAAAAAAATCTCGTAAGAAACAAAGACCATTTTTAAAATCTATAATAAATAAAAATAATAAAATAGTATAATTAGGTGTAGTAATAAAGAAAATCATGCAATATGTAGTATTACAAAAACAATGTTTTTTTATTATTATTATTATTATTATTATTATACAGAACGTCGCCGAGTTTAGGACGTGTTGAGCTGCTCGTCTCGGTACTGATCCCATATGGGAGCCTAATATCAAAATCTAATCTCATCGATCCCTGATCCATGCAGTGTCTTGCATCAGCCGGCTTAAAGACTCTCCGCCATCTTAACTCTGTATCTAAACCCTCTTTACCTTCTCTTTCCTGACCAGAGTGTCCAACCCCAGCCTCTGTCTCAGCTCCTCGTTCTCACTCATCAGATCACTCGTCCTCTCTCTCAACATCTGGTTCTCCAGGTGGAGTTTCTGATTCTGGAAGAAGATCGCTCAGGTCACTTTACAATCCCGGAAATAAGCATGACTAATATACATTATATATAATATATATATATATATTTTTTATTTTTTTTTTTTAAATTTACTTCTTGCTCCAGCTCCAGGACTTGCTGCTCCAGTTCTCCCATTTTGGCCTTTTTTCTGTCTCTTGCTGTCTGTGCTGCAACTCTGTTCTTCAGTTTCCTATAACAATAAATAACATTCAAGCCATCTTGCATATTTGTTCAAACATTTTATTAGATGCAACTGATTAAATGTGCATGCAGTGAGATTTATTCAACATTTAATGACGGATTTGATCACCACAAGTTGGTGCAGGTCACTAATTAAATCTGCATGCAGTGAGCAGATAAGTGCAGTGTGATGTTCAACCAGGTCTGTGCCACGCAGGCAGAACTGAATATGTATAAACAGGTGTGGCTTCAGGGTTGCCAGATTTGCATATTATACCCATCTAAAGCCTGGTTTAAATCCTCCCACTCCCCCAAATCACGACTAAACCCTTTTTTTAATCAGATTAATCACTATTTTAACCTACGGTTCCCCCTGTAGCTCAAATTAATGCTATGAAAGGTAGAAAAGTACAGGACTAAAACGCTCAATCTGGCAACACCATCAATGTATATACTTTATACAGTTTATGTGAATCCTGTTTCAAGTTCAAACCCGAAATCTGGATTTATAGCTTAAATACAAGCCAAAAAAAAAAAAAGATAGTTTTACTCTCTTTTGCCTTTTGTTTTTTAATCATATTAGACTTCGAAAGGTAGTTTTTAAATTCATTTGTTGATCAGTGGTGATTTATAGGGTGATATGTGGGTTTATAATTTATATGCTTTGTAAAAGCAACAACAATTTTTTTTAAACAGAGGTAAGTAAAGGGAACACGTCGTTTCTGTCGAATGTATTTAAACTATTTAAAAGAAATCTGGCAACCCTGGTGAACAGAATCTTAAAAGTTTATTTACAGTCATTTAGAGGGAAATAAATCCCCCATTTTACCGTCCAGACACTTCAAATACACCCTAGACAATACTCCAGGATAAAACTTTGACTATAAAGAGCTTATTTCGCTTGCCCAAATTAGCTTAAATGTTTGGGAGAAAATGGAAATACTGAGTTTGCCGGGTTTTTTTTGTTTTTAAATGTCTCAGGCTCAATCTGGCAACCCCGGTTAAGAGGATCCAAGGATTAGTCATAAATATCGATCGGAAAAAAGAAAAAAAAAAACAAGCTTTTTATGCACGGTGGTATTCTTATACATTTCACTCCCTAGACGATGATATAGAAGAGAAGAGATTGCAAAAATGAGGAATATGTGGGAAGAAAAATTCCATATGCTGTCTTCATTATATACAAATCCGCCCAATCTGGCAACCCTGATGTCGAAATACATCTAAGATTTCGCCATCCATCAGTGGATACAGCGCAATTTATCGATTTATAATGCCCTCAAATACAGCCTAGATCTACAGCAGTTGCTAAAGTAATGCTTTTTAAAAGTGTTAATACAGCGTTCTCACCTCCGAAGTGCTTTTTCCTCAGGACTCAGATGTGTGAGTCTTTGCCTTTTCCGTAAAGGAGGAGCGGCGCCATTACAGTCACCGGAGTGTGAAGAAGAAGAAGAAATGAGAAGCACTTTATGGGCTCCTCCGGGCCCTGCTGCCACAACAACCATCGTGTGAGTGTTTTCGGAACCTTAAAGACCCGATTAAATGTATTTTTTGAAAGGAGGAAAAGAGATTTAAGGCAAATCTCCTCTGCTGCTCCTCTTCCTGCTCCACAGAAAATGCCGGTGGACGTCACTCGGCATTCTATATCTACTATCGTGGTGCGATTTGATTGGCTGATCCGGACGGCTGCGTCATTTAGACTCGGATCCTTATTGGTCAGAAAATCTGATGTAATTTACATTTAACTTGCTTGAATTTGCATACTAGAGTACTGCATAGTAAAGAGTGCGTACTTTTAGTGCAGTAGTATGACATTTCTAATGCTTGTTTTTGTGCATGTTGGAGGCCAAATATTTCATCAGATTGCATCATGTATTCCAGTTAGTGAGCTAGTTTTGGACAACATTTGTTTTTTTTTGGAAAACATTTGTCACTTGAACATGAAACAATTTTGTCCAGTTTAGTTGTTTACTATAATCTCTTATCATACTAAACAACAGCAAAGGTTAGATATCACTACAGTAAAGACATTTATGATTTTGCATGAATGTTTTTCTTCATCAGGTTAAGGAAACTTTTTAAAACACCTCCCAACAATGTCAATTTATGCTATTAAGAATAATCTATATACAGTCAGGGTCATAAGTTTACATACGCCTTGCAGAATCTGCTAAATGTTAACTATCAAAAAATGATAATACGAGGGATCATAAAAATTGCATTTTGTTTTTTATTTAGTTCTGCCCTGAATAAGCTATTTCACATAACATATGTTTACATGTTGTCCACAAGACACAATAATAACTGAATTTATACAAATGAACCAGTTGAAAAGTTTACATTCGCTTGATTCTTAATACTGTATGTGTATCTTTTATGATAGTTGTTCATGAGGCCCTTGTTTGTCCTGAGCAGTTAAACTGCTCACTGTTCTTCAGAAAAATCCTCCAGGTCCTGCACACTATTTGCTTTTCTAGCATCTTTTGCATATCTGACCCCTTTCCAAAAGCAGCTATACGATTTTGAGATCCAGCTTTTCATATTGAGGATGACTGAGGGACTCGTACACGACTATTACAAAAGGTGCAAACATTCACTGATGCTCAATAAGGGAGCTCTTTAAGAGCCAGGGGGGTGTAAAAGGTATATACATGTTTCCCAGAACACAAAATAATAACAATTTACACCGATCATCCACCAACCGCACTTTTGAATTCTGGATTCTGATTGGTCAAAAGGTGTTGATTCATTTTCTATAACAGCAGCTCCGACAGTAGTGCAGCTGCACATCACAGGTTTATATTAATGTGCTTGTTATGTTAACGTTATCATTTCTATCATAGCAACACAGGGACACCACATAAACAGATTAAAAACATTGGCGTTGATATGGTGAAGGTTTCAATAAGGACACACTTATTTACCTTTTTTGGAAGGAGTCTCCAGTGTCAGAGCTTTGTAATAGAGGTAAAGCTATAACTTTAATTTCCTGCTGCGGTAAACACTTCAGGACAAAGGGCTTTGCGCTGGTTTCTCTGTAACATAATAAGCTGGGTTTTTTTTCTCTTATTAACTTGGAGAGAGAAAAAAGAGAGGATGGTGAGGGAACGACTGTTAATAGCTTGTAAAACACAAGTTACTGTAGCACCTTTGTTAAGTTTCTCACGTATATAATTTAGTTAACATTCACAGTAACATATACACAGCGG
>CM074939.1:15480724-15494674 GCA_037576815.1 Pangasius larnaudii | reverse complement strand
TTAAACTTTTTCAAACTCCTTTCGGAGCCTTATATGTGAAATATTAATATTTCTCCAGCAATGTGGCCATCTACTGCTCGTCGTTTGGTTACTTTTGATTGCAAATGTGTAAAGTTTACAGACTGTAAAATTAGTGGTGAGGTTTTTGCTAGCTGTTTAGCTAACTTTACTGTTAGGTTGCCTTCTGCATACTTAAATCTCTAAATCTCCTTTTCAGCTCCATCTGCACTTCCGCTTACTAAAATAGTGATTTCACAGTGTTTTACATTGTTGTAAGTTTACGAAAAGTTTACAGGTCTCAGCTTTGCGATGATTTTTTTGGTTATTATCTAGCTTTCTTTAGCTTATGCTTACCTTCCATGCACTTAAAATCCTTTCGATCTCCTTCCACGATGATGCTAATACTCAATGCTATAATATGGATATTTCTGTTCTGCTTTTAGCAACGTTTTTGCTACTTTATCTTGTTCAAACTTGTTCTTGTATAGAAACGAGTAAACTTTTACAAGTTGCTTAGAAGCTTGAGTTCAAAACTATATTGATGGTGAATTTTGTTTTCTGCTTTTCTTTTCATTTAGCTGTTTTTTTAGCTCCTTGCAAAATATTTCAACATTCTGTAGCTACAATTATTTTACTCTGTACATAATTTGAACAGTTTACAGAAAGAAGCGTTGGAATCTTTTTAATCGCTGATTCTTCTTCATGTTAGAATATTGATATTTCACTGTGTGACATGGCAGTTTATTGCTACACGTTACTTTAATGCTGAACCTTAGGGAACGTTAGCACATGGTTAGTTATTCTCTAATTGTAGTCAAAATATTGACATGAAAACTTTTTGTACTGATTCCTGAATGACAGTTTGATTAAGTGTGTTCTGGTTGTGGTTTTGAGGGATGAGTGAGTGCTGGACTTCATTTGAACCGTGAACTTGGTGTAAACTTTCCACATTTTTCCTAATAGTCATGGAGAAAAAAAAAAAACTATTTATTGCATGTTTTATCAAAGTGATCTGTTGCATGGTCCCTTCTTGTTGCACATATGGCTATGAAAAAGTCAGGAAAAGTCACCCAGTTGATGGAAATTCTCTCTCTGTCTCTCTTTTCAAAGCTTGAAGAGCTCAGGACGTGTCCAGGTTTTAGACTGCTGTAATTGAAGACTGATTTTTGACTCCTTGCCTACACATAATAATAACTTCAGAGCATTCAGGAAGGACTAGCAAATTCACACCGTCCTCCGCGTTTTCTGTTTTGGCAGCGGCTAGCGTGGCATCAAAATACATGCTAATAGTCTTTCATTTCAACTCTGTCTTGACTCGGAGTCGCATTGTTGTTGTATTGGTTTGAAATTTGCTTGGAATTTGAACACAGTAGATATCTGTATTACAGCAGAACGCCCCCAAAAAGTTGGAAGTACATAAAGTGGTCCAATGAAATTTATTGATTTGTGAATTTATAACGAAATATGTCATTTGTTTTTCTCCATCTTCACCTGCGAATAAAATGACGGCCCAAATGGCCTGCTGTCTTTTAGGGAAAATCTACAGTCGTCTGATGATTCTGTTCTCCAGATAGACACCTTGGTGATTTTAGAGGCAGATCTGCTTCTTGCATTGGAGGAAAAAGATTTTTGACCGCTGCAACTCTCCGCATTTATTTATAATTTATTTATTTATATATAATTTATATCGTATCCTTCTTAAAACACTTCCTGAACGGCGAAAAGATGAATGCTTAGGAGGAATCCCTGAACAACGTGCTTGGTGCATTAGCAGGAGAAAGAATAAAATCAGTTATTGTATATTATCAGTTATCAATTATTCTAGGTTAGATGACGCTAAATAAATAAAAATAATCACATGACTAGGTGTGATGCAGTTATCTGACTTTGAAACTCGTCCTTCCTGCACGAATTAAATTTCCGAATTTTATCATGCAGGAAATGTTTCAGTAAAGTTATTGCAGACGTCATCCAGTGAAACGTTTAAGACTTGTGATTTACGGAGTGTTTTCAGAGCACGTCTTGCACCTCAGACTGTCACGTTTTTGGGTGTAAATCTTTGCTAGCGTAATAATTTAACAGAGTTGAGCTTGAGAAATTCGCAGAGATCGGACTGAACTTCTTGGAGTTGTCTCTTGATTGCGTGAACGTGATTTTTCCGGTGATGGAGGTGATAAACGTGTCACGCTGTATCTTGACATGGAGCGCCACTTTAGGGCATGGAGCGGATTTTCAGGTTTTGTGTGACAGCTACAAACTAAAACCATGCTAAACAATGAAAACAATGAATTTTGCTTCTCAGTATACAGAAATAACAAAAAAAAAAAAAAAAAAGCAAAGATGTCATCCAACGTGGTGTTAAACTAAAAAGAAAAAAAGTGTAAATGAGGCGTAAATTTTCCGTCGGAGTCGTCGACGTTCTACTCTACAGATTTTTATGGATTTGTGGAATGTATTTGTGTTGCACAACGTTCAGGCACAGAGGAGCCTCGAGCAGTTTTTAGATGTAGTTTTTGGAGCATTTTTAGAACCGTGATTATCTTCAGTGCTTTGGTCTGCGTCGGCCAATCAGCAGGAGCTGGTGGACGTTTGTGAAATACGGCCTAATTGCATGCCTCGAAGCAACCCTGCATTTGCTGGTCTGTGAAAGATCCACTTTGGAGCCGTCGCACATTTCTGCATTCTTTGTTTAGGCAGCCTCTCTGCTTTTTCGCCTTGACCTCATGCGGTCGAAATGAGAAGAATGAAAAATGTAGGGTTTTTTTTTTTTTTTTTTCCCGCCTTTATATATTCATGACAGGCTACACCCAATGGCGGATGTTTCACCAGTGTGTGATTATGAGCGATTTTAAAAGCGGGATTGTTATGAGCGTAGGTCATATTCATCAAACCGGCATGCGGTCATCAGCGGCCGTGGCGTGGAGGTGGTACGGCGTGGACGGGGCAGGATGAGGGGTTTTAGCGGTCGTGATATTTAGTCTAGCCGTGTATGTATTTAGCATGGACTGTTTGGCGCTGGCCTTAAGCCACGTGGAGCCACGAGACCGCTGCTTTACATCGGAAAAGCCGCAGACGTTTAGGTCCACTCTGGCTTCAGACGCTGTTTAACATAGCGCTGGTCTCGGATTGTTAACTTTGATGGCTTCTTGTCTGCACTGGCCTGAGTGTTTTTCAAAGCGAGCTTTT
Organism: Pangasius larnaudii; assembly: GCA_037576815.1. Classification (NCBI taxonomy): domain Eukaryota; kingdom Metazoa; phylum Chordata; class Actinopteri; order Siluriformes; family Pangasiidae; genus Pangasius; species Pangasius larnaudii. The sequence goes on along the minus strand of CM074939.1, from coordinate 15,491,488 downwards.
GGTCTGCTCTTAAGGCGGTCCGTTTTTTTTTTTTTTTTCTTTCTTTTTTCCTCCTTACACACCTGAACAATACTATCAGGAACGCTGAACACCTGGTAGAGATGTTGAAGGAGCAAAAATCCACTTTTCCTGGGAGAAAAGCGAGGCGCAAGCCTGTAGTTACTCACATTTAACAATCCTTTAAACGTTCTTTGTAGAACACACCACTGTGTTAACGTATCACAAGTTCTGAGTCGTGTGGAAGCCGAGAACCATTAATTATCCAGTGAGTCCTTAAAGAACACTTATTTCTCCTAAGAGTGAATGATCGTCAACTCGTTTTGGGGACTTTTTGTTTGTTTTATTTCTGTTCATCAGTATTGAATAAAAAATTGAGCAGAACTTTGTCATTTTCCGTCGACGTTTTCAGTGCAGTGCTGCAGTGCAGATGCCGTGTTCACACTTCAATACCAGCAACAGATTGCGAGAGATGATATTTTTGCCATATCACTCGCCCCTAATCGAAATATCTGATGTTTCCACGATGTCCCGTGGGAGTTAGTTTCGCCGAAGTGGCAGTTGGAACATGCACAAACACAGCGCACCAGTACAGCTTCGTTATGGGTGGAAAAAGTTTGACACTTCTTTTAGGTTTGTCAAATGAGCTGCAAGTGTGAGAATCCAGTAAAAAAATTAAACGACTGGTTAAAAAAAAAAAATGGTGTGAATTGAACAGTCACTTCAAGGAACTGTGACTATTTTTGTAAGACTGAATAAAACACACGTTAGCTGTTGGTGTTTTGCTGCCGAATGTAAACGGTGCTACCGGGGACGCGAGATTCGCATTATTTCAAAACACAAAAATGCGTCGTAGCACATTCCCGTCACTTCATTCTACCATGAAAAAAAAGAGGCTTATTTGCTTGTAGAACTCATTATAACGTGTTTTTTTTTTTTTTTTTGCATCAGCTATTAAAAAAAAATCATCAGTTTGTCTACTGGTCATTTCAACCGTTTACACCACTTCGTTGTTATAATTCATCTAAACAGCACTTTAAAAAAAAGAAAAAACTCTTGTTGCAAGCATGGAGCAGTATCACCTCTTAGTGTTTTATTCCTCTTATACCACAGCAGTTTGTCAACACTAACAATTTATTTATTGAAGAATGACAGAGTACCGTTTTTTCCGCGTATAGTTATAGCTAATGTTGTCACTTATGTTATAGCAGCTATAAACAGTCATTCCCTCAGCAGCCTCTTTTTTTTCTCTCTCTCTCTCTTTTAAAAAAAATAAATAAATAAAAAATAAAATCCTGTCCTGAAGATGCCGGAAAACATAAACTTACAGCTTCACCTCTAACTGTTAGAAAGCACTGACACTGGAGACTCCTTCCGGAAAGGTTGACTGTATAAACGTCTCTTTACAGAAAACTTCACCATGTCAACGATTACACGCATTTTTCATCCGTTTATACGCAGCCTCTGCCATGTGAATGAGCTGTTACTATAGAACTCAAAGCGCATTAGAACGAGCGCAGTAACATAAGCCTGATGTGCAGCTGCGCTACTGTCAGAGCTTCTGTTAGAGAACATGAATCCACACCTTCTGACCAATCAGAATGCAGAATTCAGCAGCATGTCTAGTACTGCGGTAGGTTTAAAAGCGTGAAGTTGTGACTAGGCCAGTGTTCTCATTGGGTCGTATGATTATTAGGGCTGCACGATATTGAAGAAAAACGCGATATGCGATAACTTGTTAAATAATGCGATATGCGGTGCTATAATGCTATAAGTGCGTAAAATCAATTTAAGTTTTATAGATATATTTAAAAACCGAAAATGACGTAACCGCCATAAATGTTTCATGTTCTTTTGAGGAAAAGGAAGCGATCTCTGCTGTCTGCAGTGCGCTGAAACTTTGAATTTTTCGTAACTTTTTAAAGTATTAAAACCATTCCGTTATCGCGAGCCCTTGCGATATTTGCATATCGTGATATTTACATTTGCGATATTTTGATAATTTCGAGATATTGTGCAGCCCTAATGGTTACTATACCAGGAATTTCGGGTGGTATAGAATGCCTGGTTGGTTCAGTGAGGAATGTTTGGATTCCTCAGACAGGTTTGGCTTTATGTTGTTTGGAGACGTCTCTGTTAAACGCATGGCTGGAAGGTGACTTATTTGTTATGCAATTGCTCACTTTAATCCACTTCTATCCACACACACACACACAAACACACACACCCCGCCTCACTGTCCATTTTTCACGGTTTGGAGATGAGACGAACCTCAGTTATGAATCTCTGTCACAGTTTTTTTTCCTCTCTGTAGTTTTTTTTTTTTTTTTCTTTCTTTCTTTCCAAACCCGCATGAGGCACGAGCTCCTGTTAGCAATCTTGGTTTTGGGCCTGGTGTCTCGCTGCAGGTTACGCTCTGGCTTTGGCTTGACCGATGTTTTCTCTTCGGCTTATGACCTTTCCAAACACGTTCCTGCCGATTTGACTCGCCGTGGTCAGGTAAAGTTCTCCGATTGTTTAAATATCATATCTACAGTGTGATATCTATCACCAAAACTGGTTTTGGGATTCAGACTTTTTTTTTTTTTTTTTAAAGCCTCTTGTGTCAGGTCTGACTTTTCATTTCAAGTCCAACCCTTAGTGTAGCGTCAGCGCCAAAGCAAACAAACTGCGCCGTGTTCGCTGCCTTTGAACTTGGCGCAAATGCAAAACCGACGTTTTGCCTCTTGAACCCTTGCTGTCTGCAAATTTGCCTCGTAGTAACTACTTCATTTAACACCTGGTGTCTCTTTAAATATTCCTGGCGAGACCGTCAGAGCTGCAGCATGCTGATTCTGATTCTGATACGTGAGGTTTTTTCAAAAAAAAAAAAAAAAAGTACTGTATATACAGTGTGTTATTGCTCTTTTTCATTTTGGATAAAAGTTTCCGTACTAGTTTATCCTGCGCTAGCAGTTGAAGAGTAATTTGAATTAAAGAAAAATATAAAGAACATCTTAAATTTGGAGGATATTTTGTGTGTGTGTGTGTGTGTGTGTGTGTGTGTGTGTGTGAATTCAAATATCATCAATTAATGATGCACAGAAATTGAAATTCCTGTGAAAAATTCAGAAAGTTATTTATTTATTTATTTGTACTGGCAATTTTGTCCTACTGAAAGAAGTATCAATAAACTGTTCATCATTACATACATTTGCATTTTCTTTTACATCAAGCTTCATTCAGTCAATAAATAAATAAATAAATAACAAATAAAAAATCATATGCCCTGAATTTTGAGTTTAGATTTTTCACAGGAATTTCCACTTCTGTGCATCATTAATTGCTAATTCAAATATTTATCAATTAATGCAAACTCCTTTAAACTTCCTAAAAATGGTTAAAACAAAAACTTTTTGAAAGGATTGCACTGTTATATTACTGGACTAAGCTTCTTGCTTTCATTAGCCTTAAATTTATTTGTAGTGTTAGACTTGATACTTTTGTTTTTGGCCAGTTTTTTTTTTCCTGCAGTTTTCTTCACTTTTTTGTCTTTCGGCTGAAAACTGGACGTTTCGTTTCATTTTCGGATGAAATTTTGGTACATCTTTAATTTAACAGTGAAGTTTATTCGGCCATCTGTAGTCCAGACAAGTCGCGTGGTGCAGTTCTACTTAATTGAAATTAAAATCTTTGTGTGACATTATATTGTGGCACCAAATCATTATTAATAAACACCCCATAATAATATGCAGAGTCTTCATTTAATTTCTTAGTTAGTTAAAGCTTTAATCTTAAATGACTGTAACTGCCAGGTGAGAAACACAACACAGAACCTGACTTTGTGCTTCATTAACTCATTTGTGATTTGATCATTATGAAACAAGCTGTTTTTTTCCCTCCCTTCTGTATCTTTCATCCTCCGCGCTCCAGACTGGCTTGAGTCACTCATCTGTCATCACATTCAAACAGTGTGTGTGTGTGTGTGTGTGTGTGTGTGTGTGTGTGTGTGTGTGTGGGCGCGCACGTTTGAAGTCCCTTGTATAAACAGAAGTGATATTTCATTAACTGGCGTAGGACAGGGCGGTGTGTGTGTGTGTGTGTGTGTGTGTGTGTGTGATGACACACAGTCATAAAAGCCTTCTGAAGGAGGCCTGAGTCGTCCGTGTGTGCCGACTCGTTTTACCTGTGGCTAAGTGACGTGCCTGAAATGCACCTGATGATCCTTCTAGCTCACATTTTTTTTCCCCTCCTGCTAGTTAAACTAAGTCAGATTTCAGTGCTAACCACCGATTTCCCATAACATTAATTCAATTTTGTAATTATTTCTCAGCGAGGCTTAACTTCAGTGCGTTCGGTACAATGCAGTTTTGACTGAAGGCAGCAGGAGCAATAATACGCAACACACAAAAGAGTCAATTTGCAGATGTTTAAGAGACAGCAACAATTAGAAAACAACAAATTATGGATCATATACTGCCTTCAAGCTTAATTTTGTGATGTTTTGCTTGAACACAAACCTGAAACGCAATAATGGGTGGATTTATTCACAGGACTGTGAAACCGCGCTGTGCTAATAACATGCTAAAGTCAGCTAACCTATCACTAGCCAAACTGAAATAAAACAGTAAATCATTCATTTACAAATTGGAAAAAAAACTAAATATTAGAAATGCTGTTGGTATTTCACTAGCTAGCTAGCATAAGCGGTCCTAGCTAATGTTAGCAAGTTGTTTGTGCCTGTTTTTATTCATCTTTTAGTATCTTTTCTTAGTGTAATATTTTGAGAAATGTTTATTAGCCTTTTCTCCTGCTAGTTTCGCTGCAAAGCTAATCTGAAAGTCAGTGAGATTAGCCTCACAGGTGAAAGGCTAAAACTTTTATTATTTCCGATTTCATTATTTAAAACCGCACAAAACTATCATACAAATGATTTTACGTTTTTCTTTGTTATAAACATTTGTTTATTATTATTTATTTCATTATATAATTGAATTGTTAGTTTGTTTAAGTCCCTGTGATCAGTCAGATTTGAGAATTCAGCAGTGCTCTGGTATAAGGCCTGATAAAAGCATAATCTTCATTATTCATTACTAAAAATTGGCAAATTACACTTTTCTGGTACATAACAATCATTAGTTATACAATTTATCAAGGTATTTGACACTGAAGTTTTAGGCAAACCTTCTTTAAAGGTCCTTTATTTTTGGCTAGTCATACTCCTAGTTTTCATCTGATTTGTTTTTTAAATTAAATTAAAACATTGATAAGAGTTTATGAATTTATTGTGGTGTGAAAATAAGCTACACACACGCCTAGCTTGCAGCTGGAGCCGTGTCTAATTGTGCGAAGCGGTTGCGTCTTCCTGTCCTCGTTTTCTAGTTTGGTGCTCAATAATGTCAATAGGCGATTCTAGCGGAGACGGCTGAGACAGACACAGCCTGTCCACATCTGACTCTGATTTCCAACCGTGAAGATTCAGAGAGGCAGAGACGGAGAGAGTGGAAGATGTGAGACGTGGCACTTCAGCACGGCCATATGTAACTCGTAGCGGGGAAATCGGGACTTCCTGTTTCAAAGCTCGTCAGGCCCAAACCTGCGCCCATGAATTGTAGGGAGTGTGCTGGTTTCTGGGGGGCGTCTGCAAGCTGATTTTCACATCTGGCTAATTTTGCAAAGAAAATAACAATGATATCAGAAATGACGATGAGTTTGACTTATAATCGTGGTACTGTTTGAAAAAAATGACATCAGACAGTCAGAGAATATGTTCTCCATGTTTTTTTTGTCTTGTCTGGTGAACACATTTGTGAGATTACAATTGTTCCTTCAAAATTGTACAAAATACGGGAATGTGGAAAACCGATATCCTTTATACTAGCTACATACGCTCACCTGAGGAGCCAACAATCTCTGCTACTTCCTTGCAAGATGAATTTTTCTTCGTAATGTGTCTATACACATTTAATAAAAGGTCACGTATGACTAGATATGGTGAAACCACCAGGAAGCTGTGCGTGGGGAAGTGAGGAGGACGTCGGACCACATGCGCCATAGGATTGGTCTGAGGAATCGTTCGAGCCACTTGTTTGGATTTGTCACTCTACCACATCATACCTAATTTGCAGAAAATTGAGAATTTCATGTGTTGCTTGTTGCGCTGTCGCTTTCTTCCCTTGCTGCTGTTGCTGAAATCGTGGCTTCATGTCGTGCGTATGCATAGAAAATATGGATACGATTGCCTGTCGCTTAGTTGCTCGCTAGTGTGAACGTAGCTTTAGGTAGCCTCCTCCTGAAAAGAGCGCAGGTCTAACGGTGATATTTTGAAGTATCCACAATAATAATATTGTTTGGGAGTAGCATCTTTAGCAGAAATAAATTCTGTTCCATTCAGAAGGTGGCAGAAGGACTGTGGTCTTCTTCACTGCCTTGTTTTGGACAAGGTTGACATCCTTTGTGGGGAAAGAAATCCCAAAATTTTGTTAATCACACAAATACTGATCTAAAATGGTGTCCTATTTCTTATTTCATACAAAGTGCAAAGTACATGAGGGTGCTCTGCATCTCCTGGGCTACACTGGCTGGGCAGTGATCTGCTGTAATGTATTGTGGGATTGTGCTGGATGTTCTGCACTACACTAAATGCCCCTAGCCAGTGCACTATATAGTGAATGGCTGTGGTTTGGAATGTGAAAATAAAAAAACAACACAGCCGATTAGACTGTCACTCTGAATTTGAAATGATGCCCATTAAGAGTAGCTAAACATAACTGGTTCTTTTCAATATGATATTATTGCGTTCGAAGGTTAAACGATTATCATGTTATAAAATTTAATTATATGTGTATAATGTATAGCTCCAACCAAGGTAAAGCCAGAATTATGAGGCCCCAAAAAAAAATGTTTCCTCAAAGTTTGCTCAAGTTACGTGGTGCTAAATTAAGAGCATAATGAGCGTTTGGGTTGGTCTGAAGAGTCAGACTGCAGAGAGTGGGGCGAAAATGTTGAAAGCGCCGTGTCTGGGCCTTTTCCCGCTTCGTGGCAGCAGCTGAATGTTGAGCCTTTCATATACTAGCCAAAGTCATTTAAGGGTGTGTGTGTGTGTGTGTGTGTGTGTGTGTGTGTGTGTGTTTTCCCTCTTCCTCTGTGGGAAGAGAACAGATGAAACTGTTTTTGTCTTGAGCTTTGATCGCTGTCGTATTTCTCTTACCACCGTCTGACTCTCGCTTATGCTATGATCAAGCGTGGTCATGTTTACAAAAATATTACATTTAACTGATCCACTATTGTGGTATTCGTGATGTCAGAAATATTCCTGGCAGCTCAGAGCTGGGACGAAAGCTGTGACGTTTCTCAATACGGATTTCAATATAGTTAGCGGTCAATGCTAAGTCTATTTAAAGTGTCATTTTAGCTTAACTGAGGCTTTTCTTAACAATTTATTGACATATCTGAGGTAAATGTTAGCATTCTAGTTGATTTTATTTTATTTTCACGGTCGCTATGCCTTTACATTGTCCTTAACAGCTACACACTTTAGTAAAATTACACGAGCGGTTTGTTACAACATAGCTAAATCATTAGCCTCAGTTAGAGCTGGCTTAAACAAGGTGTCTCTAGCACCAGGGTTCTCACAGCTTTAAGCACTATTACCTGTAAGTTCTAGTTAAATGCATCATTACAGGAAATATTCCTTTGTTCTGTAATATAGCGAGTGTTGAATTTGTTTTAGGAAGCAGGAGTAGGCAATATATCACAGTATCTGTATCAAGATATTTAGGTTTGCTAACAAACTAGCAGCGAAAACGGTAGCGTTAAGTTAAAAAAAAAACAAAAAAACTTTCATTTAATGTCTCCAGAAGTAAAAGCTGAAAGTAAAAATTGACCATTTTACAAATTTAAAGATTCAGTAACATCAAATCTGATGCTTCCAGACAGAGTTTGTTTTAAAAACATGAAATCACAAGATATCTCAAACATGTATCATGAGAGAATTTATCGCAGTATCGATATTATATTGCCCAGTTTTGCTAGCAAGTAAGTCATTGAAAGAGCCTGGTTACTAGCTAATATGCTAATTAGCCACTCATACAAACATGAGCTAGCGTTCATGAGTGCTACGTCTTCTTTATGCATTAATGTAGCTAACATTGTGTTTTGTTTTATTACACAATTTGAATGTTAAATTTTTGCATTACTTGGAGCCACTTCTACATTTCATGCGTTTGCAGTGCATCATGGGTGATTCTCACGGTCCTGTTTCTCTCAGTCCATCTCTTTTACCTTCTTTGTCTCTTTTCATTCATCAATCTCTTTCTTTCTGTCTCTTTATTTCCGTCAGTCTGTTTTTCTTCCTGTGCGTAGCTTTGTCTGTCTCCAGTCCACTCTATCTTAATTTTCCTCAGTCTGTTTCCTTCTCTCTTTCTGTCTGTCTTTCAGTTTTACTCTCTTTAAGGTGTCCTTGTCTATCTGTCAGTCTGTCTGTTTTTCCCTTTCTCACTCTACGTGTCTTACTTTTGGAGACATCACTGTCTTTTTGTTGTCCCCTTTTTGTCTTTTTTTTTAATGGTTGTGTTTCAGTCTGTCTCGTTCTGCGTCTTTCTATCATTTTTCTCTGTCTGTATTTCTCTTTTTGGTCTCTCTCTCTCTCTCTCTCTCTCTCTCTCCCCCTGTATAAACAGCGTTATGTTGGGAGACGGTAATGTCTCTCGGGGCTTTACAGCTGCTTTGTTGTTGGACAGGAATGTGCTGACGGACGGGCCCAGTCTCAGACGCAGACCTTTTTGTCTATCATGTTCCCTTTACATTCTTTTTATTCTCTCTGTTCTTTTCTTTCTTACACATGCTTCTCTCTCTGTATGTTTTTTTTTTTTTCTTCTTTTTTTTCCATTCTTTTTGGCTTTCACTCATCTGTGTCTGTGAAGTAGCGTCTTATCACACTGTCTCGAATGCCTCATCAGCTCAAAAACACACCGGGGTCAAAGTATTTAGTCTCCTTTAGGGAACAGCCGCGCTCTTGCGTAAGCGTTCAGGCATGCGCCGATAATAAATTGTCACATCACAATATTTTTATCACGATTTACAAATGCACACACGCACGCGCGCGCACACAAACACACACATGTTGTGCAGAATGCTGTTTACCCGAGTAGCCTACTCTCGAATGGAACACAGGGTTGTGTCTATATAGTTGATCATGCGGAAAAAAAATAATTGTTATAATAAGTATAATTAGTGGTAATTGTCAGTAATTATTAGCCTGTAGCTAAAAGCCGAACGCTTTAAAGTTAATTTGTACAGGTTACACAGGAATTTCACTTGACAAATCATCACACTACCCACGTACCAGAGCAACATATCACCTCATATACATGTTTGTCTAATATTAAAAATAACAAGATGGTGATCATTGAGCGTCATAGCTTTTATTAGCTTTTATTCGTTTCAGTGGTGTTTGCTCACGAGGTGTTGTCGTCTTGAGTTTGTGGGGACGTTGTTTGAGCCAACAAATTTGAGTTGTAAATGTCATGTTGCTCTCTAGAAATGCTGAAATATGACTTACCAACAATGCTGATTAGCTGACTGCATCAAAACACTGATTCAATGAAAAATGTCTAAATGTTATAAAACAAGTACAGAAGCCCGGAAAAATTATGCTAGCTGAAGATGGATTAAAGTCGCTAATTGTGCGCGAGTTGGTGGACCTGATAAACTCGTCAGTACTTGCAGAATAAAACACTCTGTGTCATACTGTTATAAGAAATAATCAATGTGATGAGGCGGAGTTACTGTTGCTACATCAAAGTTAATTATTTTCCAATAACAGCATTTCCCGACGTATTTTATTGCTCTTATACCACAGCTGTTTACCGCCGATTAAACATTTTAATTTATTAAAGAACATGTACTTTTAAATCATTTATAGTTACATTTAATATTATGTAAAGTTCATAAGACATAAGTTCATAAGGTTATAGCAGCTTTTTTTTTTTTTTTTAAATTTGGTTTTATTTTAAGTGGCGATATGGGCCACATTTTACCCTCACACACAGACCCTGTGTCTCTGAAACCCATCTATCTTGCATGAGCACTTTATTTATCTCGTGTGTTCTTTAATAGCCGACGCCAGCTCGAGGGACGAGCTCTCAGGTTGATAGATTAAGCTTCATAGTGAAGGATGAGAGAGTGTTTGGCTCTCCCTCTGGACCTCATTTAAGGGCGAGAGACTGATTTGGCCAACAGTCAGCGTGGACGTGTATCTGTGTACTGTGTACAAACCTTTGGAGAAAACATTATTTGGAGTAAACCTACAAATATTAGCCACAAACTCACCAGAGACGCCAGCGATCCCTGCTACTTCTTTCCAAGCGTTATTTTTCTTCACATCTCTGTACACATTTAATGAGAGGACATGTATGACAGGCTGAGATAAAAACCAACGTTGTGTTATTGCGCATCAAACAGTAAATCAGGTGAAGCTGTGAGTGGGGAACTGAAGAAACATCGGACCACATGCACAACAGGATTGGTCCGAGGACTCATTAAAGCCAATCATAGAAAAAAAAATTAAAGCAAATCCCAACTCAAATATGATGCACCACTTATTCTCCAATCGTGAGTGTCTTCTTTATCTCTCACTCTTATTCTCTCTTCATCCTTCTCCCTCTCCCTCCATCTCATCTATTATATGATTGCCCCCACTCGCTCTATCAATCTTTCTTTCCATAGTCATCGTTCTCGTTCTCCATCCATCTTCATTATTCCTTATGGATGGAGATGTCTCTATTT
>CM074939.1:15462807-15480624 GCA_037576815.1 Pangasius larnaudii | reverse complement strand
TTTTTTACACCTAGCCCAGTCTCACACCATTTCTGGAACTCATTAGCTTGTTTCAAGAGCTTCATGTTCTCCACTTCCTAACCTGTGATGTGTGTTACATTGACTATTTGAGTTGATCGTGTCCCAATCTGATTTTTTTTTTTCCCATTTTCTGTCCTCCTCCTGAGAGCGACTCCTCCCCACATCTGGATGAAAATCAGTCTTGATAAATGCGCTCTATGCGCAATGCGTCACTAGTGAGTATCGAGTGAGACGGCACGTGCAGCCACTTGTCTTTCATTCATTTTATACATTTAGTCGTCGTTTGTTACTAGAAGAGGGTGTATGTGTCACTTTAAATTCCCTCCCAGCTTACTGACGTCTTTTCTCCCCTTTTTCTTCTGTAGACTTGCCGAGATTCGTGTGTATGTAGTGAACATCTGTGCTCACTGGTCACAGTGTGTAAGGAGGAATAGCTAGGCTTTGTTTGATACGAATGTTGCGCAATTAACACTGTGTTTGAATCAAATTGCTTTAAGGAACAAATCAAGATTGCTGTTGTAATGTTGTGGGTAGCTTCTGTTTTAACTCACTTTAGGTTTTTCATTATACATATACACAATATCCACATACGTAAGTGCATCTGGGATTGATTCAGGCTTATAATGACTATAAGTGTAGTAAAACAGTATCACAGAGGCAGAGAAGAGTGCAAAAGCATTATTCTTGTACAGAAAAGTGCAGAAAAGTTTGCCAAAGGTATCCTGAATCACAGAAATAAACTACAGATGTACAGCAGTGTAATTGTTGTAATGCAAAATGTAATTTGCAGTGTGCTAAATGTTTCTTTACATTACAGAAGAGTGGCTTTGCAGTGTGTGTACAGTGTTGGAGTAGATACATGTATAATTATAAATATAGATAAATAGCTTGCTATTTTACCTGTGATTTAATGTTTGCGTTACATGAATGTAGACGTGTGTGTGTGTGTGTGTGTGTGTGTGTGTGTGTGTGAGACTGTCTGTTTACACTCAGTGGGACAGGTTTGCGTAAGAACAGTCAGATCTGATCTGGTACCAATCTAGCGCTTCCCTAGTTTTGCCCCAGTCGTGGTCATTCAGTCTCTGTGGTCTGGGCAGTTTTGTGTTTTCCCGCAATAACAAGTCCATCATGAGTTGAGGAAGTGTTAGGCCAGATTCTCCAACTGACTGGAAAAAAAAAGACATATAGGTACCAACAATAATCCAGATCCAGTTTAGTACAGCTTGGGATGTGACCAGACAAACAGTTTCTTCTCCATCGTGCTTAACATTCAGAGCACGTTCTGCTAAAAGTCCAAATTCCGAGCCTCTTTTCCACTCACTGCTATGATTTGCTGTCCAGCAATATGGTTTCGCTTGAAATAAATGATGAGGTGCCAAAACTTTTCCTCCCATGACAAAAAATACAGGCATGATTGGTTAAAATGTACCATCTCTGATCAAGTCCTCGCTGATGTTCAGTAATTAGTTCAGATTTGAGGTGGGTTTTCTTCAATCTCGTCATGTTGCTCTTGTGACTCTATTCCAAATCCACGCTGTGACGCGAGACGTGACGACGTGAGAAGGATGAAGAAGAGGAGGAGGACAGGAAGTTAATACAAGGACAGAGAGAAGGGAGAAGAAGGAAGTGAACTCCAGCTGCGCTGCTTGGCTGTAATAACACGAGCGCTATAAGTGCCAAATCCAGTGTGGCCTTCACTTTCACATGTCTGCCCACAGGAATGTAATTAGAGCTGTTGAACACTCCTGAGGTGAGACGCAGCCCACCGAGCGCCCTTATAAACGCTACCAGAGGCCTGATCGGTTAAATTTAGTCGCCGAGGCTTTATGTTTTTAGTGGAGAGAGAAAAGAATGCGGAAAATAAGGACTTTAGAAGTTTTGGAAACTAAGCGCTGGTGTGTACTGACCACACCGAGAGTCCGTCTGCTGTGTTTCTTCACACCAAAGACTCTTTAAATTCTTTTCAATCCAAATTTTGAAGAGGTCTTCTGTAATTATCCAAAAAACGTTGACGTGTTCCTGCGTCACTGCACCATTTCAAAGCCAGAGTGTGTACTGATTCACCAAGATGAAAACTCGGCTGAAATCAGAGCAGAAATTTAGGACGCACTTGGCCAGAAAACAGACAAGTTATATCAAGCAGTTTTGACACTTTATTATGGGAATTATGGGATTGCCTTTAAGGACACATGGATACAGATGCTGCTCTCAAATGTTGCTTAGAATAAGGAACCTCGCACAACTTCTCCGAAGGGGAATATTTTTATTTCAGGAAGCAGGAAGTTAATAATTGATGATTCTTTTCTGGTGTCTGGTGAACTGGTTTCCCAATCCAGAGCGTATTCCGCCTCGCTCGCAGTATTCCCGGGATAGACTCCAGATCCACCTTGACCCAGACCAGGATAAACATGAATGAATGAATGAATGAATGAATGAAGCTAGAATTCAGGACTTTCTGTTGCACGGATGGCTGGAGAATTGAGTTCTGAATGGATTTATTCAGAAACGCTCTCACGTTGCCATGGTTCAGGAGATCCGCGGCTTTGTTGATCTAACCGTCTGCAGAGGTTATAAAAACCCTCTCCTCTTGATTATCTTTTTGTCTCCATGCCTGTGTGTATGTATTTAACAGCCCTAACAGCTTACGTTGGCAGGACGTTTAGTGCTCCCCCTCCTTCCTTGCCTCCTTTTCTTTAGCTCTTTACCTCTTTTTTTTTTTCTGGGCTGCTTTTAAAGAGACTGGGTTCCGATTTCAGGAGGATCAGAGGTGTGTTTACTTTTGCCATCCAAACGTAGACCACACAGGTTGCGTTGGTGGAATAATTAGAGACGACGAGCGCAGAAAGGTAAATCCTTCACCAAACACACAAAGGAATTCTGGGACGGTGTAAATATACTTTGGCTTTTGTTTTACACAAACACCTTTACTTTGTTTTACGAGCTTTAACTAGTGCTCGAGAGAATTATTTTTTTGTTGTTTTTTGTCCTGTTTTATTTGCGATTCTGATATTTTGCATATGTAATTGCGCCATATCATACTCCTATATATAATCCTGATGTAAACAGTTTTGCGTAGTGTATTTACAGTATAATCGCAATAAGACGGAAGTCCTGCTGGTTATTTTTAATGTTAGAATAGCATCAGGAAAGCATTTGGTGGAGCTTAAATTAGAGAAGTTTTAGCATTGCCTTAATCTAACGTGTCCTTAAGTGAGCACGTTTGCTCCTTTTAAGTTGTAATTTTAATTCTCGGCTTGAAAAGCTAGTTTTTGCCCATTTTTAAAGTTAGACTGACTTTTGTTTGACGCTAATTCAAGATTCCTTCAATTTGTCACCTGTCACTGGATATCTGCCGTTTCTAAAACCAGTTATTAATATATTGTGTTAAGTATTAAATAAATTAAATATATTTGTGTGAAGTTAATACACAGACATGCATCTGGAGGCTTAATGTTTTCAGTTCTGTGGCGAAATGGCTCCATTCCTCCATCTTTAACACTTAAGGCGCAGCTCGTCGAACATCCCTCTGATGTTCTGACCTCCGAACCACGAAGGGCCAAAGGTCCCGGCTTTGAGGTCGCTGGTGTTAATGCACAGGATGGCGATTGTGCCCTCGAGCGCTTGGACAAGCTTCGACTTGCCGAACACAAATCACGGCCATCTGGACATGAAAAGGCTGAGGAACGCAGGAGCAGTGCCACGGGGCTTCCTCATTTAGCACACTTCACTGCTTTTATTCCTACGTCTCTACTCATCAGTTCTCAGCTATTGTCTCAATTAAAACATAACTAGCATTTTTTTTTTCCTTCTCCAAAAAAGACAGCCTTCAGATTTTTTCCGGAACGTGGACTGGATGGATGTTATCTCAGGAACTTGAGCGCTGAACAAAGATTTTGAACACAACCTTTTTTTTTTTTTTATGATGATCATTATTTATGATAGCAGTGTTACAGTTTGAAGTTTTCTCAGTATGATCACCTGGTGTAAAAAATATCCTGGTTTCACAGTAGTTTGTATCACGTTGTCATTATAAGCTGAAAGAGAGAGCAGCTGCGAGCAAAATTTGTGCTTTGAGCGAAAAAAAAAAAAAATCCACCTTGCGATAGACAGAGAGAGTAGCACACTGTTTGATTTCAGTTTGGTCAGCATTGCCGTGTTCTCTCCTGTGTGTTGGTGTTAGGAACATGCTAGCAGCAGAGGTAGCAGTGTTGCGTGTTTACAGTAGCGGATTTTCAGTGCAGCTGCGTGTCCTTCGCCCTGAAACGGAGGTTGCTGTAGTGCGATTTAGGACGAGTCCAGAGGGACGGGTCGGGATATTTTTGTGGGGTCGCAGCCGGACAGAAAACAGATTAGTTTTTTTTTCATACTATAACTAACCATGACACCGAAACAACCCTGGTTTACACAGGTAGTATTGTGGTCATGGGTGTTGACTGGTACAACATCTTGTCTAAGAAATAGTGCGCATGTAGCTATCGACTGGCCGATGAATAAATGATGACTTGTTCACAGTAACGTACTTTACATTTGTCTTCATTGTAAATGTAAGCGTGGCTTTACTTCCAGCTGGCTCTGGGTTTGTAAATGGACACCAGTATGAATGTGAACTTCTCGTAGAGGTCAAACATGACATTGTGACACCTGTCTCTCTCTCCCTCTCTCTCTCTCTCTCTCTCTCTCTCTCCCCCCCCCTCTCCCTCTCTCTGTAAGCCCATGGCCCAGTCCTAAATTGTCCCGTATATCCTTCCATCATGCCCTTCCTGAAGGGCAAGTTTCCAGGACCGCTTGTCAGAGGTGGCAGTACACCATAAAGCAGTTGTTCTGTCTGTATTTCCTTGCTCTCATTAGTTGTTTTTTTTCTTTTTCTTTCTCTTGCCTAGTTTTTGCACGCATTTATTTCCCTTTTCGATCTTTCATCTTTTACTGAAGGTGTTTATCAAGGCTTTGTAGCTTACACTCCCTTCATTGGGCTGCATGTTATCTTACTGTAGCGCGCACACACACACACACACACACACGCACAGTAATGGAGAGCTCTGATACTATCAGCAGCTGCACAGACGGCACATCAAAGAGTCGTCGAGGCCTCAGTGCCCAGCTCGAGCGCTCACAGGACGGCGAGAATGGATGGCATGTCCCTCTCTCGACACGCTGGAGATGGAGCCCTGATAAATGATTAGAGAGTTGAAAAGAGTGACTAACTTTTTAAAAAAAAAAAACAACTTTGCAGTATTTTAAGTAAAGAATGTGTCCAGATTTAATATTTAACAGCAAAAAGAACGCTACACCAACTGATTGATGGGAAAATCTGACAGCTGCGTTGACCCTCCGATGTTGATTTTAGACACGAGTGGCAATGATGGGGCACACGCCCTTCCTCAATTAATTTCTGCCAGCAGCTGAATTATGAAAATAAAAAGTAAATAGAAGATGAAAGAAGGGGCTAATTAGGGCTTGTCTTGATGGAGGGAGATGAAAAAGAAAAAAGAAGACGCAGACAAAAATAGGAAAAAGGAAAGAGTCAAGGAATAGAGCTGAAGAGAGGCGAAAAAATAGTGGCTGGAGACATAAAAAAAAGTGTAGTGGCTTACAGATGAAAAAGTGGAAAAAACAAAAGATTAAATCAAGTTTTGGAGCCAATAATGGATCTAGAAGATTTAAAAAAAAGAGTAAAGGAATTAAAGCTGGGAGTTGGAATGAATAAAGAAATTGAGAGCAGGAAATGAGGGGAGAATAGTGGAGAGGAAAGGAGAAAAGAAGTTGAAGTTCAGGGATGAGAAAAGAATTGAAGCTCTTGGACCAGTCTAGTTGAGAAAAAAAAAAAGAGACAAAATTGAGCCTCTGAGATGGAAATAAAAACGGAACTGAGGTTCTGTCAAAAGATGAAAAAGAATAAAAAAGAATTTTAAAAAATGGAAGAATTGAAACTGGGAAATGGAGGAAACTGAGGATCAGAAATGAAAATAGAAAAGAATTTTGAGAAAAGAGAAAATAAAAAGTTCGAGGCTCTGGAACTGGAAGAATTGAGTAAAAAGCTTTGCACTTAGTGCTTGGACCCTTAAAAGAACAAGTGAACAGGAGGAAAAAATTAAGACTCTAAGACAAAAAAAAAAAAAAGAAGTATTGAGGTTCTGACAAAAGAAATAATTGGAGTTTAGAGACTACAAGAGGAAACAATTTAGCTCGGTTTCAGAAAGAGAAAGAATCACTGTGGAGATGAGAGAAAAATGATCAAGGTTTGGACTCAAAAAAAGAGACAGTTTGAGGCTCAAAACTTTAAAAAAGCGGAAGACTTTGTAATGGGGAACAAAATCACGGTTCTGTGAAGCTTCGAGATGAAACGAGGAGAAAAAAAAAAAAGTCAAGATGGTAATGAAGGCAGTCAAAGAATCGTGAGCAAGAATCCAGGCTTGGAGATGACTGGAAAGAAAGAGAGAAAGAGAAAAAAGAATTAAGTTGTTTGAGGCACAGAGAGAAAGATGTGGTGCTTGGAGTTAGAAAGCGAAAAAGAAAGGAGCAGAGAGGCGAAGAGAGTGCGCGGCTGAAGCGTGAAGGATCTGAAGGTGATATCAGCGGTGAGTATCAGCGTGCCGAGGATGCCTGGGATGGCCGCGTACACTTTGTCTGGAAGGATGTGAATAGACTCCTCTGTAGGGGTGATGATGGAGCGCTCAGGCTTATGAAGGTGAACGAAAGGAGCGAGAGATGAGGGCGGCCACAAAAGACGCTCTGTTCTCCTCCGGCTCGTATTTTGACAGTTGAGTTGCGCTTCTGGAGCATCGTGTAAACTGTACTGATCACGAAACCAGCGGAACGGTGTTGTGAAGTGTGCGATGAGGGTCCAGGACGTGTGTGTGTGTGTGTGTGTGTGTGTGTTATGGAGCTGGTGAAGGTGGGTATGTGGGTAATTCTTGTAATGAGGCTTGTTTGAAAATAAGGTATTAAAGTATAACGCTATTGTGGACGCAAAAAATGGTTAGTGTGCTACTACTTCTCGACGAAAGACGAAATTAAAATCAGCCGAGGTTCATTTTACAGTTAAAATGCAACTATATAATGTATGCAAGGTCATGAATTATACCACAGCACTGCTGAATTCTCGATTCTGATTGGTCAGAAGGTGTTGATTAATTTTCTATAACAGCAGCCCTGACAGTAGTTCCGGCTCCGAGGCGAATCCCAGGTTTATAACAATGCGCTCGTTCTAATACATTAGCGTTTCTATAGCAACAAAAGGGACCTATGTGGCAGACGTAATCCACATAAACAGATTACAAAACACGTAGACATTGATATGGCGAGGTTTTCTGTAAAGAGCTCTTATTTAACATTTGTGGAAGGAGTCTCCAGTGTCGGCGCTTTGTAGCAGTCAGAGGTGAAGGTGTAACTTCTTGGTAACGCGGAGAAAGAAAAAGAGAGGCTGCTGAGGGGACGACTGTTCACAGCCAACGGGAATGAACTTGTTTCCTGAACGTTCCGCAACATCCAAATGCAACTATAAACGGATAAAAAGAATGACATGTCGTCCGTTAATTATGTTATTGTAATTGTTGGCAAATTGCTGTGATTTATAAGAGGAATGCTTCAGGACGTACTGCTATTGGAAAGTAATCAGCTTTAAGGTGGCGAAAGTAACTCCGCCCATTGCGTTTGATTCTTTAATTAGCACATTACGTCAGTTTTTAGCCTTTTTAACAAGTAGTTCACTTTTAAAGATGGTGATTCAACTGACCTTTGCATTTTAGCTGCTTTCTGAATTGTGGCTCTATTGTTTTGCTTGTCTTTTCTATGCTAGCTTGTTAGCCAACTTTAAAAAAGAAAAAGAAATAAGAGGCTAATATCATGATGCAGATTGTGTGTGTGTGTCAGAGAGAGAGAGAGAGAGAGAGAGAGAGAGAGAGAGAGATACTCTGCCATATCCTAGTACAAAATCTTTGTGTTTTTGTGTTTAAAGACATTGTAATTAGCTAATGCTTGCTAGCCAGGTATGCTAAAACAGACAATAGTGATTCAGACTCTTTCTAGTTGAAAAAAAAAAAAAAACCTTCAGTAATGATTGACCATTAAATTGCCTCCAGAAAGGTGAGCGAGAGAGAGAGCGAGAGAGAGAGAGGGATTGATGTTTAACTCCTTCACAGTGTTTCTCTCAGACACTCCACATGGCTCCGTCCTGTTTGCCTTGTGGAAAGAGTCGGCTCTGCACAGCACACCGAACAATACCGCGTTTGTGTGCCTCCTTCACTTTGCTGCTAAACAAATGTTGGCTGGAATTCACTCGGCTGGTCGTGTCCTGTTTTTTTTCACGGCCACTCCAGCACTGTGTAGAGTAGATGAAGCCGTTTGGCTAGTCGCTGTGTGTTAGCCAACGTGTTTTCCTGTTAGCTTGTGTCTGTTGAAGTCTTATGAGCCATTCTTTCATGTTCATGGGGGAAAAACACAGATATAGAAAAATATTATTCTAAATCTATTTTAGGGTTTGTTTGTTTTTTGTTTTTTTTAAAATATGGAGCTAGCAGACATCATAGCTGAAATGATTAGAACTTTTCTGTTGATTGTCCCTCATTTTGCGCTTCTCTCAGCCAAATTCTACAAGAAGTACACGTCTCACACGTCTGCTTGTGTTTTCTCTTTCTTTTTTTCGTATCCGAGCATGTTCTATTAAAACATTGTTACACGCCTACTATAATGTCGGCCATGATGCGCCGTAAGAATATGCTTTACTTCTGTATTATTTTAGTCCAAATCGTACGGAAAATGATCACAAAAAAAATCACCTTCTACGATTCGCGAATTCGCGACGTATAGATTTGCTTGCAAACCGACAGCAATGCGGTAACACTGCATTAAAAAAAAACTGATTTAAATGATAATCAATGTGTATTATTTATGAACAAATTTCTATTTAATTCATTTTTTTATTTATAAAAAAGAAACAATTAAAAAAATGTAAAAGAAATGATTATAAATGATGATAAATATAATAATAAATATAATAATGATAATTATAAATGAAAATGAAAATGTAAACAATAAATAGCACTGAAAAAAGAAGGCAGAAATACAATTTCAGTGATGAAGCACAAAGTTTTAACATCATCAGCTGCAAAAAAAAAAAAACAATATTTGCTGAAGTGGGAAAGTGGGCGGAGCTAGAAATGTATTTGCTAACTTTTTTTTTTTTTTTTTTTTTTTTTGGTTGGTTGCATTCGAGCTCTACTAGGGTGAACTGAGAATCAAAAGAGGAAAAAAACTTTAACAGGAAAACATTGATCTTCATAGATTCCTTGTCGTAGATGTATTTCTCATATATTCATATGGTTTCGTGCAAAACTTTGTACCCCCCCCCCTGGTTTCTGGAGGCAAAGTGACCTCTCTCAGAAATAAACAGCGTATGGTGTACCTTGTAATTCGCTTTTAGAATAATGCTTTGCAGGTATATCTGTGATTCCTAAGTTTTAACCTTTTAATTATTATTAGTGAGGCTTGGTGGTGTGTTCCCATGGCATATTCCCGCCTCACCCCCAGCGTTCCTGAGATTATCCTGGCCAGGATAATGACTTAATCGTTTAAAATGTACACTACATTTAACGTTTCCTGATAAAGGATACATACTAAAGGTTCAGAAGATGTACACTTGATGGTACCGGTACCACCCCAGCGACAAGCAAAAGTACTGCTTGGTACCGTAATTTCTTAGAAGTCCGTGTACAAAATGAGGAAGAATTCCGATCTAAAATCTGCTAGGCGGATACAGACGAGGTTTGGGGGAGTTTCTAGAGCTAAATTGATCAGATTTTTGACCATTTGTGATCATTTTTGTTGCCTTGATCTTATCCTCAGGGGGTGCAAACTTTTCACTGTCTGTGCCATGATGGATGCATGGAAATATTGGCCTCCCTTATAATTTACCATGTCCCGCCCATTTTCACATCCGCACTCTCTTACTCTTTTCTTCTCTTTGTTCCTTATTATGCTCTGTGTGAGTTCAGTGTTTCCCCGATGAGTTTATCCTCTCAATGTGGAAAATATTTTGTAGAGTGGCTTCCCTTCTCCTAGCAACAGTGCAGTATGTTCACTATATACCCTGGAGCTCTCTCTCTCTCTCTCTCTCTCTCTCTCTCTCTCTCTCTCTCTCTCTCGCGCTCTCTCTCTCTGTTCCCCCATTTCAGTACAGCTTTATTATCATGACTCTGTGTGATGCAATATTTGCAAGGCTCAAAATACTCAACAGTAAATAAAAAGAAAAACAGACACAGTTGTATTAATAAAAATTACCCAAGTAAACACGAGAAAAATAGTCAGAATACTTGAGTAATCTTTATTTATTTATTTTTTTTTTAAAAAGATACGTTTGGACATTTTTTTTAATCAATAAACACAAAATACTCGAGTAATGAAATAAATGAACTCGCTTGTATTCATAAGACAAAGTACCCGAGTAATAAACAGCTATATTTAATAACTCTATTAGCCGATTTCTGTTTCCTGTTCTAATTTATTTCGGTGCTCTTCTTCTTCTCGTTGCTTTTTGCTTTCTCTCTCTGTTGAAGAGAAGTTGAAGGCGATCGCTTTGGCACTCTTCACTCTGAGTCATGCGGTCATGTTGTTTCTTTGCAGATTTCAACGTTTCGTTTGATGTTTAACATCTTGCCTTGGCTCCTGAGAGGTAACGTGTGATGAATGAGCTCACGCTGACCGAGAGCAGAGCCTGATGGTGGTCCTGTCTCTCCGTTTCAGTCCCAGTGATGGTGGCGATGATCTTGTGGTTTTCCTGTTTAAAGTACGACACATGTCTCAGCGTGAATGTCACATTTTCATTTTACAGTAATTACCTGTACTTTTATCAGGGTTTACAGTGCCGTGATGTTTTAAATGCACTTTAGGAATAAACTTGACTGCAGTTTTTTTTTATTATTATTATTATTTTTTTAAACCCCTCATATTGTGGCGTAGGAAGAGCTGAATCTGTTTGCTGGTGTGTTTTCAACAGGCTTAGGTCATTAACAAGAGAATCTTTAACAATTAGCCTCATGAATTGAGTTGTTTGTTTGTTTGTTTGTTTTTTTACCGTCTACCATCTGTGTGCAAATGTTCAGTTTTCATATCATGATCATTTTCAAACGTTACAAAATCTGTCAAAAATATCGAGTTAATGGAGCTCTTGTTATAATGTAATTGTGGAATTTATTTTTATATTTATTTGTTTGCTTATTTATTTGCTTACTGACTGACTAACTTGTGTATTTATTTATCGACTTGTTGATTAACTGACTCGGTTACTTATGATCTTGCTTACTGACTTACTGACCTGTTGACTTACTGGTTTACGGACTTAATGACTCCATTACTGACTCACTGGTTCAGTTACTGACTTGCTGACCTACAGACTTACTGGCTTACCGACTTGCTCGTTTACAGACTTAATGAGTTACTCACTTGCTGACGTAGTTACTGACCTATGGACTTAGCGATTTTAATTACAGACATGCAGGCTTACTGACTTTAATTACTGACTGACTTACTAATTTATTGACTTAGTTACTTACAGACCTTTTTAATGACTTACTGACTAACTTATGGACTTACTGGCTCGCTTACTGACTTACTAACTCACAGACATACTGGTTTACAGACTTACTGACTTAAATACTGACTGACTGACTTGGTTTCTTGTTGACTTTCTGATTTACTAACTAACTACTAACTGATTTAGTTATTTATTGACTTACTGACTGACTGACTTACTCATTTATTTATTTTGAGGAGGACACATGCAGTGCTGCCTTCAAATTTGTCCAACACAAACACTGTCCAAAAATGCTGCCTACATGAGAAGTTATTTTAAACACAAACTTTATGCTGAAAAATGTAGAAACTTCCCAAAAGAGTGTATGAATCATTTGTGAAATGTTATGGCGATATTTTTGGCCTTTGATATGCTGATATATTGTATTTGCGATACACAAATAACCGAGCCTTGAAACGAATTATTGGACGCTGCGATCATTCTTAAACGTTCCAGAACAGCTTTTCTATGTTTGGGCGAGTTGCGGTTTACACGATCCAACAATCACAAATCATTTTGCCATAAATACCGAGGCTTCACTGTTGGGAGTTTTAATACTTCACAAGGCATACTGCAGTGACAATATGGTATTTTGTCCATGTCCTGCAGCCAAAGAAGAGTATTTATGATCTTGGGCAGATGTGTTAAGAGATTTTATGAGTAAGGGCTCCCATGTGGCATGACGAAGATCTCTTCCAAGCCTTTTCAGCTGTACTATGATGTTGTGTAAGCAGCAGTTTGAAGTGATGCAGCAGAAGAAGCATGTACGTGTTGGCTTTCACCCTCCCAGATTGGAGTCTTAGTTAATGGCTGGGAGTTGGCAATGAAAAATGGGTTTCTTCTCTTCTTGTTCTATTGATCTTGGAACTTTTTGAAACTTTTTTTTTTTTTTTTAAGAATATTTTAACCTAGGCTTTTATCCACCAAATATTCAGTTCGAATGAAGACAACATCTATAAGAAAAGCATTAATTAAACTATCACAGCTGAACCGGGAGCCAGTTTATGCCATTTTCTGGTTTATCAAAAGTGCAGCCCTTTGGATCCATGAAGCAAAAGAAAGCTGATGTAATGGCTTTAAGAAAAGCTCCCAGGGGAGTTGAACCTCTCCCTCTTGTCCTCCTTTTGTCTCCTTCACTCCCTCTCACTTTTTTTTTTCCTCTCCCGACATGCATCCTCTATCCTTTCTTTATCAGAAATGGATATCTGCAGTCTTTCCTTAAGGAGGCTCATTTTGATCGTTGCCTTCTGTTCTGATTACTGCTCAATAAACTCTCTCAAATTTTTAACATTTGAAGTTATAGTTTCAGTTTTCATTTTATGTTGTTTGGTGCTGGGGGGAGGGTGCAAGAAAGATAGCATGAGAAGGGGTGTGTCAGCGAGGGGAGGGGCTTTAGAAAGAGAAAAGACACAAAATCCCAGCCTTGGCACCCACACACATGATCCTCCCCTTTCCCAGTGCTGCACAAACTACAAAAGAGACCTGTAACTCCTCCAGATTGCTTATAGTCAAGTATCAAAGACGTGCTTAGCTCAAGAACGAGACCTCAGTGGAGGAGGGGGTGAGGCAATCCAATGCGAACGGTGCTTGGCCCCCTAAGAGTTAATCTTTTCCAAAGTCCCCCCCCTCTTTCACTCTTCTCTTTTGTGTGAAGGAAAATTGGTATTACTGACTTGTCAGACCTGATGCTCGTCTAGGGAGGACATGACAGTTGTGGTAATAGAAAATGCCTCAGTGCAGCAAGGGTTTGAATCAGCCACTTTAAGAGAGCTGATTCTAATAGATGTATTGGTCATTGAAGTAACATTGGAGTAACAAGTGTAGGGGTGGGACATGAGTATATCACGACTCTCGAAGACATTTGTACAACACGCAATATGAAACCCAATATTAAGGTTTGCTCAGTGATTCAATAGTGTTGCATTAAAAAAAAAAAAAAAGTGATTTCAGTGATTTTTCAGCCATTATATTTTTCTTGTATTTAAACTTTAACCCTGAAATACCAAAAATATGGAATATTTTTTTATTTTAAAACATTAACTCATCTTAATTCATTCTGTAATTAAATATATTACAAACAAACATTTAAAAACAGTTTATAAAAAGATATCACAATATCTACGATATCTCACCAAAGCCTTTTATGACAGTGTATTACGATATTTAAATTATATGATCGTATCGTCCAGCCCTAATTAAATTTGTTTTGAGGAGTGGATTTGGACCGCCGTCATTTATCTCGATGATGCTGAAAGAATACAACCACGCAAAAGTGTTGGGGTTTTTTGTTTTGTTTTGTTTGTTTGTTTTTTTAAAATGAAAACAAGACATGGATGTTGCCAGATAATTTGACTTCTTACCAGTGGCAGCAGACTTTTATGCCATCAATAAATTGATCTTCGACATTTGAATACATCACTTGTGATAAAATTACTAATCTTTGCTCGGATAAGTGTATAGGCCCGTATAAGTGCTGAGCTAGAGTCACCTTTCAACTCGTACAGTCTAATTCTTGATTTGGACTTAGCCAGAACCTAATTGTAGATAATCTGCCTTTCTTTCAAATACACAATGGATCTGCTTTTGGTTTCTTTTTGTGTTGTCTTTATTTTAGGACTCATAGTGCTGGTGCAATTTTTGATGAATACCCTTCTGTGTTTGTACTTTCTCATGCAAGACAAGAGAATCTGTGCTTTCCGACTTTGTTCTTTTCCCTTTCCAGCTATGGCATGAATACAGCGAATCCCCTTTTTGAAGTTCTTCCAAATAGCTTCCGGCCCTCCTGTGCGTGGCGGCCAAGGTCCTCCCTCAAGGAATATAACCGGAGACCTGGCCCGCTCTGACCAGCTCCCTGCCTTTCCTTGCCCTGCTCCAGGAAATAGCCTCGCTTTGTTTATTCACATTCCCATTTCCTCTAGAATATGATCAGCCCATTGAGTCGTGTAATTCCTGGAGCAAGGTTTTCTTCAGTTCCTTGTGAAAGATGATAGCTCTACTATTCAAAACAAGAGGAAAAAGAATCAAGAGCCTAAGGCAGACAGTGGTGGGGCCTTCCTCGCTTCAGATTTAGTGCACTCTCTATCCAGTAGCAACTTCTTTCCTAGAATTCCTGGATCATCAGTCAGGGATTGCAGGATCTCTATAAATGCATGCATGTTGGGTTTGTTTTCTTTTTGTTGTTTTTTTTACATTTATATATTTTGATGTAGATATGAAGAAAATTGGACATGATCTTCAATCCAATCCATCAGTTGCCCCTAAAGACAGATCAAGATCCAATTTCTTGTTCTGTGGCTTAGCATAGGTTAAGACTCCCTTCCCCTTATAAAGTTAGTGTCTCACAAAACATCGATGAGGTAGATGAAACCAGACCCAGGAACAGTAACAGGAAGGATGTCTCAACCCAGAGGTAATAGCAGAGATTCAAGTGTGCTCTGGTTCTTGCTAGTCTGCAAATCCAGCTCGGAGGGGGGTGCTGTATTCGTTATTACCCTTTGACTGCCTGATTTTCCATGACCACAGATTCTTGAACCCTATCATTCAACCCAGGTTTATCTCTGTAACTTGAGTCTGTGTGACTTCTGAGGAAGAAGCTAACATTGAGAGGTTCCTGCTGTGATTGGTTGAAAGGTCCACCTCCCTCTGCTCATGTCTGGAGTCTGATGATGGGCTCGTGATTTGTTTGATTGAAGGGTAGTCTTGGCATAGAGACCAGAGTCGTTGAGATCCCCTGGTGGATAAGTGGCTGCATGACCTCGACCTGCTCCGTTTCAGCTAAGCTTTTCACAGCTGAGCCAACTGTTATACACACGGGGGGAGGAGGTTGAGGGTTTTCGGCAGAGTTGTGTATGTGCGAGGTTGTCAGGGAATGGGTGGATATTTTGACAAGTGTTTCTCTTGAGACCTCTGATTCTGCTCATTGCAAAAACAAGGTGAAATTTAAGACAGAAAGAATCTCCTCATGATGTTGAATTTGGAGATTTGCTGTCTTCAGGTCTTTGTGAAAAACAGCAAGAATGACAGCACAGTCGCACAACTGCTTCGTCAAGGTTTTATCTCGACCCACTGAACTGTGAACAATCCACTAAACAATGACTCGAGAAAAAGAAACAGAAATAACGGCGGAACAGAATTGTCCAAAAACAAACACAAATTTTGCTGTAATGCTAATATGCTACCTCTGACACCAAATGAGGCCTGTTGGCTAAAGCTGAGTGCAGTTTTCCAAATTTCGGAACGCTACCCGATCCTTTCACCTGGAGAAATCCCCGCTGTGGCAGGCTTGATCCCCAAATTTTGTTTTCTCATGAAAATAAATGCAAAGCCTATCTATCATGTGACATTGCCACTATTTTGTACAGAAACAAGAACAGGATGTATTGGTTGAGAACATATGGGCCGTGAGGATTGTCTGTTCTGCAAAGAGAACTGGAGGTATATTGCAAAAAACAGCTAATTTTATACTTGTTTGCTGTTCCTAACAAACATTTGGATATGACATTCCAAATTCCGGCTTATAGAAGCAATATTATTGTGTTCTATATTTTGCCTTCGCCCTCCAACAAATGGTTAGATGATGAACTGGATTCAGAGATCTGCTGAGCATGACAGCAGATGAATTAAATTTTCTCTTGGACTCTCATTGGCTGTTTATCATCGCTGTACTTGATCAGTAATCATTAAACTGGCGGTGTAGTTGCAGAGACTCAAAATTATTCAAGGACTGGGAAATCGGGACTAAAATCATGTAGAGTGCACTAGGCTGAACTCTTTCTGAAGACTCACAAGAAATAATCCTGGTGGAAATTCAAAGCTGGAAAACATTAAATCTGAATAAAGCAAATTTAGGAATTTACAGCTTAACGTGCAATCGGTGACCTTTCTTCACAAACTTTGGCACACTTGGTCGATGCACATCTTGACTATTTTATCAGCGAATTGTCATCACAGATGATGGTATCTCATCAAAGACTTTACTTTATTGCTTGCCTGTCATGGCCATGATTGGTTCTCTGCCACATGGCTGTTTGTGCAGTTGCTCGTTCAGCAGAAGGTTGTTCTGGCTGGTTGAGGTGATGGAGAAGAGAAGAGTGGTGGGAATGGACGGAATGGTGTTGACCTTTTTCAGATGGAGGCCTCCCTGTCATACTTGAAGGGCCTGCAGGATCATCCCAGTCATCTCCAGGCTTTACTCACCCTTTGTAGAAGCCTGCCAAGAAGATGTAAGGCATACGTAAAAGGACAAAGTTGTAAATGATGCAGTGTGTTTGTATACGGTTGGGAAGGTTGAGGTTTGGGCTATGCAGATCATGGGTTTTCATTTCATGTGAAACATTGTTTATTTGTGGTTGTTGTTCTTATTTATTGCAGTGAAAAGCACATTGTGCTTTACTCTATATGGAAAGGAATATTTCCTAAACTTTTATATACTACTACGCCTAGAGGTAAATGAGAGCTTGCAGCTTTAGTAATGGCGTTAGCCATTTTTGTCGAACCTCTCCTTTGTTAGTTGCTAATCCCTGCCTTCACTACAAAGTCATTCCACATTCTCAGCATGTCAAACATCATCTTTCATTTCTATGGTTTTACTTTTTACTCTACCCTTCTCTTTCTATATCCTGAGCCTATTATCTCACTTTGTTTTTCCTCCCCTTATATTATACTTGGGCATTGTTGGCGGGTTTCGTTTGCCATCTCTAGTCGCAGGAGCTCTGGTGTGTTTCAGTGCTTTAATCGCATTCCAGCAGGCTGGGCAGTGGCTTGCTCTGCATTCCACAACTCTGGGGGTTTTCCAAGAGCCCGACGCAGGCATTTGCCTCTGCCGCAACCTTCAAAGCCGGAGAACAACTTCAAAGGCATCGCTGAGGCTAGGTGTCGATGACTCCAGTCCTGCTCGGCTCAGAGTTGGCTGCCTCCTGAACTTTAGGAATGGTCTTAGGGAGATATCCTGACCTGTTCATGTACCTTCCTCCGGCATAAATCATGTCATATTTACGACTGTGTACTGGTTTTATTTTTGCAGTAAGTGAGTGAAGCGTGCCATGTTAAAGTGCACGTCAGGGTTTTGAAGCGTGTGCTTTTGCTAGCTCTTAATAGTGCAAATGGAGGTTGATTACAAAACAGTATTTTCCTCATAGATAATTATAGGTGAGCTCAAAATGCTTGTGGATAATCATGAGGTCACATCTAGGGCTGGGTGATGTGATCTATGTCTGTGTGTGTGTGTGTGT
>CM074939.1:15425772-15451299 GCA_037576815.1 Pangasius larnaudii | reverse complement strand
TGTGTGTGTGTGTGTGTGTGTGTGTCTCTCTCTCTGTGTGTGTGTGTGTGTGTGTGTCTCTCTCTCTCGCTGCCTGTGTGTGTGTGTCTCTCTCTCTCTGCCTGTGTGTGTCTCTCTCTCGCTGCCTGTGTGTGTGTGTCTCTCTCTCGCTGCCTGTGTGTGTGTCTCTCTCTCGCTGCCTGTGTGTGTGTCTCTCTCTCGCTGCCTGTGTGTGTGTGTCTCTCTCTCTCTCTCTCTCTCTTGCTGCCTGTGTGTGTGTGTGTGTGTGTGTGTGTGTGTGTGTGTGTGTGTGTGTGTGTGTCTCTTGCTGCCTGTGTGTGTGTGTGTGTCTCTTGCTGCCTGTGTGTGTCTCTCTTTCTTGTAAACATAAATATTCCTCAAATTTAATAAGAACTTTATTTGGACCAGTAATTCATACACATGATCTTTCCTCTACACACACACACACACACACACACACACACACACACACACACACACACAGCATGGATGGGAGGTCTGAGTGTGAGGCCTGATCTCTGGGGTTCTTCTTTCATGTTTGCGCTCTCTTCAACCTGCTGATATTATCTCAGCGGATTTTGCTTCTCTCTGAGTTCAAAGGTCGTGCCACCGGTGGGCGGAGCCTCCTCAGATTGGCTATGAACTCACGGCTTTGGAGCCCACTGAGCTCGTTGCCATGGCCACTGGGAAGCCTCTCAGACCATGTGTGTGCGTGTGTTGTGAAAGCGAACCGAATGAAGACGCTGTTCAATGGGGGGCCAAAATAACAGAGCTTTATTAAACTTCACACGGCACATTCAGAGACAGAGAATGGAGCAACCCACAGAGACGGACAGAGAGAGAGAGAGAGAGAGAGACGGACAGAGAGAGAGAGAGAGAGAGAGAGAGACGGACAGAGAGAGAGAGAGAGAGAGACGGACAGAGAGACGGAGAGAGAGAGACGGAGAGAGAGAGAGAGAGACAGAGAGAGAGAGACAGAGAGAGAGAGACGGACAGAGAGAGAGAGTGACAGAGAGAGAGACTGGGAGGGCGATGGGGTAAAGACATAGAGACAGAGAGAGATGTGGAGAGAGATACAGACAGAGAGAGGGAGAGACAGAGGGAGACACTGAGAGAGAGAGAGAAACTTGGCGAGCGAGAGAGATGGAGAGAGAGGTACAGAGAGATAGAAGGGGGACGAGAGAGAGAGAACTGGAGACAGAGAGTGATACAGACCGAGAGAGAGAGAGACGAATAGACAGGCACAGAGATAGAGGGAGGCAGAAAGAGGTGGAGAGAGAGAGAGAGACAAGCATGGGAGAGAGACTGGGAGAGAGCAATGAGGAGGGAGAGAGAGAAAGATGGAGACAGAGAGATATAGAGAGAGACTGGGAGAGAGTGAGCTGGATAGGGAGGCAGAGAGAGAGAGAGAGAGAGAGATGGAAGGAGGGAGGTAATGGTTAAAAATTAAATGGCCTGGATAATGTCATGGAGTCGCTTTTACTTCAAAGGCTTTGAAAAGGGAAAAATGGCGGCGATTATTTGGTGGAGGAAACAGAAATCAAAGAGCTGGAAGGTCTTGAAGTTCCTCCAGCAGCCATTTTTCAAACCCAGAGCCAAGCCTGCGAATGTGACGGTCTGAGTTTAGGATACTGCGGTGAACTAAAGGGGGAAAAAAAAAAAAAGAGTTTAAAAAAAAAAACGCACCAGAACAGTGAATCACATGAAGTGGTGTGAGGAAAGTGTTTATTCTTACTTTTATTTCCTGCATTTAGCAGATGTTTACTTTCACTGACCTTTTTCCAATATTTTACTGGTCCAGTTTCGCAGCACTCTCTCTGCTGCCTGCAAGCTGGAGCAGACCTGCGTTAATAACACTGACTTAAGAGATGATGGAGTCTGTCCATCCTGGGCATGTGCTATGAGATTTATTGACATTTTAGTATCTCAGTAAATGTCTAAGTGTTGGCCGTGGTTTACAATATCACGATGTTTACAGTGTTGTGTTTGTGGAATATTGTGATATGTTGTGATATGTTGTATAATCCAGTCAGCACTCGGTGCATCTGAGACGAGGAATTCAGCTGGAGGTGGAGAGCGAGAGAATAAGAGAGTGAGACAGGTTCTGAGACGGAGGTCGAGAAAGAGCGAGAGTTCACACACCTGGTGCGTGTGTGTGTCTGTGTGTGTGTGTGTCTCAGAGTATGTGTGAGAGACAGAGAGAGTGTGTGTGTGTGTGTGTGTGTGTGTGTGTGTGTGTGTGTGTGTGTGTGTCGGCTAAGTTACAGACACACAAAAGACAGAGAAACAAGAAACGGGCTCAACTTTCTCTGAGGGATGAATGACTGAGAAAAGGAGAAGTGCAAATGAGAAACACAACTTTTTCCCCCCCTTTTTCTTGTCCTTTAAAGAACATAAAGATAGTAAGGATAATTACTAAAGTAGTTTCCATCACAGCGCTGTTCAATTGTCAAATCACAAGGTGTTGATTACTTTTCTCTGACACTAGTTCACAGGTTTATATTAATGCACTCATTCTAATGCATTATCGTTTCTATGGCAACGACTTGTATGGTGGACAGTCTACCTGAGCAATGATTAATAATAAACGAATTAAAAATGTGTTGTTTAACAAGGAAAAATGTATAATCGGATATGGTGACGCTTAGTAAGGAGATGTTTATGTAAGGTTTATGGAAGGAGTCTCCAATGTCAGGGCTTTGTAACAGTCAGAGGTAGAGAGAAAAAAAAGAGAGGTGGTGAGGGAACTAACTTGTTTATAGAAATTGGACAGTGTTAAAAGTAAGTATGAACGTTTTCAACGCGTGACGTGTCGCGTCGCTCCTTAATGAATGCAGCATTGCATGGCAAATTGCTGTGGTAGAAGACGAATAAAACGCTTCAGCATGTGCCGTTACAGGAAAATAATCATCAGCATCAAACCAGCATGACGTGGATTATTTTCCTGTAACAGCATGCCCCCAAGTGTTTTATTCCTTACATAATGTCCTGGTTTTACAATCTGCCATGATATTGTACACACGCAATTCTGTTATTGTGATAAAGTCAGGCTGTTATCATAATATGGAAAGTTTAATATTAGCACATGCCTGGTCGTGTCTTTTTCATTCTAAATTGTTTTTTATCCCCCCTTCCTCTCGTTTCCTCCACCCTACAGAGAAGCAGGGGGTTGTTAATCTCCTGTGTGTGTGTGTGTGCGTGTGTGTGTGTGTGTGCTGCAAAACTCAGGCATAGTTTAAACCTGCCGCTCTGTTTGTCCAGGGGGAAATGCAGCTCTCCTCAACGCAGATCCCATTACAAAGGACACACACACACACACACACACACACACACACACACACACACACACACACACACACACGCGCACACACAAATGGGGGCTTTCACTTATTCATGCTCTCACACTCACACACACACACACACACACACACACACACAAAATATAGCTTCACATAATCACACATAGACACACACAAACGCAAACACACACTGCGCCACTTCAAGGGAAGACTAGATTAGAGAGGTATGAAGGCGGAGTGTGTGTGCCCCTTTAATTATCCTCCGTCTGCCCGCTGTATTCAGGATGAGGCACTCCTCTTTTCCCTCGCTCCAAACTCACACTGTGTGTTTTTTCTTCTGTGGGAGATTCTTTTAGGATTTTATTTTTAAAAATTAAAGGAGCAGTGTGTTGGATTAATGAGGCAGTGGAGGTTTTTTTTTTTTGGCTTTGTGTGTGTGTGTTCAGGCGTCTGAAAGAATTAGTGCAGCCAGTGATTGTGAATCTGTGCTGTGTGTGTTGTATTGATCGAGCTCTGAACATATAAAGGTGGTGTGAGGTTGGTCTATTGTGTTGGTGGATTTGTGTCGTGTTGGAGTGTGTAGCAGAAGTTGTATAGAGTGTGTTTGAGGTTGATGTGTGTTTGGCTGTGTGCAGTGTAAGGTGCTGTGGAATTTGTCTGTTGGTTTGGAATTGTCACTGTGTGTTAGGTGTTTGAGATTGTTGTGTGTTGGGTGGTGTGTGTGTTGTGCAAATTTTGTTAAGTATATAGCTGGTGTAGTTGGTGTGGGGTTTGATCATGTGTGTTGAAGGCGTGTGTTAGGATGTATGTGGGGTTAGTCTATTGGTTTGGTGGTGTGTTCATATTTGCGTGGGGTTGTGGTGTGTGTGTGTGGTATTGGTGCATTGGGCGGGGATGTGCTTGGATGTGTGTGGGGTTGGTGTATTTGGTTGAAGTGTGTTTGGACGTGTGTGGGGCTGGTGTATTTGGTTGGGGTGTGTTTGGACGTGTGTGGGGCTGGTGTATTTGGTTGGGGTGTGTTTGGACGTGTGTTGGGTTGGTGTATTTGGCTGGGGTGTGTTTGGACTTGTGGGGCTGGTGTATTTGGTTGGGGAGTGTTTGGATGTGTGTTGGGTTGGTGTATTTGGTTGGGGTGTGTTTGGACGTGTGTTGGGTTGGTGTATTTGGCTGGGGTGTGTTTGGACGTGTGGGGCTGGTGTATTTGGTTGGGGAGTGTTTGGATGTGTGTTGGGTTGGTGTGTTTGGGTGTGTGTGGGGTTGGGGAATGTTTGGACGTGTGTGTTGGGTTGGTGTATTTGGTTGGGATGTGTGTGGGGTTGGTGTATTTGGTTGGGGTGTGTGTGGGGTTGGTGTATTTGGTTGGGGTATGTTTGGATGTGCTGATTGATAGGTTGAATTGTGTATGTGTGATTGTGTTTTCTCAACCTCACACTCTACCAAACAGTTGGGCTGGATGTATGAGGTGTGTATTAGTGTGGTGTGTGTCAGTGTGGTTTGGAAATGAGAGTTGGGTGGTGGTAAAGTCATCTGAGCTGTAGTGTGGGGGGTGTGTGTGTGTGTGTGTGTGTGTGTGTGTGTGTGTGTGTGTGTGTGTGTTTGATTGGGGTGGTGTGGGTTGAACTGGTATATTGTTGTCATATGTGTTTAGGTGTTGTGTGTTGGACTGTGGGCTTGTGTAGTGTGTGTGTTCGTTTTTGCATGCTTCTTGCCATATTTGTGGACCAAATGTACACAAAATGATGACAGAAATACATTTTGTGATTGTGAGGAAATTTGGGTGCTGTTTTTTTCTTTAACCTATAAAAAGTAAAAATTAAAGTTCTGGAAGACTTTTTTGATACTGAGGTGAAAGTTAAGGGTTAGCTATTAGCATTTTTATTTATCAATACTTGATGGTGAGTTAGTCAGACCTGATGTCGTAGAAGGTTTGCTGTTTAGTTACTGTTTTTTTTTTTTAATCACAGAAGTAAATGATAAAATTTCACCTTACATTTGTTAAGTAGATAGGTTTAGATAGCTGGCTAGCATTAGGTACACAATTTTGTTTTGGGTTAAATGTAGCTGTGTGATTCGGTGTGTTTACCAGGCGTAATGACATTCCTCCTGCCTTGCTCCTTATTGTATATTTTCTGTATTTTTATTGTCTTTGTAATTTATTGTTTGTTGCCCTTCTACGCCATCTTTCTCGTGAGGAAAAAAACAAAATAAGAATTTCATTGTACCAAAGTACATATGACAATGAAGATCTTGAACCTTGAATCGTGAATCTTGTTACACTAGCATGTTCCTTTATTAGCATGTAGTCCTACTGCTTTGGTATGTTTTGTTTGAAAAATAGTTAAATGGTGTGAGCGGGAGAATTTGAGTGACATTCCTAACTAGCAGGATTGTTTAGCTTTCCTTGTGGATGATGAAGGCAGGAAAACAGTAGCAGCAAAAAAAAAAAAGTAGACTGACTGCTGACTGAAGGAGCGGAAATTGAATTAGCGGCTCCGTCTCAATCCGTAAGGTTTTGGTAGGCTTTTGATTAGAGGCTCTGTTTTTAAAACGCTGATTGCTTGAGTGCGAGGGAGATAATGAAGGAGATGTGATGGACATCTGAGGAATCTACAGGAAGTAAACACGGTGTACTGGGAGCCAGTCATTCGTTACATACCCACAGTTATGTGGGGGATATTACTCCGATATTTAAATAGCAGTAATATTTATTTACCTGCGATCAATAAAATCACTGTCAGGCTTTTAAAAATAGTCCCCAAAACAAAAGTTGACACAGCTAGTTAGTTAGCTAACATTTGGTAGCTAGACCTTACTAGCCTGTTAGCTAGCTAAATTGAATTATGTGAATGACTTCTATTAATCTATGGACACAAATATGGAAATCTAAATATTTTAGAAAATGTTAGCTTGTTAGCTACAAGATAGACAATATAATATTCCTCAGACAAAGGGATGGTGTCAGTTGTGACATTATTTCGAAGTACAACAACAGTATCATGCTAATTATCTTTAAAAAATGTTTTTTAAAAAGCCAATGAGGCACCCAAATGCTTTTCTTATTCAGAAGTGAATGATATGAAAATTTGAAAGTATATGAAATATGAAAGCATGTCACATATCAGTAGATTAGCATTATACAGTTGTTGCTGTGGTGACGTGTCAGGGGGCATTATGTACTCGCGTCACTTTAAATTAAAACACTTTCACACATTGTAACCTTTATATTCTGTGTAATTAAAATTGTTTAATCATGATGGCAAGATATAATTATAACCACAACTCGGCCTAGCTTTGACCGTTATTTTTGTTGTCATGGTTACATAATACGAGGAGCACTTCCTGACAGGACAAAAAAAAAAAAAAAACAATACGCGTAAGTAGTTAAAGTTGTGAGAGTACTGTTGCTACTGTAAGCAACTGGGAAATATGCACAGTGAGCAAAAGCCAGCTAATTACTGGGACTAATGATTTGTCTAGCTAGCATGTCTTTTATATGAACAATGTAAAGGTGTAATGACAGCAGAAAAGAGACAAAACTAATGGGAATATCAACATTTCTCTCAGATATGCCAAAAAATGCCAACAAATCCCCCCCCCCCCCCAAAAAAAAGAAAAAAAAGAAAAAAGACTGAGACACTAAACTGAACTCATTTGGCGCCGCTATTTGAACACCTTCTGGCCAATCGGGACGAGTATTTTTTTTTTTTTATGCCGTAGTATATTTTATAACAGGTTTTTGTTATATGCCAGTATCAGCCAGAAAGGGCCACTTAATTAGTTTGAGCCAAGTTTTCTGCTGAACGGTGATATTTGTGCTTGGACTGGAAGGAAACTCTGATTAGACATCAAACATGTGGCAGCTTCCATGTCAAGACGTTTCCAAAACATGTTTCTGCTGTGGTGCTAATCAGCTGCGACAGTGTTGCTGTGTAAACAGTTACAGCAGAAGCCGTACGCGGTGCTAATTCTGAAGTGAGTTTCCAAGAAGCGTTCGAATGTAAAAAAAAATAAAATAAAATAATAATAATAATAATAAAATAAATAAATAAAATGTGGTGAGACTGGAATATGATATGATTTTCATTGCAGATTTGAGGCTTTTGGGTCTTCAGGATTAGCATAAACGCAGGTGGAAGATAAATTTAATGAACATTTGTGGATGGATGAGCAAATCTGATGATTATTACCAATTTATCAGAGACAAATTTATATTTACGCTTAGAACTGCATACATGTTCGTTACTGCATGAGTTCCTACAGATCACCAGAGACGGATTAGGAATTCTTTTGAATATTCTTTCTGAGACAGCTCTATGGATGATGTGAAAGAAATTCTCATATAAAACTGAAATCTATCTGATGTCCCACATTCCTACATTAATGTCTCAAATCAAATACCGACCCAAAATGGCTGCCATAAAACTCTGTTTGCTTTTGTTTGTTTGTTCCGTGATGATGTGAGGTTCTCGCTCGGTGCGTGGCTGTCTTCAGTGTTAAGTTTGCGTGTCTTCTGCTATGTAACGCTGTGTGACGAGCCACAATTCAGTTCATGTTTTCACTCTTAAAGATTTCCTTAATAGTTCTAGCTTTTTAAAACTGAAACTTTTTAAAAGGAAAATTCTCAGTTAAGCGGTTCTGCGTAGAACATCACATGATGGTTCCCTCCGAGGGGCAAACCAAAGATCCCTTTCAAGTCCTGGATGGTGTTTTATTCTGTTAATGTCACTTTTTTTTTAATTGAAATATTTTCACACAATTGTAGCCTATAAACACTCACTCGTGTCTTTGTATTAATAATAAATATAATCATGAGAGAAAGACATAAATACAAGCAATATTAGTTGCTTATGGAAAACACTGTTGCTAGGCAACTGGGAATTGCACACCAAGCAACTGCTAATTCCAGGAACTACTAATTTACCCAGCTAGCTAATTGTTTATATGAGTAATGAAAAGGCGTAGTGACTGTGGACCTGAGACAAAACTACCGGGGAGATCAACATTTTCTCTCAGATGTGGTGGTAAATTCTTAAGAAAAGACTCTGTACTACTGAAATTACACTCTGAACTCCTCCATATTACAGTGAAATGACAGATCTCGGATCAGTCCACACTTCCTGAATCCCATTCCGAACTGTTCCGGTGTGACTCCGATCCTCGACGAGGCCCCAAAATCTCTCTCACATTATTTCCGCACTACTTAGCGAAGGTCCTGCACAAACACACAACACTCTCTGCTTCTAAATAACTTCTGCAGACAGCGTTTATGCGTCATTTCAAATGTACTGGAAAGTGAATCTCTGTGGTATTGAGAATTAAGATGAAAAAGGCATTTGATTTTTTTATTTTATTTTATTTTAATCTGGATTTCACTCCAGAAAAAATAAGTTGGTACACACACAAACTTGGGGAGGAGTCAGCGTACGTGACACAGTGCAGTATATTCCTAATTACGTTAGTGTTCATTGGCTGTTGCTGAAGAATTTCTATATGCAAATGAGATCTTTTTGGTCCAAATAATGCAGGTTGATGTTTAATGGTAATTAGTGGATTTTTAATATTTTTCAGTATTTTTTATATTTTTTTGTTTAAATAGGAATTCTGGGATTCTTTTATTTAAAGAAATGAATTGCAGCAGATGGTTCTGCGTGAATCCTGCACACGTGTATGGCCTTGACTCTGTTAAAGCTTGTGGCAAAGTTTTTCTCTGAATCTGCCGTTTGAGGATTGTGCCATCAGGGGCATAACATTTTTATAAGCTTCATAAACCACCTTTTTTCAGTTTCTATAAAAATTGTTTCAGACTGTAACATGGTGGACTCTCGGTAGCTGTTAAAGTGGGAACGCTGTTGCTTAATAGACTCAGAAGTGTTATTAAACCCAAATAGAGAATGGTTATGATCTCTGTGTGTGTGTGTGTGTGTGTGTGTGTGTGTGTTTAGCCATGAAGCTAAGAAGTTGTGTCAGCTGTGCAAGCAATATCGCACGAGCAAGAGTGTGGTTATAGCGAACATCGTCACGGCTGTGGTTTGGCGTGGACACGAAGCCGCAGACTGAGAGCTGTAGCTAATCACAGCCGTCCCGAGACTCAGTATAACCGCATGATTGTGAGTGCGGTATTGCTTTTATGTAACAGTTCAATAAACAAGCAATTAATAACGAGCATTAATTTGTTTATTTTTGCTCCGCTAGCGGAAATAGTTCCCAAAGAAGCCACACCCGCTTTATAGCCTGTCGGGCTAGCTGGCTAGCTAGCTCACAGTGATTGATTTGTTCATTCTCACTAAAGGTGCTCCTGGTAAAATTGGCATCCCTTCTTTCTTTTCATCTTCATCTGACGAGCTTTCAGAAGTTATATCGTTTGCGGTGTCGGCTGATGATGTCACGGACTCTGCTGTAGTAACAGTCACAGTGGGACGGTTGCTAGTGGAAGTTCAGGTGGCGAACACAGACGAGCGGAATGATATACACACACGCTGAAACGGTTATGCTAAATATAAGCACTCCTAGAGTGCAGCTCAACCAATCAGATTAATGGAGTGGAACTAAAGTCGTATATTGGTTGTACGTTAGCCTATAGGATTACGCCATATCTTATAGTGTCTGTTACATAGAAATAGAATTTTAAAAAATTTCATATACGGACATAATGGTGGTCATCTTGATAATTGCGTAGAATTTTATCATTATTATCTCCCGCTCTTGTTTCGGAGTGACAGTTCTGTCTGTCAAGTTCTGCTGATGAACAGAATAATGGGATTGTCTTCTCAGAGGATTCAAGAAATGCAGACAAACTAAGGGACCTGGATCTGAATGAAACGCAGTGGGACAGACAGAAAGTGTTCGTGACAACAGTATTGTGTTAACAGTTGTGTTAAATAAATGCACATGCGGCTATAGGAAAATAATCAGTGAAGGGTGAAGTGGAGTTACTGCCACCACCCTGAAGCTGATTATTTTCCTATAACAGCATGTCCCAAAGCATGTTATTCCTCTTATGCCACAGCAGTTTGCCAACACTCACAGTTTTTAGTTGTTTTTTTTTTAATCCGTTTATAGTTCCATCTAATGTTGTGGAACATCCATGAAGCTAGTTAGTTCCTCAAATGCAGCTTATCATATTACTGAGAAACCGCAAAGTGTAACCTCATCTGTCCTTCCTGTGACAGAAATCTTAAAGCTACAGCTTTACCTCTGACTGTTAACAAAGTTAGATTACGTTGGTGTGGACCGTCAGCCATAGCGGTCCCTGACTTTGATGTTACTATATAAACGATAACGTATTAGAGCGAGTGCAGTAATATAAACCTGTGATTTGCAGCTTCGCCACTGTCAGAGCTGCTGCTATAGAAAATGAATCAACACCCTCTGACCAATCAGAATCAAGAATTCAACAGCGCTGTGGTATAATACTATATATGGTATTAGTCTAATTATATTAATCTATTCATATTATAGGCACATGCTTATTATCTTAGGAACCCAACCAAACGCTTGCACACCATTTTGATTTTTCTCCACTTCTGTTTGTGTTTATTTTGTAAAACAAACAAAAAAAAAAGATTCATTTTCTATAACAGCAGGTCTGACAGAATCTGAGTGAATCTGAAGGCCAGTGTCTGTCTGTCTGTCTGTCTGTAAGTCTCTCCCTCTCCCTCTCCCTCTCTCTCTCTCTCCCCCCCTCCCGCCTGTGTGTGTTCAGCCTCTGCATGTAGCCTAGCGAGGTCCTGGCAGGTCTTCTCAGGGGAAAGAAAAAAAAAAAAAGAAAGAAAGAAAAGCGATGGGGGTAAACGTTTCTAACCACATGTGAGGGAATTCTAAAGCGGGAAAGTATGCCTTTATCTCCGAATAAACGCAGGAGGCAACATGAAATTACACAGGGCTTTCAGGAGACTTAATGACTTTAATTATAGCGCAGCAGAGAGAGATGGAGAGACACGAGTGGGGGAGAGGGAACGTTGCTCACACAGAAGAAGAAGAAGAAGAGAGAAAAATGGAGGGAAAAAGAGGTGAGAGAGGGGAAGAAAAATCTTTTAATCGACACTCATCAGTAACAAGTTGAGATTTGTTTTTCTTGATTCTACAACAAGCTGCAAATCAAAGTGATAAGCTTCAGTAAATTCCTTGGAGCAATCCTGCGACCATCTAGTTCCTTATTCGCACAATTTCCTTTCACTGTTTAGCACAAACATGGAAGAAAAACACATAACTGATGTTTCATCTTTTCCTGGGGTTTATTTTAAATGGATACAGTGACTCACAGTAGCCTGTTTACATTTCTTAACTATTATGTTTCCAGTCAGGCCACGCCCACAATCTACAGATACCCATAAGCATTTAAATACAACCAGGGTGCCAAAACTTTCATCATACACAATAATAGTGATGCATCACATGTTTAACAGTCATAAGTGTATATATAAACAATTGTCATTCGGGTAAACTAATGTGTATGATGTATGTTATCATGTAGGCCTTCAGTGTTGTGCTGTTATGGGAAAGTAATCAACAACAGGCTTGATTAGTGTCCTATAACAGCATGTCCTGAAGTGTTTTATTCCTCTTATACCACAGCAATCTGCCAATTCTTATCATTTTATTAATTAAAGAATGCCATACTTATCGTTTATAATCAAGTTTAATGTTGTAGAACATCCGAGGAACACATTATTCCTGGTACGTTACAGCAGTTAGCAGTCGTTCCCTCACCAACCTCTTTTTTTTTTTTTTTTTTTCTCTCTCGTGAAGTTAATCAGGTGAAAAAACACAGCTTGTCATGTTACGTGACACCGCAACCCGTCATCTCGTCTGTCCTGAAGACTTTCCTGTGGTGGAAAACCTACAAACTTAATTACAAAGTGTTGACACTGGAGCCTCCTTCCATAAATGTTAAATAAACATCTCCTTACAAAATCTTCATATCAATGATTATATAATTTAAAAAATTTGTTTATATCGAGGGTCCACCATACAAGCCGCTGTGCATGATGTATTAGAACAAGCCTGTGATTTGAATTTCAGTTGCGACTACTGTCCGAGCTGCTGTTTTAGAAAATTAATCAACACTTTCTGACCAATCAGAATAGAGAATTCATCAGCGCTGTGGTATAAAACTCAGTATTCCACGGCGTCATTTTTGAGCCGCGTTTGTGCTCCCGAGGCAATGTGTGTCCCGTTCGGAAATCGCGTTACGACAGCTGTCCCGTGTGTCCTCTTTAGAGACGGCACTCCCGTCATTCTGTCTGGCAAAATCTGGAAAATAGGGTGAACAGAACTTTCACTCCAAATGAAGTTTTGCAATTTCCTGTTATATAAACCATAGTAAAGTTTAAGTACCATGGTAAAGATAACTATAGTAAAGATAAAGGTTACATATTATTAAAATGGGATACTAAAATGATCCGTATTCTGTATAAGAAGCTGAAATATGTCCAAAGTGTAGACAGGGTGTATGTGTGTTGAACAGGAAATAGTTTGTCTCTGTGTGTCAGAGCTTATTGATTTTTTTTTTTTTTTTTGCGCTAGTAGTTTTTTGGCCGTTGTTTTGACTCGTTCTTCGCAGCGCTATTTGCTCAGTGTTCAGCCTTCAAAGCGTTTTAGTGGAGAGCCTGGGGCATTACACACACTCTTTAGTGTGTGTGTGTGTGGGGGGTGGGGGTGGGACACCTGCGTTAGGAGGGGTGTGTGTGTGTGTGTGTGTGTGTGTGTGTGTGTGTGTGTGTGTGTGTGTGTGTGTGTGTGTGTGTGTGTGTGTGTGTACTGTGTGCCTTTAGCTTGCCGTAAGGAACAGTTTTATTTGGCTGTCGTGAGGCAAGTTCCTACTCGGCACAGCACGCCCGAATCTAGAGCCCTCTCTCTCTCTGTCTGTCTCCTTTTCTCTTCTTCTCTATCTCATCTGTTTCTCTTGTGCTCTCTCTCTCTCGTTCTTTCTATCTCTCTGTCTTATAAATCTGTTAATTATTAACCGAGATTGCTAGCTTCCAAAGAGCCAAAACACAGCTGTAGCGAGGAGCTCGAGCCCCCGTGCGAATTCTTCTGAAGGAGAAGAAACAACTCCTAAATCTTTGATAACTTTCTAAAAATGTCTGCGTTTCATGTTGGTGTTTTATAGATGTGTGTATGTTAAAATAAATAAATAAAATAAATAATAATAATAAAAGTCCTGATACTCGGTTATACATTGCAGCTATGAATGAGACACACTTTATCTCAGGTTTATGAGCACTGCTTACTCTCTGGGAGTAAAGAATGGCACTACTGTTGCAGCTTTCCTTGTTGCTGGAGCGATACCCTCAAGCAGATACACGGTTTTCTACCTTTAGTACAGATCTTTCACCTGGAATGTGAAATTAAAAGTACAAAATGATAACTCCTGACTGGGAAGCTAATGCGATCTGACTTTAAGATGACACAGCCTAGAACTCTGTCCATTTCATGGACTCATTTAATTTTAAAATTTCATACACATGGAGTTACTAAATAGGCGAACAGAACAAACTGGCATAATAGACCAAAGCCTACGCCGTCTTCTGGACCGGAAGCACAAAGAAATGCTTCTATACTGTGTCTCTTTAATGTTTAAGGAGAAATATTGTGCAGAAGGAGTCCCAAAATAATTGAATGCTACAGTCAATGTAGTGAAAAATGACCACGTTTCGGTGTTAGAACTGTAAATAAGCCCTGTTTCACGTCTGCACCCTGGTACACAGTATTTCCAGTTTCTAGCCCACGCCTAATTGCCTGTTTCTGCCTTTAGATCTCCGGCTTATAAATAAGAACATTGTGTACATAAAAACTGTCAGTATGATGGTATGGAAAAACAGCAGCCCCTCTTTTCACTCCACTCGACAGCAATGTTTCTGGGAAGTTCCTCGGGTCATTTTGAAATGATTAGTTGTAGAAAAGGTATGCTGACAAAACTGGTCTTATCTGAAAAATATGATTATTAAGTCATCTGGTCTTGTTGTGTTTTGCCCAAGTGTAATGTCTGCTCTTTCCTCTGCTTCTGTGGATAATCTCCAAATGGAGCTGTTTTTGGCTCCAGCAACAGAATTGCAATAGATGGAGTTGGGAAGTTCACATCACTGGCTAGCGTGAAAGTTTCTCCCTTCTGAAACTCGAATGAGACGTCCGTAATGGCCATACTGTGTCTAAAAATGAGAGATGGGTGGAAATCTTTACATCTCCTCTCTTCCCCCCGAGAGATCATGGATGATGCTGAGTGGCAGAAGAAGTTAGTGATTCAGGCACCTGGAAATGAGCGTGAATCATAGTGAATCAGCTGCTCTGACATCATCCGGCTATAAAATAGCTAGTGAGCCGAACATGCTAACGACCAGGGACACGCTAACGACCGGGACGTCAGGCCCAACATTCCCCATCCAGATGCTGGTGCTCCCTCTGCCTCCTTCCCAATGCCGGCGCTGTCTCTCCATTCAGATACCTGCTCTATCTTTGCCTCCAGCCAGACACTGGCATTCTCTCTGCCTTTGTCCAGATGCTGGCTCTGTCTCTGCCTCCCTCCAGATGCCAATGCTCTCTCTCTCTCTCTCTCTCTCTCTCTCTGTCCAGATGCCAGTGGTCTTTATGCCTCTGTCCAGACAGCAGCAATCTCTCTCCATCCAGATGCTGGTTTTCTCTCCCTGTCTCTTTTCAGACGCCGGTGTTCTCTCCCTTCCTCTACCCATCCGCCGATGTTCTTTCTGCCTCTTTCCAGAAGCAAGTGCTCTCTCTCTGCTTCTCCCTCCGTCGAGACACCAGTGCTCTCTCTCCCCCTCCGCCCAGACACCAACTTTCTCTGCCTCCATCCAGACGTCACATTGTAGAATCTAACCATCACCATTCCCCATCCAAATTTTGTTCAAAACCAAACAACATTTTTCAAAAACAAACAGCATTCTCTGTCAGAAGTT
Organism: Pangasius larnaudii; assembly: GCA_037576815.1. Taxonomy (NCBI): domain Eukaryota; kingdom Metazoa; phylum Chordata; class Actinopteri; order Siluriformes; family Pangasiidae; genus Pangasius; species Pangasius larnaudii. Next base: position 15,436,088 of record CM074939.1, on the reverse strand, counting down.
AGTGTTCTTCATCCAGAAACCATCCTTTCCCATCTTTTACCATTGAACGCCAAAGTTTCCCATCTCACACACCAGCCCTGCTCATTCTAAAGTTCCAGAGGAAGATTTAATTGAGGATGTTGCCATTTAGTTGGTGTTTTAGTTGTTTCCCTTCATGTTTAGTTGGAGGAATGTTGATTTGTTGTTGTTTGGTGAATGTTCAGTAAATGTGGTGTATTGCTTACGAGTTGAAAAGTGTGTGTGAAACCGATGATATTGATGTTATAATTACTGTTACGTAAGATGCGGTGGATTGATAACAGCTCCACTTTGTGTAATCCTGATTACTTCCCCTGAGCGCTTCTGTTATACTGGACTTCCTGTCCTCTCATCCTCGCTTCCTTTTGCCAGTATCGAGGTGAGAGTTGATGGAGGAATGCCAGCAAACGGGAGATCAAAAGCTGTGTGTGTGTGTGTGTGTGTGTGTGTGCACGCACTGTTTGCTTTCTCGTGTCCTTTTGATCTTTCGTTCTCATTCTGGTATCGCTGAATATCTTTATACACACACACACACACACACACACACACACACACACACACACACACACACACACACACACACACACAAATGTCCCATGGGTGCTGTCTCTTGTCTCTATCACAGAGACAAGCTGAAAGTAGTGGAGGTACAAATTGGTAGGAAGTGGAGCTTCACCATCCAGATTTCTCCTTTTTTTTCCCCAATCATTCCTCCAAGACCTATCACAAAGTGTGTCTAAAAGGTTTGCATTTTGTCACATGGCCAACATTCTCCATCACACACCACCATTCTTTATTACATACACCCACGACAACGATCTCCATCACACACACCAACGTTCTCCATCACGCGTGTCAGTGCTACCCGTCACGCACATCAATGTTCTCCATCACGCGTGTCAATGCTACCCATCTCACACACGCCAACATTCTCCAGTACGCGTGTCAATGCTACCCGTCACACACACACCAGAGTTCTCCATCACACGTGTCAATGCTACCCGTCACACACACACCAGAGTTCTCCATCACACGTGTCAATGCTACCCGTCACACACACCAACGTTCTCCATCACGTGTCAGTGCTACCCGTCACACACACCAGAGTTCTCCATCACGCGTGTCAGTGCTACCCATCACACACACCAACATTCTCCATCACGTGTCAGTGCTACACGTCACACACACCAGCGTTCTCCATCACATATGTCAATGCTACCCGTCACACACACACCAACTTTCTCCATCAAGCGTGTCAATGCTACCTGTCACACACACACCAACTTTCTCCATCAAGCGTGTCAATGCTACCTGTCACACACACACCAACTTTCTCCATCAAGCGTGTCAATGCTACCTGTCACACACATCGACGTTATTTTTCATGAGTGTCAATGTTCTTCATAATACATGCCAACATTCTTCATATGCAGATACACCCATGCCAACGTTTTCCTTCACACGCTCCAGTGCATTGCCTCACACACACACGCAAACACACACACACACACACACACACACACACACACACACACACACACCAGCCTTCTCCATTATGCACTCCAGTGTTTTCCATCTCACACCGAAGTTCTCCATCCTGCACACCACCTTGGAGCTTTTTGTTTCTTTGAATTTCACTCCATAATTTATTTAATTTAATTTTGTAGCACTGATTTTCCCTTGTTGTTAGTGGTGTTGGTGGTTAGTACTTACAAAGAGAGTCTAGACAAGCACACACTTTGTTGAGGGGTCATGTTTAACTACCTTGAGTTAAGGAGGTTTTATTTTTTTCAATGTCATCTTTGACTTTTTGATGTGTTTACTACATTTTTCCCTTTTACAGTTTGCTGAAACTGTCAGTATCACTAAAATATCACTTTGGCTTCATCACACTGTTGAGCACTAACAGAGGAAGAGGTTACGCTGCTAAGACAATAGGTAAAGAGTGACCTCTAGTGGCTGTGAGGAGAACATGCCGCTGGATGGATCACTGAAAGGTTTAGGTGTTTCTACTGAGACTCTAATGACTCTCTGTAACGCTCAGTAAAGTGATGGGATAGAGTGCAGTATTTCAGTAGGTTATAGAAATGATTATTGGCCCACAGTACCATTAAGTTCATTTTCTGTTCACAGGCGAAGAGGGCGGTGCAGAGAGGAGCTACAGCCGTGATCTTCGACGTGTCCGAAAATCCAGACGCCATCGATCAAGTGAGTCAGGAATCTGTCTCTTCGTCTTTTTCTCTCTCTCTGTCTGTGTCTGTCACTCGGCCCATCTGTTTTCTCCAGTGGCATTGTTAAATGAAGTTACAGTATTGCCAAAACTTTTTTTAAATTATAACATAACGTATTTAAATACGTCTTGTCTCTCTGTATAATAGAGGGGTGGGGATATGATAAAAAAAAATAATAAAAAATGTCACATCATGTGATTCTCAAAGGCATTTCTACACTTTCTAGTTTGACATTTAATGTCCACAAAAATGTATTTATTTATTTATAATCAACAAACAAATAATAGATAGATCAATTAGTTATTTATCTATAAATCGGGAAATACAAAATATAATATATGTATATAAAATATGAATCAGTAAACAATTTTAACATTTTACAATTTTAAATTTTTTTTTACACCATGTCGGCTGCTTCCGTTCAACTTTAAAACATTTATAAAAGGATATGACCGTGTCCCCTGCTATAATGTAAAATCATCATAATGTTTTACGTAAGTCTGTACATTCACTTATTAATAGCATTTTAATACGGCACATGACCTGGTTATTATGTCTGTACTGTATATAAGGATGATGGCGAGCAGAAAGACACTCACTCCTGTTTAAGATCCTAACAGTTTCATTTCTCTCACTCTCACGCTGCCAGGTCCTGACTCGCCTCTTCTCCTCTTCTTATGCTTCCTTTCTTTACTTTTCCTTTGTTGTTTCCGCTCTTCGCTGTAAAGTTGAGATGAATAGAACGCATGGCTGCATACCTGTTTTCCTCTTCCTTCATCTTTTTATTCCTTCATCCCTTCAGTTCTCCTTCCCCAAGTCTTACCTTAATCCCTCTAAAATCTCTCTCTTTTTTTCTGCTTTCCTTTCCCTCCTCCTTCCTGGGTGTCTCTCTGTCTATCCGTTTCTGGTTGCCTATATTTTGTACATGCCTCCCTCTAAACTATTCTCTTTCTCTTTTTCTCTTGTAAAGCTTAACCAGCTCTCTGAGGACCCTCTGAAGAGGCCGGTGGTCTACGTCAAAGGAGCTGATGCTGTTAAACTGATGAACATAGTAAATAAACAGAAAGTGGCACGAGCCAGAATCCAGCATCGGCCTCCGAGGGTAAGAACCTACAATCACGATCACTTTATCAGAATCACTTTCTCTGATTAGGAATCTTTATTAGAGTCATTTTCCTAGAATCATTTTATTTCAATCACTTTAACAGGATCTGAATCACTTTATCTGATTCAGAATCATTTTATTAGATTCCTAATTATTTTATATGAATCACTTTATCATAATTGGAATCACTTTATTAGATTCTTAATTAATTAGTCAGAATCAAAATATTATGAATTGAAATCGCTATCAGAATGAATTTATTAGATTTTTAATTATTTTATATGACTCACTTCGTCAGAGTCACTTTGTCTGAATAGGAATCACTTTATTAGGTTCTTAATTAAATTGTCAGGATCACTTTATTAGATTCTCGATTACTTAAAAAAAATCACTTTATCCGAATCAGTTTATCAGAACTGAATAATCACTTTACTAGATTATTTTGTCAGAATCATTTTATTTGAATCAGAATCACTATTAGATTCTAAATCACTTTATCAAAATCATCGTATTACAACTAGTATCACTGTATTACATTCTCAATTACTTTATAGCATCACACTATCAGTCAGTCATTTATTTTACATTAATTTGTTTAGAATTGAAATTATTTTATCCTAATCGGAATCTTTAGGTTCCGATTTGGAATCACTATATAATGAAGGATTATTTCTTCATTCCAACGGGAATAACTTTGTCAGGATGTGAAACATGGCCACGAACACATTTAAATGCTTGAGTAATCAGTCAGCGTGGAACTGGTTCTTGCCTAAAACACTATTACATAACAGAGATAAAGAATAAAGCAAATATTAACTATAATAAACACACTTATTAGCCACGTGAACTTTGCTTCCTTTTTTGATGCTGGCTTTATTATCAGGCATTTGTTAGCATAAGCTGGTGTGTGTAATTAGCTAGTTAAGTCAGGTTAATGTGGCATTCAGTTTTAATATCCTCTCCCTACAGCACACGGTGTTCAACACAATGTTTCTGCTTCCCGAAAAGAATAATAATTCAAAGACTAGTAGCTTTAACCCTGGTTCTTGCATAATATATTAAACTATGAATTACATTTGTTAATAATAGCACAGTATTTAATGTGTTTACCGTCACTCAGGATTCTATCAGTAAACTGTTCTTTATTCTGTTGTTGTGACGTTGCTTGCAGCCCACTGAGTATTTTGACATGGGGATTTTCCTGGCGTTCTTCGTCGTGGTGTCTCTGGTGTGCCTCATCCTCCTCATCAAAATCAAACTGAAGCAGAGACGCAGCCAGGTACCGTTTACACTATCCAACGCTGATTCGCTTTCACAGCGTCCTCTCTCAGCGGATGTAAAGGACAGGAGCAAAAACCAGTTTTTTAAAAAAAAAATTCTGTTTATTTTGCACATCCTTAACACACCTTCATTTTCTTTTCCATCCAGAGCTCTATGAACAGGATGGCCATTCAGGCTCTGGAGAAAATGGAGACCCGAAAGTTTAAAGCAAAGGTTAAAGGTCAGCGTGAGAGCAGCTGTGGCGCGCTGGATTCTCTGAGCAGCAGCTCAACGCCAGACTGCGCCATCTGCCTCGAGAAATACATCGATGGAGAGGTAAAGGCTCTTCTCAGTCAGTCAAGACACACAAAAACGTGGCCAACTATTTCTAGAAAGGTCTATTTTCTATTTTGGAAAAGCCTCATATTTAAAAAAAATAATAATAATAATAATAATCAGCAACAGGCCTGTTAGCATGTAATACTTAGCTTTTTTTTTTTTTTTTTTTTTGGACACATTTATGGATTTGGCTGATGTTCTTATACAAAGCAGCTTATAAGTGCAGCACATTACAGTCTGATTTATAATTTACTATTAAAGAGTAAAGGATAAAAGGTAAAGCTTTGACTTTTATAGTTCATATTTAAATGCGCTCCACATGAGCTTTCAGGAGCTATTTATGCAGCACCTGCTATACATTTAAAGTGCATTAAAGTACAGGAAAGACCAAGACAAACAGGAAGACAATTATACCAAACTTTATAAAAAGAACAAATTGTGTATCCTCGTGCCAGTTTTGCCACTCCAGTCATCCCAGGACAAACGTGTCACTGAGTTTAGACTTTTTTTTTTTTTTTTTTTTTTTTTTTGTCTTGTGGGTTGTGTGTCATGTTAAATAAAAACAAGCCACAAAGCAGGGCGCCTGGGTAGTGTACAGGAAGTGGGCTTATAAAAGACTCAAAGGGAACAAAAGCTTTTTTTTTTTTTTGCTTTAGTGATGAATAAAAGCAACAAAAGACCAGGCGGAAGGGAGAAGACATGATTCATCACGGGGTGGGGGGTTGCCTCAGCAGTCCAGTGACACAACTCTTCTGTTACAGTAGAGCACAGGTTCCCAACTCTAGTCCTGGAGCATTTGCTTGTTCTACTGATTCAGCTAATCAGTTAAAGGACATTTGAAGTGTGTGGGGGGGAAAACACTATAATGTACAGGACAAGGGGTTCTCTAGGACCGGGGTTGGGAACCTGTGCAGTGGAGCATTCAGGACCTTTGCAGCATTTTTAGACCTTAATTTGTTGTAATGTAATCAAAGACTCCAAAGTCCCTCTTTGGTGGGAATTCAAGGCCATGTCTAGGTTGAAATTTAGACAAATAGAGCTGCAGATTATTAAATGACCCTGCTGATTCCTTACTACCTTCTTGTCCACTCCAGGAATTGAGGGTGATCCCTTGTGCTCATCGTTTCCATAAGAAGTGTGTGGATCCATGGCTTCTGCAGCATCACACTTGTCCACACTGCAGGCATAACATCATCGGTGAGCCCTTAAATCTAAACCTTGTACCTGCCACCTTTTCTCTGTGTATGCAAAATGTAACTTTTGCCTACCCTCCCCTTCCCCCTCTCTGCCACACACAGAGCAAAAGAAAGGAAACCCTGGCCCCGTGTGCATGGACCCGGGGAACCCAGGGCTCCACAGTCGACAGCCAAGGGTAGTTCTCCCTGTTCACTACCCAGGAAGAGTGCATCGAGCTGGGCAAGTGACTGCGTTTCCAACTCGCACTAGCATGGATCCTCACGGGAACCCAATTACTGTATTAACAGTGGACCAACATCCGGATCAAAACCTCTACCCTTCGCAGTCTAATTTCATTCGGAGTTACCACGGTATGAACCCTCATCACTGCACCCTAGAGCATCGAGCACTTCCTTACCCTCAACCACATGCCTTCAAACGCCCCAAATTTCCTCGCAACTTCTCTCGTGCTGCTTGTTTCTCGCAGTACGAGACTATGTATCAGCACTACTACTTCCAAGGGTTGACGTTTCCCCAGCAGGAAGGTCAGCCCGGTAGCACGACCCACAAGGGCCACACTCGATCCTTCCAACCGGGACTTCTGTACCCTACTTTGGTGCACATGGCAGCACCTTCCTCATCCCGTCTAGTGGACTCTGGAAGCACTTCGGGGCTCGGATGTTATCATGGACATGGACGATCTGTGTGTAGTGGATATCTTGCAGATTGTCCCGGCAGTGATAGCAGCAGCAGTAGCAGCAGTTCAGGACGATGCCATTGCTCTTCCAGTGACTCTATGTTGGATTGCACGGAAGTGAGCAACCAGGGCGTTTATGGAAGCTGCTCTACTTTTCGAAGTTCTCTAAGTAGCGACTACGATCCGTATGTCTATAGGAGCAAGAGTCCCTGCCGAGGAGTGGCTGGAGAATCCAGTACAGGATTCCCAGCAACTTCGTCCGTTAGTGACGACATATTGGCTCCTGTTTCAGGAGGTACAGACTGCATTCCGCCTCCTGTAGGACCATGCTACAATTCGGGGGACCAGCTATCGAATTGTAGCATTGAGCCCAACTGTAGTAGCCACTCGTCACTGGAAACCAGGGAAATCACTAGCACTACCTCACCTACAGCCCTAGAGGGAACCATGGAGCATTGTGGGGAACAAGGGGCAGCATGTAGCTGCTGTTTTGAGGTTCCTCCATTGAATGTGGAGTGTAAAGGACAAGACGGAGCAGACGGGGTAGGACGTTGCCGACGAGGCGCCGAGCCTCAAAACGTGTCCGTTGCTTCTGCGCAGAACTTTTACGCTGCTAGCAATGAACTGATGTCACCTGCTGAGCATGCTAGCTATGACGGACTGCCTTGCTGCTTCTACACAGAAATGAAAGTACACCGAGGAAGCGTCGGACGTTATGCTGAGGATTATTCGGTAAATGTACACTACGCCCAAACGGACAGCGATGGCTGCTCGGGACAAGGATGCTGCGAACTTGCTCAGCGAATACCCATAATCCCTGAGGACACGGACTGCGAATTGGGTCTCGTTTCCGAGCCTCAAACAAACCTTCTAACAGGACAGAACAGGACTTCCTTAGACACTAATAAAGGTTTTTTCACCTCAGGACAATGCAGAGGTCAAACATATCAACAGCAACAAGACGAGGAAGCAAGAGCTCTGTTTTCCTCTCAGTTTAAAATGAGCAAATCTACAACTGAGGGCTCCGGGTTGTAAGGGAATAAACTAGAATGGTCTCACGATTACAAAGTTCATAAGAATTTGCACGTATTAAGAGTTGTGAATGGCTAACATTTAAGGTGGGGGCGGAGTTATCAGTCATAGCTTTTCTTATGAATTCAGTCGTATAAGGGTTTTCCCTCCATTAAAAATTCATCTCACACGTCTTGAAGTGTACTTCTGAAATGGAAATGATTTTTCTTCGGTTGAAGTGTGGTTTCATTATGAGCTGATGCTCTTCATTCCTGTGGCCTTCAGAATCTTAGCCACACCAACTAAAAGGCTATTGGGAAAAAAACACACAACACAAGGGGTTTTAATTCCACATGACATCAGGGCTAAATATAAATTTTGGGGTATGTTTAATATTAAAGAAAGCACATAGCTTGTTCTAGCTAAAATTTGCAAAAACGAAGATTCTCACCTTTCACAGCTGACAAATTAGGTGTATGAGTACTTCATAATTATTGCAGTCAGAAATGCTAGCTATATCATTATCACTTAGATAAATAAAACCAAAACCGAACATTTCAGAGGAAGCTGGGTGTGGGCTGTTTCGGGGGAACTTGAAAACGTCCATCACATCGTCCCATCTCACCTCGTCCTCTCCTTTTTCTCTCAGGGTCACTGCCTCATTAGTACAGAAACAGACCAAGATTAACACTTTTTTGTTGTTGTTTTATTAATATAAGCAGGAGACTACTGAGCTGTCTGTACTATACACCAAAGTTTAGCTAGTCTCCGACATGCAGTTCAACAGTTTATATAACAAGACATTTTAATGAACAGATTATTCAAGAATTGGTGATTATTATTTTTTTTTTTTTTCGATTTTGTTTTGGCTCTTTTTTTTTCCTGTTAGGAAATATTTTGGGTGTTTGGTGCATTTGCGTGTTTTTTTTTTTTTTTTTTTTTTTTTTAAATTACGTTTTAAAGAACACACGTTCACAGTTAGACTGAAAAGGCCAAAGCATACCGGTTTAAGGAGACACAAATGCAGTTTTTATTTTTTCCTTAAAACACACACTTTGGAATTCTAATTATAAAATGACATCACACTCGTGCACACACACAAACACACACCATGCCTTTCTGTTTTTTTACAGAATATTTTATGCTGTTTCTATGAAATGTACCCATACGGCTTTCACAGGCGGACATTTTGAAAATAACTTTATTTATACGTTGACTATTACAGTGCTGTAACACAAAAAGAGTCTAATCTTGCCTTCCATAGAGTTATGTACTGCAAATGAATATAGCATTTTTGGGGTACTTGAGTCACTATTTAATTTTTGTATTGTTTGTAGCACTTAAGAAGATTGTATAAAAGAACATATGTACAAAAATTAATATTTTGTAATTTTTTTTTTTTTTAAAGATATAATTATTTTCTCCATCATTTCTCATTCTTCAGATGTTAAGCAGGCTAGAGCTTAAGCCGTGTATATTTCTGTATCTGTACAGCAGCACATTTCATAAATGGAAATATGTTCTCTGAATATTTATTGACTAATATATTTATCTGTAAGCCATGTCTTATGTTCAGAGTGTCTGAAGAAGTTTTTGGAGTGTTTGCTTTGGAGATCACTAATATGAAAACTTTGTAAATACATGGTAATTGCACACGAGATGATTAAATATCCTCTGACCAAAAACCGCTTTTAAGATTTTAGTACTATACAGTTTTGTAACAAAGTGTACAAAGATTTGGAAAAATTATATGGTTTTATTCAATTGAAAAACCTTGTGTGTCTTTGACTGTGTCTTTCTTTGTGTTTGTTTTTTTTTTTAGTCTCCTTTTCCCTCTCCATTGATATTAATATTTTAAAATGGTTTGCATAAAGGAAAAACTTCACCCTGAAACACACTACACATATTTATATTCGAATCTTTGTGTTGTATCGAATATTTGTAGAGAGATTGTTATTGTTAGTGCAATGACCTTTTAATAAGAGAGAGAAATTTCAACGATCGCAAACGTAAGCTGAGATCTGAGCCTCTCATTTCCAATATATTACACTCAACATATACACAGCTTTAGCACACACAAATTTAAACATTTTAATGGTCAATTTCAGATAAAATACACATGCAGTGTACAAGTTTTGATGGAAATATACCTATTTTATGTTATTCTGTACTATATGATAAAATTATCTACTGTACTGTAGAAAATTATACTTTACGTATTTTATCTACTCTAACAATTTTATCTACTATACCATACCTCTTTTAAGTGCTATACCACACTATACCATGCTGTAGTATATTTTACTATCGTAGAATATAAAATTTATACCTATTCGCTCTACTAAACCTTACTATCCTATGCAGTGATGTTACTATTTGATCTACTGTACTGTACTTTACTGTACTATATGATACTGTATCTCAGCTTTGGAGCATGATAGAACAAAACTATGTGCACCCCTGTGTTAGTCTTGATCTC
>CM074939.1:15402446-15413064 GCA_037576815.1 Pangasius larnaudii | reverse complement strand
TGGTCCCTTAAATGATCTTAAATCCTTGACTCCTGCTATCAGTAGGGGGCACTACAGGATTCATCATTATCAACCAAACGCTCTATCTAAAGTTAGACCAGCTCTGTGGGACAGGCAGCATCATTCATAAAGCTTCCTTCTGTATCTGCATCTCCACAAATCATTATTAAATGTTTAAAACTTCTAAGATGTAACTCAGCCAGCAGCAGTGAATCCTGATGTCTGGCTTTCATTGTTGCATATTAAAGACATTTCTATTTCAGCTGACAGACTGCGCTAACGTTGGCCTGGTTTTATTTATCGCATGCAGAAATGGATATTTAAATACTTTTAGAGATGCTCAAGTGAATAAATGTATGACACAGATATATTAAACGAGATAAAAAAAAAAAGACAGTGTAGATAAAAAATCTAGAACAGTGTAATACAGAAATATCAGTACATGCAGTACGATTAAAATACACATGGGCAGAAAATCCCAGGAGATCAGCAGTTTCAAACCAGCCCATCTGTCACAGTCCAAGTCACTGAGATTACATTCTCCCCATTCCCATGTTTGATGTGATTATTAACTGAAGCTCATGACCTGTATCTGCATGAGTGTATGCGCTGTGGTGCTGCCACGTGATTGGCTGATTGGATAATTGTTGGATAATATGCTGTGGAATCTTGGACATCTTAGCCACATCACTATATAGAGTTCATCTGAGGTCAGAGGGAACGGTGTACTGAATTATTTGATTTTACAAGTAGTGCGAACCTTTTTGGTGTTTAACGTTGACTTCATCACACTGGGCTGGTTGATTATCATACCAGGAATTCAGCATACACAGCATACACACCCACAATCATGTGTGTGTTTGTGTGAAACTCACCTTACACTGTGTGTTTGTGTTAATGTGTCCACGTGTGAGCTGATGAGCTGATGGACTGGACTGGCTGCGGGGAGAGAAATATCTCACACATGACACATCAATACACTCTTTGTTGGGACATTCACACTGTGGCTGCGAGTCATTTCACAAGCATTCAGGAAGACACGAGTTCACAATTCACTTTCTGCCCACCCACACCCACAGACACACCCACACACACACACACACACAAACAAACAAACCTGTATTGATGTACTTGTGGTTATCAAACATTTTATAACAGGGAGTATAAAAACCCGATTCATTCCCACCAAAAAGGGCGTGGATTATATATCTGTCAATAACTGTGAAAGAGGTGTGGCCTATATATCTGTCAGCCCCGGTGAAGCAGGTGTGGCCTTGCATCTGTCCCGTACAGTGAAGGAGGTGTGGCCTCTCTATGTGTCAGTCCTAGTGATGGCGGCATGTCCTCAGTACCTGTCAGTCTTAGTGAAGGAGGTGTGGCCTATATGTTAGTAAGTACCAATGAAGGAGGTGTGGTTTTGCATGTGTCCCGTACAGAAAAGGAGGTGTGGCATCTGTACATGGCAGTCCTAGTAAAGGAGGCGTGGCCTCTGTGCCTGTCAGTGCCATTGAATGAGGCGTGGTCTTTGGGACCGAGTCCCAGTAAAAGAGGCGTGGCCTTGCATCTATCTCATACAAGCAATTTGTATGTGAGAGAGACCATGGTATCAATAAAAGTGCATTCATACAGTCTCACACACACACACACACACACACACACACACACACACACACAGTTCTCACACATCACACAGAGTTCTAATTACCATGTCCCTGATACGCTTCAATACATTTCTTTGTAGGAGCCATGACTTTTGTCCCCACTGTGTCTTTAGGCCCCATGAGGTAGGTGTGTGAACATGATTCAGCCCCATGAACTGATGAATATGAATACACACACACACACACACACACACACACACACACCAAATAGTATCTTATGGCACGTCTGTCCTTTCGACATGGGAAGGTGAACACACAGTATGCGGTAAATTGTAAGAATACTGTTGCTAGGCAACTAGGAAGTACGGACCTTGTGTATAAACTAGCTACTGACCGAGGATAAAGATTTCACTAGCTGGAACATAATTTAACTCTTTTACACGGACAACATTAAGGATGTAGTGACAAAGAACATGAGACAAAACCATTGGGAATAGCAACAGAAACCCTCAGATTTATTAAAATACATTAAAAATATCCTAAATATTCATTATTTTATTATTTACCCTAAATACCCAAGAGATAATTATGGCAACTAGCCTTTTATTGCACATCTACAATGTCTAGAAAATCAATTAACCCCCTAATCTCCCAGCTTATTACTTAGATATTCATCTTAAAGTATACTGTTCAGTAATTACTCAGTAATTACCGAGGAATTAATAGCACAAGTTTGTAGTTATGAGAGTAATGTAAATCTTTAAGATGTTAAAAACTTGTGAAATACTCTGAGATTCATTAAACATCCTGTACATGACAATGGATTTTTCTACAGAACCAATAGAGTGAATTTTACTCCACCACTGTTTTAAAGGTGTGGCACCATTTGTGCTCGTAATGATGAAAGATGAAACACTCTCAGCATCTTCCTTGCACTTTTAGAAAAAAAATGAGTATTAACTCCCCCCCCCCTCCCTTCCTCATTGCTGGGGTGGTAACTTTATCTTTTGTACCTTTCATGTGTATCTTGCACCTGGAAATATAACATAATTGGTCCATAATTAAATTTTACAGCGTTTTAAAGCTTTGAAGGTTGACTACATGCACCTTTCTAGGTACATGATTCACACTAAAGATACAAAGCTGCACCCTTGAGGGTACCACCCCAGCAACAAGGAACGGTATAGCCTAGTACCCTTTTTTTTTCTGAGAGCGTATCACAAAAGCAACTAATCCCAACGAATGCATACACTTTATATTCCTGCCTGAACAATAAAACCCTCTCCTGAAGGACACGCTGTACTTTGCATTTTAAATCTCTCTCTCCATTTTCATTAATAAATTCTGGACACAGAGGACAAACCAGAGCTGACAGGCGCTTATAAGAAACATGCATATTTATTTGGCAGTCAGAACACATTAAATAAAAACTAGAAACGTACTTCACTTATACAAAAGATAGATTATGTCCCATTTTAAAGTCCAAAATAACTTACTGTATAAATTAAAATCTCACTATTTACAATTGAATGACAATGACATTCCCCCCTCCACGTCCCTGAAAGTTCCGGATCTGCTGCATGGGAGTGTTGTGTTGTGATGAAGCAGAGGGAGCTGTGTGGAGGCAGGATGGTGCAGGATGTTATCGTCCGGCGTTAATGTGACCTTGATGAATTGGAGCTGTCACTTCTGGTTTTCGGGTTGACGTCGTTAGTGTGTGTTCTCTCTCTCTCTCTCTCTCTCTCTCTCTCTCTCTCTCTCTGTCTGAGTTTTTGTATGCATGAGTTTCTCCATGACTCGGATTTATTCATGCGGTAATTATGACAGGCGGGAGTGCGGCGTTTGCTCATCTGAGCAGGAAGAGCGAGTCCTTTACTGGAAGTCTGAGGTCACACACAAGGCCCTTTTTCATCTCGCTATTCACTATTATGGTCTGGGCTATAACGCTCCCTGCTTCCTCAGGACGATTAAAATGGAACAGTCACAAGACGGGGTCTTATCTTTAGAAAGACTGGAGCAAACAAAGCTGAATGTAAAGTTTGAGGTCAAAAATTACAAGTACTCAATTAGTCACAGATGCAACGTTGGCAGGAGTAATCCCACAGAAAGAAGAATCCCACAGAGTCGGAGCACTGAAAAAGTAACACGTAAAATAAGTGCTGCACAAATCGAAACATCATCATGTTAAGTGTTTCATCCACGTAGTGTGTTCTAGGTATGTGCTGATAAGTGATGAGAAACGATTAGATTTTTGGGTAACCTGAGATAAATTCTGTCTTAAATTTTGGACAAATCACCTATGCTCATTACGAAGTCTTTGGTTTCAAGTGCACAGCTAATGTTGGCTAAATAACTAACCTAATGCTAGGTAGATTTTTGGGATCTTACTAATATTTAAACAGTGTAAAAATGTGTACAATTTGACCAACAGTGACATATAAGCCTAATCAGAAGAATAAAAAATGTACCTAGCTTCGACCCCTGAGATCACCACCATGATGAAAGCATATAGATCAGTACCAAGTCAAATCCTTGGGTATTCTAGGTATCAAAATTGTCTCTTGTGATCATGACTTAGATTGACCTGAAGTTGAAATTCACTGTATGCACTGTATGCCATCATTCTAACACTATACACTACATATCTGGATATTTGAATGGCAGTAATGTCTAAAATCAAATGTTAAAATTTTAGCTAAATGGAAATAACATCAGCATGTGGTAACTCCTCAGGAACCACCTATTTTACAACCCAAAATGGCCAACCTAAATGTTTTTTCTCCGGCTGTGTAGTGCTCGTGTCCACCATTCCACACTTCATTCCTCAGCGTTTCTAGTACATGATTTGTGTATTAACAGAGCACTATGTCACTGAGTTTTGCAAAGTGCGCAAAACTCTATGATTTAAGACCTATGTTTTAAAAAAATCTAACTGTCTAATCTCCCTAATGAGCACAGGTGCAGGTAAATGTGTAGCAATTTCTTTCCTTTTTTTTTTTTTTTTTTTTTAACGATAAAATCGTGCTAAATCTTTAGCCAGCTGTAGTGATATGAAAATGTAATATCAGCACACACCTAGTTCTCTTAGAAAAAATGAAAAATAAATTACAGTACAGTTTCAGTTGGAAGACAATTCCTTACAAATTAAAGCATATCCAAAAATGCAATGTTGGTAGAAGTAAACAGAACATTCACACACTGAACCGAGCTTTCCGCATCCGAGATCAGACGGGATCGGGCATTTTCAGAGAGGTATAGTCGTAAGCATGGTGAGAATTTTCAGTGTACAAAGTGCTGCATTATGGAACAGTTCAACTAAAAAAGAAAATAAATGCACAGTGTCTCTCATCTGTCTAAAATGTTGGCTGAATTTTAGAAGCAAACATCTGACACTAAACATGTCTAACCATTAAAAGTTGCTAAACGGGTTACATGTGGTGTAAATGTAGAACTGTGGACATTGAAATTTTTGTCACTGACTTGTTCCTTTAACATAAATTCATCCATTGAGTATACAGTTAAAGAGTCATGATTATTTCCTGTGTTTCGGATGAAATTATATCAATAGGGATTAGGGATTATATCAATATGACAACACAGTATAGTTTTCTGAGTGATGTTACCGTATCATTCACCTTATTACACAAGTACTGATATGGAAAAGTCTGAAATTTTCCACACACCTTGTTTTATGTATAAATGTATCTGAAATTATACTGAAAATATAGTGTACACAATGCATGGCAAAAACTGTCCAAACAATGGTACACATTACCCATAATGCAATACAGTAGGGAACAGGGAGACACAAGGACAGTGGATACCCAGGGTCAGTGTTGTGAAATCATCATATGAATCGGGAGAAATATCGTGCTAGTCCTACTTTTTTAGTCAGGAAATATTCCATGCCAATGAAGATAATTCTAGAGTCAACCACCGCTCTGTAAGACAATACTGGGAAAAGTCTTATTTATTTATTTATTTATTATTTATCATGTAGCGTATGGTTAGGGTTCGGGTATTAAAGATGGAAATGTAATCTGCAGCCTGTGTATGGCTGTTAACTGAAGTGCGATTTGCGATTCATATAAGGGCTTTATGTTCAGATGTTTAGTTTTAAAGTATGCACTGTAGTCCAACTTCAGCCTCAGTACTATATTTAAGTACATTTAAGTGCATTGAACTATTGATAGCTTTCTGGAATATTTTCATGAGCATGATATGCTTGGACGTAGCCATTTCTCACAAATGGGAACGCTACATCGTGGCTTAGCTAGGTTGCTAGCAGAGACGCCTAAAATGGGTGGCTGCGGTGACAACACAGCTCTTAAAAATAATGAATAACAATAAAATAAAAACAATATGCCAATTTGTAACAATTCACGCAACTTATGCTAAGTTTAGGGGCGGGGTTAGTGTTTGTACCTTATCTTGCCACTTAATTTGTATGAAATCAAACCACACTCGTTCTAATTCGGGCAAATTTACACAATATCAGGTTGGTCAGTGTTAACATTATTAGCATATAAATCGAAACCAACTCAAATTTCATAATGTTTTCTATCAAAGAGTCCTGATGTATCAGAACGGCCAGGTTACGTAAAGTGCACGCGGTAACATAACTTTAAATTTCTGTAGTGTTCACTTGTGTCTACAGCTTAATCGTAAGCAGTTTTTGTTAAAACTTCAAGCTTGGAATGTACAGAAATTGTTATAAAGTTTACTATTTTGTTGTTGGTGGAGATACTTCATAACACATTAGAGAATTCGTGTTATCAATATTACTATTTTTGCACACTGCTGGATTTAAGCTAACCAAACTATTCGGTTTACAGGAAAATAAATAATTGAAATAGCGTTCAGCACAATGACACTGCTTATAAAATGTCAGTACCCTCAACTCACAATGGCAGAAACCACATTTTGTGACATTATTTAGTACAGTAGTATGCGGTTTTGGATGCAGTCATGACTGTTTCGCTGTCGTTCTTTCACCCTGTTGCTCATATTCAGAATATTTAACATGACTAGACAGAAATTTGTGTCGTGACCCCGACACTCCGGGTGGCAGCACTGTAGTTAACACAAGAACAACAGTACTGATTCTAATAAATCTGAAAAATGCGAGAAGCGCTGTAACGTCAGAGAGCCTGCGGAAGAGAAGGAGGAGGAGGAGAAAGAGAGAATTGTTTTGGAAGAATGCGCCGCTTTTCATCGCTCCTACACACAAGCTCTTAGCAGCGACTCAGTGAAGTGACAAAGCTGAAAACACTTGGTCAGAAATGAAATTAATACAATGTCCCTGTTTGTAGTCGATTAGCCAAGACGTGTGTACTGTCTTAAGTTCTTTACTTTTGCACTGCAGCTACAAGACTTTCGCCAAACATTGAAGCTAGTTAATGACAGGCTAATCATTTATACAGCTAGCATATAGCTAAGTAGTCTTTTCTGGAAATGAGACAAAAATGTCTGGAATATCAACATTTACCTCAGATGTTTTGGTAAATTACCAGGAAAAGACTCAATATTACTAAAATTACACTAATTAGCATCAACACCGAGAACTGTAAAAATTGTGTCACATCTTGTAGCTGTCAGAAATGTCATGGGAAGACAAGCATGTGATATGTTCACTGTTTAAGTGATTATATTTGTGGGACACTGTTGCTAGGCAACTGGGAACCATGCACACCATATAAGCCGTGTAAGCCTATAAGTCATTTTAAAGGTGTTCTGACAATGAAAATGAGTATGAATATCACCATTTACCTCAGATATGTTGATAAATTACTAAGAAAAGACTATGTATAACAAAAATGACAATGTAATGTCACTTAGCATCAACCGCTAACCAAACTTTCGTGAGTTCGGAAGTTCGATACGCTGTGAACTCAGAACAACTTGAACTCAGTGAACTCAGAGCTGTCAGAACATTTCAACATTTCATAACAACTACGCTCAAAACTACCAGTTTAGCATTGTGCAAGTTAATCTTTGGCCAAGTGATACAATTTGTACATTAATAAAATCAGTAAAACACATTATATGTTCTGTGTTCAAGTTGTGAGAACACTGTTGCTAGGCAACTTGGAAATATGTGCAACAAGCATAGAAGCTAGCTAGCAACTGAGGCTAATCATTTATCTATCTAGCATATAGCCATTCATAGTCTCTTATAGAGGTAATGTAAAGGTGTAATGGCAGTGAAAATGAGACAAAAATGTTGGGTATAACAACTTTTGCCTCAGATGTGTTGATAAATTTCCAGGAAAAGTCTAAATTTACAGTGTAATGTAACTCAGCATCAACCGCTAACCAAATGTCTATGGGATCTTTAGTTCCACACAGAGTAACGTAAACGTCTGTAGACTGTTTTCAGAATCGTGATGTTCTCTCGAAACATCCATTTTTTTTTTTTTACAGATATCCGTTTGTCATAAAGTGTCAAAAACCACATAAACATGCCTGCTTGAAATGCTGATGCTAAACTAGCATTAATCTCATAGCTCAATGCAAAAACTAAAGAAGCAAACTTCAGGCAACAAACATGTCTTGGCTGATCGACTGCATCCATGGTAATGGGAAACTTGTGTATCTTTCATCTCTGTGCCTTTAAAGACAGCTCTGTGGGAAGTAAAGAAAAAAAAATTGTACACACAAACAGTTTTCCAACCCTTAAGGCACTTACAGACACCAGACACACAAAAAAAACACAACGATGAAAAACCCACAACAAATGAAGAAAAAAAAAAAATACTGAAAAGCTGTTTACAGAGGTCCAGAAGGAACGTGGAATGCCAGTTTGTTTGGAGCGCGGCCCGAGCTGTGGCGATGGCAGATTTACACACACACACACACACACACACACACACACACACACACACATACACACACACACTCACACACTCTTTTGTTTGTTGCTGTATTACTTGCCGGATCATGATCCTGTTCGTACTCCGCTGGAGAAAGTGTAATCCCGTTCCAAACAAGAGGTGACCTACATAAAGCGTGAGGCGAAAATGGACTGGAAACAGAATCTCGTTTTGGTGTGGTAGAAAAGGCTGATTGTCTGCATTGGCGTTAAGATGGTTACGCGAGCCGCTCCATGTTACAGTACATTCTGTCTTTTTTCTTTAACAAGAGATTCTTATCTGAACTCCTCGTCTGTCAGCGACTGCCAGAATCTGCGCACCTGAAAACCTGCTGGGAGAAATCCAGAACTCCTCAGGCCATATTGACATGTGAGTGAAGCTTTATCATGGTCCTGTGGAAGCCACGCCCCTAACATGGCACCATCTGATTGGCTGTCAGTTGATGTCCAGTTCCTCATCAGGTGCTCCACTGTATTTGCTACCTGCTGTCCAGTAGAGTTTGTGTGACTGTGTGTGTGTGTGTGTGTGTGTGTGTGTGTGTGTGTGTGTGTATGTGTGTGTGTGTGTGGTGGTTAGTTGCCCACCAGAGGGCTGAGGTCTCCGTGATGGTTTTTGAGCTTCTTTTTAAAGAGTGAAATGGTGGAGGGTCTGTAGAAGATAATCCACGGTTCTGAGGTTGTACTCTGAGAGCACGAGTCTGAACTGCTCACCGAGGGAATGGTGGGAGATCTGTGAGAGAGAGAGAGAGAGAGAGAGAGAGAGAGAAAGAAAGAAAGAAAGAAAGAAAGAAAGAAATGAGATGGGAAATTGGTGTAAATACCAAAAGTTAAGAGATAGATAGATAGATAGATAGATAGATAGATAGATAGATAGATAGTCACAGAAGGAAAAGAAAGAAAGAAAGAAAAACAATGTAAAGACTTAGTCATTAAGCTATGACAATAAATGTGTGAAACTCCTCACTCTCCTCACACACAGAATACACACTCCATTCTTCACTTAGCTGTATTTGCTAATGGCTGAACGTCTCACTTCAGCTTTAATGTACATTTTACAATCCAAACGCATTACAGCACAAGAAAAGAACAGTGTTCAAGGTTCAGTACTTACTTTACTGTAACGTGAAGAACTAGCTTTGCCACCATGGCTATCACGGTTAGCGTTAGCAAGGCAGCCAGCGCATAGATGGTCCACACTGTAAACACAACACATTTATTACAGCAGATTCTTCTTTCTGTGTCAGAGATGGTCACTGTAATAAAAACAGTTAGTTCTATACTAATCCAATTTGTTTATTCCACCTACCACAAACGTAGTCAGTGTAAAGGGAAATGTGAGTGTATTCATTTTTTTGGACTGAATTGAATAGAAATAATAAAAATGGATATATATTTATATTGTGTGTTAAGTTTAATAGTTCTACTGTTACTAATAAACTGACAATTTAGCATAAAATATATGGAATTTTAATACCATAATAACAAAAATGCAATAAAATTTCTGAAATTTAACATCAAACTGCACGCCCAGCATTAACGCACAGAGAATTAAAAGCTACACATTCTGTCACTTGCTTACTGTGAAAATGACATGGCACTGTGAAGCCCTGACAGAGAATAAGGTGTACATACTGGTGCTGTGTGCAGCGGTCCGGCCCCGGCCGAGCCACTGACCTGGCATTTCGTTTTCCGACTTTTTGGGACTGGACGTGATCAGATAGAGGATCTGAGACGATTTGTCGCTCTTGCTGGTGTTTGATCTCTCAGTGATGCTGCCGGAACGTGGATCTATCGTACTGGTGGCCTCTTCGCCATCGTCGTCATCACCGATAACGCCATCTTCAGCAGATCTGCCGCTCGGCCCTCTGTAAGCTGGAATGAAGAGGATCGCGTTAACGAGGTTTACACGCACAACAAGCACTTCAGTGACAAATATTCGTTTAACTGTTTATCCAATTCTTGAGTCTTCAGTCTTAAACACAAATGCTACTACTCATTACGGAACAAACCAATGTATAAAATACTACTTAAAATTCATAAATTAAATTAAATTAAAAACACATAACTTATTTTACATTTGAACGTGCATGGCGTGGGACACTGAGTTTGTTGGCAGTTGGTAATATTAGCTAGCGACCCAAACAAC
>CM074939.1:15353111-15369373 GCA_037576815.1 Pangasius larnaudii | reverse complement strand
TACTTTATTTTACCTAATAGTAGCTATGTTGATCTTTATTTCACCTAAGAGTAGCTATCTAACTTTATTTTACCTAAGAGTAGCTAGCTTGCTGGTGAATTGTGTTATATATTGTGTTCAAGTATTAAAGTTCACTAGCAAGCTAGGTACATTTTTTAGTATTTATTTCAATCTAGTATATATTCAAGTTGGCAGACATTAGAATAAATCATATTGTGTAAATAAACTCATAGCAAAGCTGTTAGCAAGCTAGCGAATATTAAGTTAGCTATTGTGGTAATATCAAGTTTATGATTAGTTGATCAAATTTAACTTAAGTTCACGTTTGTTAATGCAGGAACACTTACAACTCATCAAAGTCAGGATGTAAAGTTTTAAAGTGGTGCTACATGCTAATCCAAGCTTTGCAGTGGCTGTTTATGTGGTCGTTAGCACACATACCACATTTCTGAGTCTAATTTCATTTGCACATCAAATCGGTTCTCCCTGGAAGATGTTTGTTTCAAGAACATCTGAAGCAGAACATCACAGGAGATGCTAATGATAAAGGGACTGAGGTAAATCTATCAAGCCGAGTCTATTTTAGGGATGGTTTCTGACATTTCACAACAGGAAGAGCAGGAAATACCTGATTTAGATCCCTCAACTGGATAATACAATTTGTAGCACTTTTACCTGAACATATCTTGTGGTTTTGATGGCACTGAAGCGTGCCTTGAAGGAATGGTTCACCAAGAAGAAAAACGAAAACAAACCAACATAGCTTTTATTGTGGAAATGTAGCTGATCAGCTAAGACATGTTTAGTGTCCTAGTTTTGCTTTTTAACTTTTTGCACTAGAGCCACTTTTGTAATATACTGTAGCTTACAAATAATGAAAGCCTATTATTACTCAAAACCTCCATTAATACATGTCCAAATAATTTGCTAAGCTACATAATAAGGGCACAGCAAATAATTGGGCTGTTTCAGCAACTGGGGCTGAGAAGAGAAGCGTGAGACAACGCTAGTAGAACAAATTATTCTGTTTTCGATGTGAGAAATCTCATGCCAAACCATTCCCTCAACTCCAGAACCACATCAAACTTTAACACACTCATCCAGCATTCAGCCCATCAGTCCCTGGAGGAAGTTCCTTCCACAAGAGGGAAGACAAACTGACGCTATTTAAGCATAGATGTTGGGTCGATGAACAATAATGTACAGTAAGTTAAAGATACGGTTTGAAGGGATTATTCCTACAACGGTGATCCTTTCAACGTTTAATAAATCCGAACCGTCATTTGGGACTACTTTTTTGTTCTAAATTCGGTGTTCCCCAACCAAAAACCTGAGCCAAGCCTAGGAAAAAAAAAAAAACATAATTATCCCTGTTCCTGTCTCATTTTCTTGGACTCCTACCCCTGCCTGAGAAGCGTATCACATTTACCTCAAGCTAATACCCACTTACTCTAGTCTAAGAATAGCGGCACGGCTAACCACGCTAGCCACAGACCCGGGCTTCCTGTAGAAGGCGTAACTCCGGGTTTATCCAAACACACAGGCTGACCATCAAAAGAGAAACTGTAAAAGCTGGTCTCGCCTCAGTGTAAAACTCCAACATACGAAGCGGTCGCTGGCCCGTTGGCGTTTTCACCTCTTGACTCTCCTCCATCCCACTTTCTCTCCCGCTCTCTTCCGCTTCTCGTTCATGCGTCGCTTTTCATGGAGAGAGACCAAAATGGCCATTTAGCCAAAGTGTGCTGCCAGAAGCCTGCTTCTTTGATGTGTAATATCTATATATAAAAGAAGTAAAAATGCCTGCAGCAGCCAGTGTTGGTATTTATATTTGTTTACAACCTTTTCTTTAACGACTTAAAATATGATCATGGTTTATTAAAAAAAAAAAAAAAAGACACACAACACAATGAAAGAAAATAAGAAAAACAATTAAACAAACAAACAAATAAAAGTCTAACAAAAATTAATTTTATATCCATCCATCCATTCATTCATCTATCTATCCATCTATCTACCTACCTACCAACCATCCAGTCCTAAAAATTTGTTTTTGGTTTCACTTAAAAATGTAAAATTTCCTCAGAAACACTGTCCAGTTATCTCATGTTAGCCAGCTAGCTAGTGTTAGCAGTGAGGATTATGAAACTATTTCACATAACTTCACATTTCTGTCTGTTTGCCATACTTCCTAGCTGGCTAGCGTTAGCAGTGAACATTATATGTATTTATGAATTTGATCTAGAAATTCGTTCACATAATCAAGACATTTTGGCTTATTTCATGAATCAAATTTGCCAAATTTGCGGTGATTATTAAACATTTCTGAACAAAATCTTCTCAGAAATCCTGATAGGTTAGCTTATTTTAGCTAACTAGCTAGCTGTAGTAGTAAACATTTTGACCATTTATGACTAAGAATCCTTTCAGGAATCCTGTCAGATCATGCCAGCTATAGTTAGCATTAGCAGTGAAGATTATTTATATCCAGACATATGACTACATAGATGACTATTCTCTTAGAAATCCTGTCAGGTTTTCTCATGTTAGTTCTCTGGCTAGTGTTTACAGTGAATGTTTGTGAATATGAACTAAAAATCCTCTCAGAAATCCCATCAAGTTAGTGTTAAGTTAGTGCATGTTAGCCACCTAGCAGTGAAGATTATTAACAATTATGAGCATGATTAATAATCCATCATTTAGCTCCTGTGTTAGCCTGCCAGCTAGCATTTGCAGTGTAGATTGCAGACATAGTTAACATGAGCTAACAGAATTTCTAAGAGGATTTTAGTGCTTGTTCATGGTAAAAAAAATAAATAAATAAATAATAAATTAAAAATCCTGTCAGAAATGTTATGTTCTTCTAATTTGTTTTTTGTTCACAATGAAGGAAGTCAGTTGTCCTAAGAGTGAAGTAAGAGTGGCACTGTGGATGTTGAATAACTGCTCGTAAATACTTCAAAACAGACATATGTACTTATATTTTAATGTTGATGTTGGTTTTTCTGATGTTTCTAGTATTTTGAACGAGTAACCTGAGGCCTTTTGGCTCACGTCACACACACTGTGGTGATTTCACGCTTCAAGTTCAAGCGTAGAAGGAGCGCGGCTACAGCCAGAGCCACAGAGCCCATCAGGCACGGCTTCAGAAGCCCGGGTTCAAAAAGCTCCTTTTCTGTTTGCACGATGGTTCCGAGGCCTGCGGGATTTTTTTTTTATTGTGGTTCCCCGAGTCTGGAAAGCGTGATTAAAGCACCACACCGCGAGAGATGAGCTCTGGGAGGTTAGGAGGTTAAATAAATAGCACGCTAATCACAGGCTAGTGCTGCACACACCACTAAACTCATTCAAACCGGCTCTGACAGGAGGGTAAACAACAGTGAACATGCTGAGGAGAGGAGAGGAGAAGAGGAAAGGACAGGAGAGATGAAGAGAGGAGAGATGAGGAGAGGAGATCTAAAGAAAGGAGAGAAGAGAAGAGATAAAGATTGGAGAGGAGAGGCAAGGAGACATAATGAAAGGAGAGATGAGGAGAGAAGAGATAAAGAGCGGAGAGTACAGGAGAGGACAGGAGAGGGAGGAATGAAGAGCGGAGAGATGAAGAGAGAAGAGATAAAGAGAGGAGAGGAGACAAAGAAAGAAGAGGACAGCAAAGGAGAGACGAGGAGAGAAGAGACAGAGAGAGGAGAGCAGAGGATGGGAGAGGACAGGAGAGGAAGAGATGAAGAGAGGAGACAAGAGAGAGAGGAGAGGAAAGAGAACAGAGGAGAGAAGAGATGAAGAGAGGAGAGAAGAGATAAAGAGAGGAGAGGAGAGATGAGGAGAAGAGAGGAGAGCAGAGGAGTGGAAAGATATAGAGAGGAGAGGAGAAAGAGTGGAGGAGAGATAAAAAGAGGACAGCAGAAAAGAGATAAGGAGAGTAGATTAAAAAAGGATACAACAGAAAAAAGAAGAGAGGAGATATAAAAAGGAGATGAGATTCAACTTAAGAGAGGAAAGAAAAAGAGAGGAAAAAGATCAGAGACAAGGAGAAGAAAGGTAACACTGCAAAAGAGAAAAAGAGAAGAACAGAGAGAAGTGAGAGATGACTAGGGAGAGACAGAGGGAGGAAGAAAAGAAAAGGAAATTAAAGAAAAGAAATGAATGAGAAATAGAAGAGATGGGAAGAGTCAGACAGAGAAGATCAGAGAAGTCTTCTAGAGGTATTTACACCACAGTCTCTTCTTCCAAATTACACAGTGTATTTGGGACGGATCCATTCAAAATCGGAATATACATGAAGAAAGGATGAAACGAAAAGAGAGAGCGTCAAAGAGATGGAGAGAGAGAGAGAGAGAGAGAGAGAGAGAGAGAGAGAGAGAGCGAGAGCGAAGGCGGGAGTGTAAAAGTGGAGGACCTGTCACTATTCTGGCTCCCTCTTTAAGTGCACTACTTCTCCCCTCAGTGAAGTAACACTCGCTTTAATTTACATTTCCCTTTGTGATGGTTGGGGTCAAGAAGCCAAACCTCATAAAAATAACAGCACAACAAAGATACGTCACGCCCACCCGGAGTCACGTTTAATGTCCAAATGTGCTCCGGAGAGACCAAACAAGCCTGCATACACACACTGAGGAAATCTGATAGGTCTGAGAAACATGTGTGTGTGTGTGTAAGGGTTATGTATGCTGTCTAGTCTGTCAGCATTGCGAAGAAGTGTTGATGGATGTCAGCCAAGTCTGGGATCAGTCCATTTAAAGGAACAGTTTCACCAAAATACTGAAAGTGCAACACTTAGCCCAGATGAAGTCAATCAACCAAGACATGTTTAGTGTCTGACGTTTGCTTCTATACTTTATCTGGAACTGCTTCAAAGTAAAGGAAGTCTACCTCATGGAAGTACACGCCCAAATCTTTATAAGCTTTGCCTTTCAGCTGCGTCATTTCATTTTAAAATAAACTCAAGGCAACCAGCCGAATGATTTTTACTACGCGGACTAATTAGCGTGCACAGGTTACGGACGCACAATATGTCGCAGTTAGCCATAGCAAGAGAAAATAACAATGCTAGCTGGACTCGAATATCTTTTACATGAGATGACAGCTCATAGCCGAAACATTGGGTAACAACTTGCTAACTGTTTGTCAAGAACATAAACACAGTCTAAGAAGGAAAACTAGCTACCGAGCACGCCATACGCTATGGCATTACGTTAGCTACTACTTTTTAACCTCGTCAATTCGGTTTCTGGTGGAACCACAACATGATACTGGGCAGAACACTGGAGCTTCCACTTGCCCAGTGAGCTAGCTAATAAATGTATAATTAGTCCATCCCTGATAAAAAAAATCTATATGTCGGTTTGTAAAACATCACTGGTATAAACAGAGCCATCTGGTAGCCAATGTGTTAGCACAGGAGCACAGTGTGTTGATTGTGAATGTGTCAACAGAGCTCTAGCAACGCACTGCTAAACAAATTCGAGTGATCTTGTGCATAATGTATTTGTGTAGCTTCTTAGATGTAGCCTACGTTAGCCTACACTATGTCTGTTCTTGCCTTTATGTGCTATTATACTTGTGGTAAATGTTTACCAACCTACTGACAAAAAACATTTCAAGATGTAATTATTTTGGAAAAATCTGACATCGGACTTTACCGACAAGGACTCAATCATTGATGGTTTATCTTTCATAATAGTCACTGATGTGTAAAAGATTCCAGTAAAGCAAAATGTCAAATATATCACGCTAGTTTTCTTGTTAACTAGGTAACGTTACGGCTATACAGATACTTCAAGGATTCCGACTTTGCAGCTTCATCTGACGACAGAAGAAGCCAGCATTAGTTGTCGTGTTCTGCTGTGATGTCAGAAAAAACTCTGTCTGTCCAAAATGGCTGACCCATAATGTCCCAAAGCTACATGGTGAGGTTTTATTGATGCTTTTAGATTACAGTGTGTTCTAAACCACATCAGCAAGACAGACTTCCATTACCTTTAAGACACATTATCCTCATAGCGCTAAATACAAACATGTTTCAGATGATCGACTACATTTCGGGGGTACGTGCGAATGTCTGACACGTTTCATTTTTCGACCTGTTCCTTTAAGAGTTTGCTTTTCCGTCTCTGACCCTGGATCAGTGTCTGTCACTGACACGCTAACAGCTTGAAGCGCTGTCATGCGCTCTAATGGAAAACCAGTGGCTGTGTATGGGTGCCGATGTGTGAAATCATGCCCGCTTGAAATGACTCCTCCACCGCCTCCAAAGTGCCTCAACAGATTCCAAAAACAAACCAAAAATGGCACAAGAAGCGTGCATTAATCCACTCCTTCCAAACAGCATTCCTTTTTTTTGCCCTCCTCCCTCCTTTTTTGAAACTGCATCACTGCGGTCGTGTTCCAAAATATTTCTGATAGCACACTAGGGCTCATTGTTGAGTTCAAAGAGTGTCATCGGTTTAATGGCTCTCGACGCCCAGTTATTATAGTCCAACAGCCCACAGACGGGAAGAACAGCTCAACTCTGAGAACTTTCCACAACCCAGGGGAATGTTTGGAAATGATTGAAATGAATATTGTACACAGAGCAGTGGTAGTCTCCTGATAAATAGCTAGCTAGCCTGGTAGTTAGCTAATAACAAGTCATATTAACTAACTAATATGCTAGCTAGCTATTTAGGTAATTAGCTAATAATGAGTGATATTACCTAATTACCATTCTAGCTATCTGTTTAGGTAGTTACGTAATAATAAGTCATATTAGCTAACTAATATCCTAGCTAGTTATTTAGGTACTAAGCTTATAAAGAGTGATATTAGCTAATTACCATGACAGCTAGCCATTTAGGTTATTATCTAGTAACTATCTAGTGATATTAGCTTCCTAATGTTCTAGCTAGCTATTTAGGTAGTTACCTAATAATGAGTGATATTACCTAACTATCATGCTAGCTAGTTACCTAGTAATGAGTGGCATTGGTGGTACAAGGCTAATAACAAATTGTTTTAGCTAACTACCAAGTTTACTATTACTACTATTTAGTGCTACACTCAGAGCGAAACTTGACAGCAGCTGTAACCTAGCCTAACTAGATAGCTATTTAGCTATGAAAGTTTATCTATTGGATTGTCAAAAAAGGTGAGCCTTCCTAAACAAGCGTGAGGTAGATCAGTGGTTTTAATCTACGATAAAGATGAATGTATTTGGAATAATAACCAGCCAGGAACGTCACCAAGATGGCTGCCAAGTGAACAGACTTTACTAGAAGTACACTGGTATTAGTGAAAAATATAAAGTAAAAAATTTAGTAGTGAAAAACTAGTCAAAAATGTGAAGATATTTAGAGAAAAATTACAGAATGATAACTGATGATGAATTCAGTATGTCCAGGGACATGAACTAACAAGGTAAAAAAAAAAAAAAAGTCAGGTTTTGGTGTCGTTAATAAGTATATTGTAGAAAACCCATGAAATCCACTGTGGCTTTATTAATGAGGCCTCAGAGTTCTATTGAACTTCAAGTGAACTAAAACCTCATGGTCTAAGTTTTCCAAGTTTTTCAGCTTTCACCCCTGTAAGCCAAACACCCATCAACCTAACAATTTCTACAACAAACCCAAACAAATATCGTGTGCTCTACATGTTTGGGATTGCTCAGAGGTCTGTGGAATGTTTCCTCTGTTTTCGCACCCTTTCTGAACAGGCTTGCCAGTTCCCTTTTCTCCTGCCAACATTAGATTATTTTTGTTTGTTGGATAATTTTGCGGTGTGTGCCAAGGTCTGTCGACTCCTGCACAGGCAGCTCCCTTCCTACCCAAAAACCCCAAACATCAGCATTACAGGAAAAGCTCCAGAGTTCCTGTCACATAAACCTTCCAAAATCCAATTTGTGTGGAAAACTGGCTTTGCTGAGATAAAAATTGCCCAATAACTGAATACTGTTAGCTAAACAAGCAAGCGAACAGAACATCGATATAGCAACTGTGTCCTTTTCATGCTAACATGCTAGCATTAGATTTTCCTGTTGTAATAATTGCTTAGAATTTATGATATTAGCACATTATTACATTCCCCAAAAAAAGATAAACTTTTGAACAAATTCTAAAACTTGGTAAAATTTTCCCATTTTACCATCCATTAAGAGCTAACTAACTAATGCTAACTAGCTAAACATCGTTATACGTGTTTACTGTCAGACTGTGCATTACGTTAACTAGCTTGCATTTAGGTAGCTAATGTAATGTGACCTGACAGACACTAAGTGTAGCTCGGTAGCTAGACAGCTAGCGACGTTACCTGATAGAACAGAACAATAGCTAGCTAATGAAACGTGACCTGACTAGACAGTGATCGTAACTTGCTAGCTAGCATTAGTCAGGAAAACACTTAAAACAACTGTTAATAATCTACAAATTATATAGAAGATTAATCTTACTCGCAGTGGTAGAAAATATTAATTACAAGTATCTTTGTAAGCTTTTTAATTTGTAAACACAAATCTGAAAATGGCATCTACTTGACACATTTCTTTGAAATGAGATGCATACAGAGCATGGACGTTAACAATGTAATAATTATCGGGTACATCAGATTATCAACACTCGTGTCATAAACGCTAACCACTTTGGCTTAGCAACCAGAACACCCATTAAGAAAACCAAAACATGATGCTGATGAAACGAAAATTAAGACAACAACTCATCACCATGACACACATAGCTTTAAAAAAAGAGTTGTTGAAATGTAAGCAATTATTATGAATAAATTATAAACAACTGACTCATCAAAAACACCTACGAACTACTGTGGACTCCCAAAGCACAATAACACACATAAAGACAGCTACAGGTACAACAACAAGCAAGTACAGGTACACATTAAGCCTTAAACAGCCACACACACACACACACACACACACACACACACACACACACACACCTGTTTCACATTGCTGAGCTTTGGCCCAGGTCTATTGGTATTGAAGGAATGTTAATTATATGTGGTTTCGTTCTAACAGGCGTGCGTAAGGATCGTCGCAGAGCATGTGTACGCAGCGTTAGCGCTATCGTCCCTTCAGATCTGACGGACACTGATTACAGGACACACCACAGCAGGAGGAAGAAGTGTGTGTGTGTGTGTGTGTGTGTGTGTGTGTGTGTGTGTGTGTGTGTGTTACTCTGCTGGTCAGGACTAAAGTTTTATGGTTAGCTTTGTGTAGCTCTTATAAACTTGGAGACCTCTGTGTGTATAGTATGTACAGAATTAGAAGGGTTCACTGGTTTGGTTCTCTCTCTGGGGAAACTCTTAATGGTTCCATGTAGAACCCTGCAACAGAAAAGGGTACAGTACTGAAAAACAAGTTGCTTTTATTAGACTTTTTATGAGAAATGTCTAGTTTAAAGCAGCAGTATGTAATTTTGGGGGACCTCCTTGGTACAAAAAATGTTTTCGTACCTGAGTCAAACTGTGAGGATATAAAAGTCAGAAAGTCCAAATGTTTAAAAAAATTAAAAAATAATAATAAAAAAAAAACACTCAGGCCATGTCTGACTCTGAATTAATATTTTACATTTTCAGGGCTAGAACACCATTTATTTTATTACTATTATAATTATTTCTTCCCTAATGGCTCAACAATGCTATTTCCTAATTTTTGGATCAAACTGGATGTTTAAATCAGCAAATATATTTGTATTTTTATTATAATTTAATTTTTTTTTAGATGTTTGTTTAGAACATTTCATTTTAGAATTGCTCATTATTATAAATAATAATTTGGCAGGTAACTTTATTCATCCATCAGTATGATTCTTTTTTTCTTCCAGTAAACACATTTAGAACAACAGATAACTTTTTTAAAATTTTGTAAAATGATTCAGTCCATAGCCACAAGGAAAGACACATCTTGTATTTGATCCTTTTAACAAAAAGTTACGTACTGCAGCTTTAATGAACTGAAGCCAATATGTGATCATTTTTCCCTCCTAATTATCAGCTATTTAGAGGTTATCGTCTCCATTTAAATTAGGATATCTATCTATCTGTGTTCTTCGAAATGGCTGAACACTGAACATGAGCTGTAAAAAAAAAAAAAAAAAACAAGATGAATTTTGCTGTCACTTATTATCGTATTATTAAGTAACAGAAGCAATGTGACAGTGTGAGCTTTGCAGCACTGTCACACCCTAGAATTTCCACAGATGATTTTTTTTTAAATGGGATTTTTAACTTAATTAATTTCATAATTAACTTTGTTAATTTAACGATGCATTAAAATTGTAATTTGTAAATGAATTCTTTCCCCTCCAAGGTTCTTCAAAGCCACCAGTCATGTAGCGTCATTAATCATGCTTTAAAGACCCAGACAGTGAGAGTACATTCACTCTGCAGAGCCGTAAATCTAAAATGGAGAAGGTGCTAATTGTGTGCAAGCATGAGAATTTATATAACACTCCCTGTCCCGACTAAAATGATTATGTAAATCTGGCATGCAGACAGACGGGAAGCTGGATTAGATGATATAACTATCTTTTGTTTTTGTATTATTTCCTGTTTGTGACTAGCAGGTTTCTAGCAACCAACTCAGACAGGCGATCAAGCAAATGAAATGAATAACAAATGTCTAATGTAACAAATTCTAAACTGAATCAGGTTCATAGAACTGATTTCTGAACTGGATCCGATTTATATAAGTGAACTGAATCAAGTAGAGTGTGAACTGAAACACAGTTTATAAAACAGACTCACATCAACTAACAACTGATTCAGATTTGCAGAATTCAATCATTTACATCTATGGCATTTGCCCTTATCTAGAGCAACTTACCTTGATTTCATTTATACAACTAGCAGTCTATAAGAGCCTCAGAGTCAAGGGCCCAAAACTGATGGCTTGGAAGTGCTGGGATTTGAACTCACAACCTCCCAATCAGTAGCCTAAAGTTTTAACCACTGAGCTACCATCAGAGTTCATTTGGAGCTGAATTCAAATTTCCAGAACCGAATTGAATGAATTCTGAGCTTGAATCCGGAGTCATGTCTGTGTCTGTCTGGGCCTCTAGCAAAAAAAAAAAAATCAAGCAACATTCTGCTTCCTCACCCACAGCGTGTTCCTGTTAATTCTGAGCTGAATCAACTTTATAAAACTAAATCGACTTGATTCTTATCTGACTCAAGTTTACAGAAATGAATGGACCATTTCTTGGAGAAAGTTGGGAAAAAATATATATTTTTTTGTGGAACAAAGATATGAAGTGGAAAGATGGAAAGAAAATACATGCAGCAGTTTGTCTAACCGTCTGCATTCCTCTGAGATCTGATATCAACAGTAGCCTCTTTTTTTATGTAACGCTTTGTCAGTCAGCTATGCTGTTCCCACTTTATCTCTTTCCACACTCCACTCCACATTTATCTGATCCTGCCTTTCAAACACGCACAGAAAGGCCTGCGCATGCTGCGCCTCGTCCTCATCCTGTCCTTTTTTCTCTCTGTCTATCTCTCGGTCTTTGTGCAAAAATGTCCTCCAGCCTGCAACTCCGTGCACACACACACACACACACACACACACACACACACTCACACATACACACCACCACTTTAACCGATGGCGTGAAAAAAAGTGAATAAAAACCACCATATGTGCCGTGGATAGTACACGTGAAAAGAAAAGCAGACAGTCTGAAACAAAACAGGGACAAAAGCTAACAAAAGCAACTGCACAAGACGCAGCACGATCGACGTCTCTCGCCCTCGGGGCCCGAATCAACTCCAGGTCAGTTGCACAAAGAGACAGAGAGACAGCACTCTGCCTGGGAAAGAACGACAGAGCAGAAAAAAAGTGAGAAAGAAAGAGAGAAAAAGGGGCATCCTGGTATCATCAGAGTGCAGGATCAGGTTCAGGGATTTATTCATGTCCATGAGATTTAGTTTCACATCACCGGCACATCACGAGCAGCTAAAGTGACCCGTATTCATCCCACACGCACAGGCCAGAGTAAACCGGGGCTTAGCTCGGATTAGATTACATCCTGTTCTTAACCGCTGATTTCAATACACACACACACACACACACACAGACACACACACACACACATTGGCAATGAGAGCAAAACACAATAGAGAGAAAGAGAGCGGCAATGTTTAAGCGCCAGATAAATGTCTGTAATACAATAAAAGGAGGAGACGAGTCGCAACACTGAACCTCAACAAACGAAACTGTTTAAACTGAATCACTGAATTTAATGAAGTTTAAAATCAAATGAATTTCCCAAAGGTGTCATATTATTACAAGCTAAAGTGTTCAAACTGAACTGTTCAGAGAGTTTTCAAACTAATTCTTGCCTTCAACTTGTAGGAAGTGATCTATGCCTCATGTCAAGGTAATTCACCTGATTCGAGTAACATCCGAACTAAAGCACGCTTGCAGAATGGTCCAACTTACGTCAAACCTAGCATGTCCGTTATCTGAAGTTTGTTTTTTTGTTTTGTACTGGACCTGCAATGCTAATTTAGCTAACAAACAAGGGAAGCGTATAGCCTCCAGTTTAGCATCATCACACACTCACCTCAAAATACGTTGTTCGGCTCAGTAATACATCAACAGTTTCTTAAAATAGCTATAACTCCACATTAAAAAAACAACAACAAATAAATACACAATTCAGATTCGAACTTTATTATCATCCGAATCAATGTAATTTTAGGCCACGCCTCCTCCCTGAATCTAATGCAGACACAATGCGACATCACCCTGTACCTTATTTATGAACTGAATCAAGTTTATAGAGCTTATAGAGCAAGTTTATAAACTGATTCAATTTTAGAGATGATAGAGATGAATCTGATTCACTTCTAAGCTGATTCAGCTAAAAAAGTAAATCTGAGTCTGATCTGAGTCTCAGAAGTTTATGCAAGTTAACTGAATTAATTCTACATAAGTTCAGGTTTATAGAAGTGAACCGAGTCAATTAAAAACTAATTCCGGGTAATAGAACTAAAATAAGTCAATTCCAAACTAATTCAGATGACTAGAACTGAAATGATTCAATCCTGAACTTAATCTTATATATATATATATATATATATGAAATATGAAATGAATCTTATTTATGTATAACTGAATCAAGTCGATCGTGGACTGAACCAAGTTTATAAAACTGACACGTTACAATTTTGTGCTGAATCAGTTTTACAGAAGTGAATCAGAAATAGTTCTGAGCTGAATCAAGTTGACTGAACTGAAAGGAATCACTTCTGTGTGTGACTCATACAGCACCAAATCAAGTCGATTCAGATCTAGGTAAATGGAACAGAATAGTGGTGTGAAGTGCTGTAAAGTGAACTGAACAGAGTCAAGTATGAATTGATTCACATTCACATTCATCCTGAGTCCAGTCCGTGTCAGGGCCTGTCACAAAAAAACAAGAGGAAAGGCGACAATTTGCTTCCTCACCCACAAAGTGTTCCTGGCCAGAGAAGGCAGGGAGGGACGCTCTGGCATTTTATATTTTCAGCACCGGCCTTTTATTTTCCTCCCCACTTCCCCCGTTCGTGTCGAACGTACACTTCAGTGGCGGAGGACCAAAGTCAGCCTTCGTTTTGCGGTGAAAAAGTTCACGACGCAGGTCGAGTTCGTGAAACTGCACTGTTTCTGGTCATGGAGCCTGAAATCAGAGCTCTACGGCTGACCACATAAGTACATGTTAGCTTTTTAAAAATGCTAAAATGTGGCCAGCGTGGACACGGGAATGACGGAGACTCCCAGCAGATGACACAGACTCACTGTGGCCTTGTTACGAAGGACATAAACCATCTGAGGTTACTCAACCAAACCCATGAGGTCACAAGGTCAAAGGTCAGCAGTGCCCGAGAAGCCAGTAGACTACACAGTGAGTAGCGATATGAGTGAGATGATCAAATATCAGTCTCAAAGAACATCATACACATGTTCAGGTTCCTTTTTATCCTTTTTTGGCTAAAGTGAGATTAAAAAGTTTAAGGTTTGGAATGAGTCCTTTGATAGATATAAATTATTATTTTATCTTATTTTTATGATACCGAATGGTGAACGTTGTCAACTACAACAGGCCACGCCTCCTTCTCTGGACCTAAGAGCTACAAAAGAAACGCCTCGTAAATTCAGCTAATCCAATGACAACACCTCAGCATATTGCTAGCCAGCTAGCTGGTATAAACTAGCTAGGTATTTATGTTACGCTAGCATGAATCCCGATCTTCATATAGCTAATACTTACCAAAGATTACAATGCTAAAAATTTGTAATAAAATTAATTAAAAGTTTAATCTGGCCACATGATACGTTGTAACATTTGTGAATGTTATGTAGATAATCATGCGATTTATTTTATCCAGCGGAATGTCGTCTAGCTCAGTGGTTCAGTTTTACAAAGCCTCGCCTCACAAAAAACTCATTATCTCATGCAATTTTCATCCATTTTTTTGCATATTCCTCGAGGGTCTGTCGTTCCTGGCAAATCGAGCATTATGCAAAAGAGGCCTGGGTGTGATTTTGATTATAAAAACAATTATTTTTGCCATCAGATAGTGCTGCAGAGGGACAGAGTGTTTGTGAGGCCGTTATTCATTACTGCGTATTCAACCGAAGAGCGGGCGAGAGCGAGAGAGCAAGAGAGAGGGAACGGCATTAAAAAAACGACAAGTTCTCTCATTAGGCATGCATAAATGTCAGGGGAAACCTGGAAACTCTGGGGTTTGTGGGTATTGGAGCAAATAAACAGGAAAGAAAGAGAGGAGGTGAGGGATTAAAGAGTAGCGATTAAAAAGTTTTAAACTGTTAAAAGTTTGGCTAGCTAACTAGCTGCCATCTACTTTAGCTGGTGTACATTAGCATTAGCGCAGTGCTGCATTTAGCTAGCTGGCTAATATTGCTAAACTGTTATATATTGTAATTAAAGTGTTTTACACTGAGCAACACGTCGAGCCAAAAAGAATAAATAAAAAGAACAACTAGAACAAACAACACACACACCAGGACATTCAGCAGAAGTCACCTGTCAAGTATTTTGCATTTTACATTAACAATACTTTCTGCACACACACACACACACACACACACACACACAAATGCTTGACAGTTTAATTTTATGCTGTCTCTAAGCTGCCTCTCCGTATTATACTGAAATGACACAGCAAATCTGACGCCGATGTGTCTCACACACGCACGCACACACACACACACACACACACACACACACACACACACACACACACACTCTCTCTCTCTCTCTCTCTCTCTCTCTCTCTCTCACTCACACACACACACACACACACACACACACACACACACACACACACACTCTCTCTCTCTCTCTCTGTCTCTCTTTCTCTCTTATATAACCATCACATGACAAGTTCTGTCAGTGAAAAGCTACTGTCTTTGTTTAGAAGTCACAGTGCCAAAGATGCTCTAGTGTGTGTGTGTGTATGTGTGTGTGTGTGTGTGTGTGTGTGTGTGTGTGTGTGTGTGCCCACTACAAATTCAAACGCAAGTCCACATCAGCATTCAACTGAAGTTGTTAGCGGTTAGTTCAGAGAGGTAATTTAGCAGACGCACAGCCCACATCAGGGTGTGCAGTATTTAGAGATGGTTACCCATCGTTCCTACATTTCCCAGAAGTCCTTGCACCCACTTCCTGCCAACAAATCCTCATGCAGCAGGGTGTAATTACGGATGGGGTGGATGACCTGGTCTTGAACTGTCGGCTTCTTGAACTCTGTGTGATACACAAGACTTCTGAACCCATGATATTTTAATATATATTAAAAAAAAAAAAAAAAACTAGATTAGAAATGCATATCTACAAATTACGACCGTTGCTATGGTAACATCCTTTAGAGCGATATCTTGCTCTATTCTTGACATTTTTAATTACATTTTTTTTTTTTACCAGAACTGAAGTTTAAAATCATTCTTTTTAATGTAAATAAAACTGCTTATTTAATTTCGGTAGCAAAGCTTAAATATCAGCTTATACTTGTTGTCATGGTTACATTCGAACATGATTACAAAAGGTGTGTTCGTCGTGTTTAAAAGACGATTCGCCATCAGTGTCCAACTCTTGTGGGATTCACCACTTACACTGTCAGGTTTTTCACAAGTTCTGACGCCATTTTGTTGTTTCTTAATGTGGAACTTCAAACCCCGTAGAACCGGGTCGCCACAGCGAATCATCACTCTCCACCTATCCCTATCTTCTACATCCTCAACACTTGCACCCACTAGCTTCATATCCTCATTTATT
>CM074939.1:15321080-15338631 GCA_037576815.1 Pangasius larnaudii | reverse complement strand
CTCTCTCTCTCTCTCTCACACACACACACACACACACACACACACACACACACACACACACACACACACACACACTGATCCCCTTGTGTATCCAGCAGCCTGTAATTACAGTGCGAGTGCCATGTCACCCAGCCAAGTGTGTATTATTAGCTGCTCTTATCTTCTTGAAGATGAGGCTCAGATCACCTGCAGCAATCGTTCACACCTGCAACTGCACCCTTCATCTTCTTCTCCTTCCTCGGCCGAGGAGTGTGTGGGAGGAAGAGCACGTTTACACCTGAGGCACCAGTTTACACCAGAGACACAATCTCTCACGTACACACCGCGGTGCAATTTTATTTTAAGTAGAAATTAATTCAGCTCATTGCAGTGTAATTCAACATGGATGCTTTATTTTATTGAATCCTTTTATACACAAGTCTGAAAATATTGTTTTTAATAATAACATGATCGTCGCTCAGTTTAGATCTTCACTCTGAACCTGAGGAGGTTTTATTTCTTCATATATTTTTACGGTTCTTTACATAAATACTACAAAAATTGTGATGTAAAGAAAGGGTTCTCAAACTTTTTGCAGGCAGGGACCCGTTTAACTGCAATAAATAAATAAATAAATCCAAGGACTCCGACAATACAGATTAATTTCCTGAACATAATCCAACTATTTAAATGTGTACTATAATATTTTGGCCTAAGCATTGGAGCCATAGTGAATAGCTTTTGACTTAAATATGAAAGCTCATCAGATGAAGATGAAAAGGAAGAAGGGAAGCCAATTTCATCAGTAGCAGCTTTAAAGGGAATGTACAAATCCCTGTGAGCTAGCTAGCCAGCTAGCCGTTGTGCTATAAAGTGGGTGTGGCTTCTTCCGGATCTATTTCAGTAGCGGAGCAAAAATAAACAGAACATTTGGCCATATTTTGTCCAAAATTGATTTTGATAGTTGATAGTTTGATAGTTATCGATAAGAGTTCTTGTTTATAGAACTGTCGTATAAAAGCAATATCACACTCGCAATCGTGTGGTTATACTGAATATCAGGACAGCTGTGATTAGTGTCGTGCCTACGTGGAATCAGCCATGCTGATGTTCGGTATATCTGCACTCTTGCTTAATTATGTGATTAATGGTAGACAAATAACTATGAGAATTCAATAATAAATATAACTTTAACAATGATGGGGTTTGAGTTTTCCACAATTTTAAGAAAATCTCAACAACAAAAAAAAAACACATGGACCCCTTGACTATGCCTCAAGGACCCCTGGGGATCTCCGGACCCCACTTTGAGGGTGTATAGGACTACATATAATACATATGGTAATAAACTGATGGACGATATTGGTTTAGTATTTACACTTTTGCATGAGCCGTTGGGGTGGTAGGTCAGCATTACAAATAAAATTAATTTAATGATCACACAAAACTCTCAAAACACCAAAACTCAAAATCTCCTGCTGACAAACCCTATACCAGCTGTCTTTACCTAGCAGGCCATATTTTTTGACTCAGCGTGACTTCTCAAGTCAAGTCAAGTCAAGTCAAGTGGCTTTATTGTCATTTCAACCATATACAGCTAGTTAGTACACAATGAAATGAAACAATGTTCCTCCAGGACCATGCTGCTACATAAAACAACACAGAACTACAAGAAACTACACATTTCTCCATAAAGTGCACATGCAAACGTGTGTAAACAGCACAAGACAGTATAATAACTACTAAAACAGGACAATAGGCACCGTAAGAGACAGTGCAGAGCCAACCAGTACACAGTTCTAGCATGAAAGTGTCAGGTATAAGAGTAGTGCAAAAGAATAACAATATTATAAATTGCTGTGAATGTAAACATAACATACTATGACATAGTATTTGACAGATAAGCTTATACTATATATGGACATAGCAGTTATTGGGGTAGCAGCCAGGTAGAAAATATAGTAATGATAAGAAATTATATACAATGTTTTATAAATACAGTAGCAGCAAAAAAGGTTCAGTAGCAGAACCTCTGTTGTAGATTATCCAATCACTCACAATTATGCCAATCATTTAAGTCAGCTTGTCGAGAAGGGAAATAGTTTTCACAGACTTTCATCGATTTCCTATTCTATTTTCCTTCTCTGCTCTGATTAGCAGACTTATGAAATGGCTTTTTAAAAACAAAAACAGTATGTTTAAAGACAAAAGCACAGGAAAATGTGTTTATTCTCAGCTTCAAGCTCAAAACAGACATCCATGGTCCATTAGTTGAAAGTGGTAACACGAAGCACCACCACTACGAAACAAAACATTCATTTGATTTTCTTACGCTGCATTTGAGTTACCTCAGACGTGGAAAGTTGGAGCTCAGAATGACGTCATTTTCGAACTCCATGCATACGAGTTTTGAAGTGAGGAAAAAACATGGACACATCCATGTTCGTCTTTTGTTAGCAAAAAGCTAGTCAGCTGACTGTGATGAGTAATGGATATTTTCCTCCTCAAAACAGAAAACTGAATAATCAGTGTTATAGATTTAATAAGTGAGTAATAACTCTTTTAAAGTTACAAAGTGCTGCTTTGTTTACTGCCGGTGCTGTGTACAGCCACATTTAGTTGACGTCTCTTGCTGAACTCGGAGGCACTCTGCATTGAGGAATTCTGAGTTGAGGGGGCATTTTCTTTGGGTTTTCCTGGTCGGAGGTCAGGAAATACGAGTTATGACCTCCAGTCAAACACAGCATTATTTATAGCCATAAACTAATCACTAATGGTTAAACATTTAAAGGTAACTTCACTTATTTGAACCTTTTGTAAGCGAGGAAATTTATGTAATATTGTAACATTTCAAAGAAACATGACTAAACACAATTTTCATAGATCTGTGACATAGAAATTATTGTTAGTTCACCAAGTCCATGCTTTTTTTGGCACACTGACACTCATACAATCTACCGAGAAATGTTATGATACCAACTCGATTAACCTGAAAATTAAAAAACACAAGAACTTTTTTAAAAAGTAACGTATAGAGGTTAGGCACAGTACCACAAGAAGGGTATGTGTAGTTTTTTTTTCCTTTGGCTGACAGGCACCTATGTACACACTCGCTAATTATGGCTAACCGTAAATTAATGAATCTGTTTGGGTGTGCAATCGCCTCCGTTCATTTACCAATTACCTGCAGGGTAGTTTAGTCATTTTATCTGACTTTTTTCTGACTCTTTTTACTTCTTACAAACCAATAAATGCTTTGAAATCTCATAGTAAGCTAGCTCATGATACAGACAAATCATATCCAAGCATCATACATTTCTTTCTAACATTTTCTAATGTTAACATTGTAGCTTTCTTTGAGATATTTTGTATTAACTAGTCAGTTTTGTCTGGGAATGTTATCTCATGTGAGCTAATCTTGTTTGTGATATTTTGAGTTAGACAGCTAGTTTTGTTTGGGGATATTTTCTAATGTTAGCTATCTATTTTTTGTCTGGAGAATATTCTCTAATATTAGCTAGTTTTGTTTGTGATATTTAGTATAAGCTAGCTAGTTTTGTTTAGGGAATGTTCTCAAATGGTATCTACTTTTGTTTTCTAACAATAGTTAACTAGTTTTGTTCAGGGACTTTGTAACGTTAGCTGTTTTTGTGACGATTTCAAAGTTGACATCATGTTTGTGTCTGAAATCCTCTCTAATGTTAGTTTTGTTTTGTTTTGTTTGGATAAACATTTTTATAATACTACTTTAAGATGATGTTATATGTTTCAAAATATCAGCTGCAGTCTCATCTAAACCATAGCCTTCAGTCAGTAAAGGTTTTATGATTGGTTATGACGTCTAACAAATTCAATAATTTATGGAGTAGGAAAGTGAGACATGTCGTGGGACGACAACATTCTGTGTAGCTGTGTGTGTGTCCTGGTGGCCTTGGCAATGATCCTAAATTCAAAGAAACAGGTTTGTGATATGATAAATGCTTGAGGCCAAAAACTCATTAAGGTTCCTGTTTGAAGCCTGTGTAGACAACCGCTGGTCCACCCAGCACAAAATTCCTCACATTCTCTCCTGCACACGGCACAAAACAAAGTGTTGTTTTAACAATGTGAGGTTTGTGTGGGAGTGTGAGCACATGTAGGTCTGTGTTTTAAATATGCAACCTTAGGTCGGGTGTTAAAGTAGACTAATCTAGGTCAACTCCAGCTAGAGGTAATCTAAACGTGTTTAGCAAAAATAAATACATTTGCTAGTAAATAGTGAGTAAAAATCCATGTAATTTATTAGCTAACAATCCAAAATTTCTTTAGTTAGCCTGTATTAGTTTCAGGAAGTGTAACGCTAGCTTTTCAAAGGTACATGAAATCATCATTGTTGTCACTGCCATTATTGTAATATTGTAATTTATATTATATTAAATTACATTCCAAACTGGGTTCAGCTAAAACTTGGAAATTTGTGTTTTAAATATGTGACCATAGGTGGTATCTGAAAGTAGTCAAATCTAGGGCAATTCCAGTTACAGTAGCAAAGCTCCTAAATGTCAGCAAAACTTGTTAGCAAAAAAAATCAATCAATCAATCAATCAATGTTGTCACAAAATTTCCAGTTACAATCCACAAATGTGTTTTAGTTCAGAGTAAGGAAACCAGTAGGTGAGGGGAAACTCCAAAATTAACAAAGTTGCAATAAATAAGCTAGCAAATTGTAAGTAAAAATTGACATCATTTATTAGCTTACATTTCAAATTTTTTTTAGTTATATTATTTTCAGAAAGTGTAAATACATCGCTAGCTCCACAGATCTTTGGAGTATCTTTCCAAAGGTTAGAGAAATCATCGCTGTTGTCACTGCGATTATTTCTTCATAGTAAATTACATTCCAAACACTGTTCAGTGCAAATTCAGAAATTTAGCTGTTGTTTTGTGTGTTTCAAATATTCAACCCCTAAAAATAGTTAAATCTAGGGCAATTCCAGTTAGTAAACTAATAAAAAAGTAATGTTACAGTTGAAAGTAAGGAAATCAGATGTGATCAGATCTGATGATGATGTGGATGAACTCTAAAATGAACAAATTTGCAGACGTTATGAATAAATTTGCTAG
Source organism: Pangasius larnaudii (assembly GCA_037576815.1). Classification (NCBI taxonomy): domain Eukaryota; kingdom Metazoa; phylum Chordata; class Actinopteri; order Siluriformes; family Pangasiidae; genus Pangasius; species Pangasius larnaudii. Next base: position 15,333,549 of record CM074939.1, on the reverse strand, counting down.
AAAATTGTGAGTAAAGATCAACAAATCATCAATTTCAAATCATATTGTCCTTGCCATTATTGTAAAGTTTTTGTTAGCAAAATTTGTTTAGCTCAAAGTTGAAAATTTGTTGTGTTTTTTTTGGTGTGTGTGTGTTCTAATTGTGAGACAATTCAGTTGGGCTTCTTTTAAAAAATGGCTGCTTTGCTACAAGAAACCATTGATATAAATTCTGTAACATTATTTGTTAACATTTGGAATTACTTTGTTTTGGTCACAGGAAATTTTAAATGCACGACTGTAGGCCAGCTCCAAAGTCAAAAAGCTTTCCACAGCAGGCTGCCAGCTAGCATGGTTAGCAAAATTCCAAAAGAAGCTGCTAAACGTGTATGCTACAGTTTGACTAGATGTTTAGCCTGACTAAGTAATGAGTTATGATTTTAGATGAAACACACCGAGGAGCCTGAAAAACCTGTTATGTTGTGACATTATGACATGAAAATAAACAGCTGGAGGAAATAAAGTCATAATTCTTTAATGCAATTTAACTTAATCTAAAGTTGTTGACAGATTTGTCTCAAAACGTATTTTAATTGAGCTGTTTCTTCGTGAGAAGAAACACACAAAGCAGCAGGTTGGACTGCAGTCATCAGATTAGCAATTTAGCACTTTAGTGTTTTGACTTTGTGGATAAATAATTCTCTTAACTTTAAAATGTGCTTTGATCTTTTATACAGGAAAAAGAAAGGTCCCCACATAATGCTTACTAGCTGGTTAACATGAGCTGACAGGATTTCTTAGAGGATTTTAATTTCTAATGCTAACCATTTAGCTAGCATGAGCTAAGCCGACAAAGTCATATTCATAAGTGTGCAAAAAGATCTTCATTTGTAAGGCTAGCCAGCTAGCCTACACAGTGAGCTAGCATAAGCTAATTTGACAGGATTACATTTGTAAACAATAACTGCTTATTTTACATGACCTGGTCACTCTAGCCAGCCAACTAACCTGAGCTAACCTGACAGGATTTCTGAGGAGATTTGTAAGTAATATTCAGAATTAGCTAGCATAAGCTAATTTGACAGGATTTCTTAATGGATTTGTTCACAGCTGTTTATAGGCAGCTGGCTAACACTTAAGCTAACCTGACAGGATTTCTCAGAGGATTTTGAAGGCTTAATCCTTTCTGCTAATGCTAACCAGAGCGTAAAATGTCTCTTAACACTTTTACCATCTCTTGTAATATCTAAATCTGGTCCTGAGAGCTTTCAGATGTTGCTTCTCTCCCCGTCTCTCTCTTTTCCCCCTCTCTCGTTTTGTTCCTTTAAATAAAAAGTAATCTCTGCCAAACACTCCCTGACGAATGTCCTTACTTCTCCACTGCAGTATAACCACAGGAGGCTAAATAAACCACAGAAAGATCGACAGCCTGATAGAGAGAAAGAGAGAGACAGAGAGAGGGAGAGTGTGTGTGAGAGAGAGAGTGAGATGAAGAGACAGAGAGAGAGAGAGAGAGAGAGAGAGAGAGAGAGAGAGAGATGGTAAACCTGCTGGATTTAACACCATTTAGCGTGCTCCCATGTTTACAGCTGCAGTAATGGTGCGGAAAGTGTGAGCGAGCTGCTCTCTCTCTTGCTTGCAGATTAACCACTAAGATCTGGATCAGTTGAGTGATGAATGTGTATGCAAGTTGAGCTGCGTTACTAAATGAACGCTGAGGTTTGAGGTTCTGTTTAATAACAATTTCTAATATTAGCTGCAGCGGCAGACAGGGATCGGCCACACGACCGAGACTCACAGAGCTATGACGCATGGCAGAGGTCAGCCCGGGGCTTCCGCTGCTTTATTTCTGTATGATCATGAGGGCAGTGAAATTACAGAGAGCGAGAGAAAGAGAGAGAGAGAGAGAGAGAGAGAGAGAGAGAGAGAGATATGTGACAATACAGAAAAAAGGGAGAAAGGGCAGACTTTTAAGTCATAATCATACATTTCCATTCAATGCTAGCTGGCTACTATAAGTTAAGGATTTCTGAGGCTAATTATCAAGCCATATTGATTGTTCTTAATCAACACATCTGGCTAACATAAGCTAACCTGAGAGGATGTGAGTTCACTGTTAATGATAACTAGCTAGCTAGCAGGAGCTAACCTGAGAGGGTTTCTGAGAGTATATGTGGTCACTGTTAATGATAACTAGCTACTTAACCTGAGAGGATTTCTGAGAGTATATGTGGTCACTGTTAATGATAACTAGCTACTTAACCTGAGAGGATTTCTGAGCGTATATGTGGTCACTGTTAATGATAATTAGCTACCTAACCTGAGAGGAATTCTGAGAGGATGTGAGTTCACTGTTAATGATAACTAGCTAGCTAAACCGAGAGGGTTTCTGAGTGTATATATGGTCACTGTTAATGATAACTAGCTAGCTAACCCCGAGAGGGTTTCTGAGAGTATATGTGGTCACTGTTAATGATAACTAGCTAGCTAACCCAAGAGGGTTTCTGAGTGTATATATGGTCACTGTTAATGATAACTAGCTAGCTAACCTGAGAGGATTTCTGAGAGTATATGTGGTCACTGTTAATGATAACTAGCTAGCTAACCTGAGAGGATTTCTGAGAGTATATGTGGTCACTGTTAATGATAACTAGCTAGCTAACCTGAGAGGATTTCTGAGAGGATTTTAAGTCATATTCGTAACTGTGCAAACTCTTCCTAACCAGCTAGCCAACCTAGAGTTAGCTAACCTGATTTCCGAGACGATGTAATTGCTCACTGTAGATTTGCATTATAGTTTTGCAGATAAGAAAACTTGAAATTATATAAATAAATAAAAATAAATTCTATTTACTCATACAAGATGCTTGAAATATTTTATATATATTTTTTTAAAGAAACATGAGTACTGTTAAACAGCCCTTGAGTTGAATTTAAGATTTTAAAGTTGCTTCTAAATTATAAAATTCATTAATTTTATTATAATTTTAAAATCATATTATTCTGTTTTGGATAATAAATTCAACAAAAAACAACTGGCAGTTCCACAAAAAAAATCATTAAACAACGATAAAAGACACTGAAGCACCTACACCTGTACGCTACATAAAAATGTCAGATTTTATTACAAATATGCCTTCTGGAAACGGTTCTAACCCCTATACATGCCTCACTTCTTTCCCTGGTAACTCTGAGTTACATCCATTTTATTTGCATGTTGGAACCTGACTGGCTCTAATATTTTATGATGTAATAACATTTACCTAAATAATTTATATTATATAAAGACAAGGGTGACTTTAATAACTATGTAATATCATTTTGCGCAAAAGATATTACACAACAGATATTACTGTTATGTCATCATACAATAATTTCTAAATGTTACATATAAAATATCATTATAAAATGATTTTAAATTCTATGAATTTATTAATTATTTGGTCTTGGAAAATGGATCCTATCCTGTCTGAACACTGAGGCATACAAAAGTTGGCTTTTTGGGAAAAAAAACCCATCATGTCTGTGGTAAAAGTTGTAAATAAAAAAGATGCGATGAATAAACGAAACTTTAGCCAAAGACAATTTTGGTGTAGTCCCGGAAAAAAAAGTTAGTTATAGTTCTGGAAAAAAGATATAATTTCAATCTGATGCATCTGTAGCATCTGCAGACTGGAAGATGTCATTAGTGCAGATTGGAATAAATGATGATGTAGCGGCTATGTATTCCAGTGTGTGTGTGTGTGTGTGTGTGTGTGTTTGGCTGGCACTCTTTGGATGACGTCATCTTGTCATTGGTGTTTGAAACCAAACAGAACAGTAGTTGATGGAAACGCAAACACGTGTTCATATGTTGGCTTAACATTTGTAAAACATCTGGATGGAAAGATAACCAAAGGGTGAGAGAGAATGAGAGAGAGAGAGAGAGAGAGAGAGAAAGAGAGAGAGAGAAAGAGAGAGTCATAGTAGCTCTTGTTCCTTTGTGGAAACCGCAGAAGTTTCCCGACTCTGCCAAAAGCCATTTACTCCATTTTCCTCCATTATAGAGGAACACGAGCGCTCGTGTGAAGCTACGCTCTTAAAGACCGAACCCACGACCGAATGAAACCAGAGAGGACGGACAGATGGGTCGGATAAAAGAAAACCAAATCCGAAAACTGTTTGCAGGACAAATGATGGGGTACAAAGGCTAAGATCATACCGTAACACAAACCACACCAAAGAAGACCAAATTTTAGCTCAGGGTCTTTTTTTTTTTTCCAAGGCCCTTTTTTTTTTTTTTTTTAAGAAAATCTTCTACAAAACTTTAATTGTATACAATGTGACACTTAAACTAAATGTAATCGATCAGCTGAATATGTTTGATGTTGAAAGTTTGCGTCCTTATTCTTACACTGGAGCTATGAGGCGCTTTTCATCATATTCAATATCAATACAAGATACTCCTGATACTAATCTGTTACTGACATCCTGTTCATAACTAAAACGACTTCGTGGTGTGATGGTGACTTGCTTTAAAACAATTCTTGTGTGTTTACTGCAACATGATACTGATGTACATGATAGTTCAAGGCCAGTATCAGATCCATGCTTCCTTAAAAATACATGAAGTACTATTTATTTATCACTATTACTTTGTTACGTCATTTGATTAATTTTTTTTTATTTGTGTATTATTTATTTTGATATTATTTCTAAATAATATAATAAATATATTATACAATTTTATTAAATTTATTAAAATTTTATTTTAATTTAATTTTTATTTATTTTATTAATATTTTTTATTATTCATTTATTTAATTTTACTTTACTTTTACTTCATTTTTTTCATTATTTATTAATTTCACGTGGACCAAAATAAAAAAAAAGAACAAACCTTTTGAGATGATCTTATTTATATTTATCTGAGTGTTAGGGATTTAAAAACAATTCTAAAACAATTTCGGTGTGTGTGATCTATATCTGCAAATCTGAGTCGAGAATACAGTCGTATTTCAGATCAGACGGGCAGCTCGAGATGTCTCACTCGCAACAAGGATGAAAGCGAGGGGAAAACCCAGAGTTAAAGGTGACTTTGAGGATAGTTTTGTTCTTTAAGCGGCCCATTAGACGTAATTGTCTTCAAGGCCGGTGCCGTTACGCGCAGGGGCATGAAGAGAGCAGAAAAAGTCCGAGCAGATTTTCAGGGGGATTCTGGGAAGAAGCCACATCAGTCAGGACGATCAGCACTCACGTACGTAACCACCATCTCATGCTGAGGCTTAATGTGTTTACTAGAGATTATTACACATATCGAAGCGGGATGAGGCCTACGGGTTTGTATTTTAACGTGTGTCGCAAATCCAGAGTGACGATCAAAGCAAAACGCGTAGGCTTTGTGGCTGAGAGCTGGAGCGTGACGGGTGTTAAGTGCATAGATTTCACTGGCGAGCTTCTGAGAGGAGAAGTGTTTGTGTTGGCAGAGGAGACACAGCAGGGTAAAGACAAAAAGCGGCCTGATGGGGCGGCGCATGAGGGAGCACAGGAATAAGATAAGGCCTTAATTGAATTAAGAAGCCAGAGATCACATGTCAAGTTCAAGCACAGTTAGCATTAAGAAATGTGGAAAAACTCAAGAGATAGAGAGAGAGAGAGAGAGAGAGAGAGAGAGAGAGAGAGAGAGAGATACAGTTCAGTGCTCGAACAAATGTGTGTGTGTGTGTGTGTGTGTGTGTGTGTGTGTGTGTGTGTGTGTGTGTGTGTGTGAGATGAAGCTTCAGGTTTTTCTGTTTAAAGAATAAAATGAAAAGCAAACAGCTGGAGCAGGTCTGAAATCGATTTTGGCTTGAGGAGCCATGAAGTGAGCACAAACACACGCGAATTTTGAAAAAGGGTGAATTCAGAGATTTTGAATTTCCACATTGTCTAAGCTTTGCTGCCTTTAATAAAACAAAATATCCCAGCATTTTTAAAATCCTCAAAAAGGAAAGTGAAGGAAAATGTTTCTATTATAATCTGAAGAAGCACAGCTTACCCTTACACAGCTTACACAGTTTACACATTTTACACACTGAAAACCATTTTTAATGACAGGATTTGGGGCCATTTCCATTGGGTTTTGTGTGATATAACTGAAGAACTGGACAATCTGTCCACATTCATAACCAATCTATTTTTTTAATTCAGTATGAACAGATTATCCAGTTCTACAGTGATCACACAGACTTGCAGATGTGGTTTAGGACACGGTGTGTCTTACCGTCATCTATAAATATGAACAAAACTTCATATCACTGTCTATCTGAACGCTGAAACGTTATGGAGGCAGCCATCTTTTTTTTTCTTATAAGTGAAGACAGACAGTGATCTATCTTATGATCTACAGCTAAGAAACTAAGTGAGTGAGTTACATAACTGGTGCTCAAATCTGATTGGTCAAAAGATGTTGATTCATTTTCTATAGCTGGCTTCAAATCATAGGTTTACATAATCTCTACATAATCTAAGACTACATTGATTTAAAAAAAATACCTGCTGTTATTTAACAGAAAAATGTCTTCAAAAAATAATCATTTTTCTGTAAAGAAAGAAGCTTTTATTTAACATTTATGGAAGGAGTCTCCAGTGTCAGTAACTTTCAGTGTCAGACAAGCTGCATTTTCTTTTCTCATACTGACTTCAAGAGAGAGAGAGAAAAAGGCTGGTGAGGGAACTACTTGTTATAGCGGTTATAACATAAATGAGAACAGGAACTAACTTGTTTCATGTATGTTCCACAACATTAAATGTAACTATAAATGGTGAAAAAGCATGATTCTCGGGTGATAACGGTAACTCTGTTTCACACAAGGCCGTCTTTAAATATTTTCCTGTGACAGCGTTCTGGCGTGTTTTATTCCGTACGTAAAGCAGACACTGATAGCATAAACAATATTAAGTAGGTGAGTGATGGACATAAGACGGCCATCATGTTTTAATTGTAGACAGGTTTACAGTTCTTCAGCTGTTATTAGTCAAGGGTGAAATGGTGACTAGCTAGTATCTCTTGGCTTTAGTGGCTGGTAAAGAAGGATTTTTTTTTTTTTTCACTGAGCTACACTTTTAATAACTGTGGACAACTTTCTGAAAGGTCAACACACTAAGCTAGGGGGAGGGGGGCTTTCTTCCACAGAAACATGATAAAATGCTCAGTTTTCTTTCTCCTCTCTCCCTCTCTCTCTCTCTCAGCTCATTTCAGGACAAAAACGTTTCATAACTTAATTTCCTGAATTAGACAGATCACTTCCACTTTTGTGTTTATAGAAGTCGTGCTTTCCACCAACCTGCAACCAATTTATATCCTCTCTCATTCATTTCGCTTGAGCTGGTTAATAGCTTCCACCATTTCCCACTAAAAGCAAACGAAACTGGCTCTCAGCTGCTGCCTTGGTCAAGAGAAGCAAAACCTGCATGTTAAGAATCATTAAGCGCACACAAACACACAGAAACACACAGAAACACACCTCAGAACTCAACAGAATAGCCACAATAGCATTAATACTTGTATTTTGTATTGAATTATAGACAGATCTGGTCTGGACAATCACATTGTGAGGTAAAACAAACTTTGCTAATCCAGAATGATGGTCTGTAGGTTATCAGGCTTCAAAGCCACTTCAGTTAAATGCTCCAATGAAAGTGTTACAGTCTATCAGCTTTTTAGATACACTCTTAGAAAAAGTGTTCTTCAGGGAATCATTAATGTAGAACCCTACAGCAAAGGGGTTTCTGTTTCAGAATTGGTTCAAAGTACAACCTGAGTAGAAAGACAGGATCCTTAAAGTGCAAAGAGTGACCCAGATGAAGCAAAGTGTCCAAAACCATCAGCAATGGGTAGAACGTCTGAGGCTGAGACTCGGGGATGAGCACCATTTGTTTTGATGACCCATCTTCTCCTGCTATTGCTGCTTTTATTTTAGGTTACTTGATGGACTAAAATCTTAGTTATTTAGTTTCTCTTGCTGTGTGTTTATCACTGAATCGCTCTACCATTTAAAAAAAATTTTTGTATTCAAAATTTGTGATGGTTCTAATTGGCACAGAGCAATAATAAAACATCAGTACAGATACTTGCACATTATATTTAATAACCAGTGCTAGAAATTAATACTCCACTCACTGCATACACGATGAACACGCTACGACTGGCATAATATCACCTCAACACGTGAGTGAAATAGCGTGCGTGATTAATATAGCCCCTTCGGAAAGTGACTGCCTCCACAACTTACAACTGAAGGGCAGGTATTAAATCTGCAGAAGTCTGTTACCACTATTTGGAGATCAAATTATACCATTTACTTCATAAAAATTTCTAATTAATAATTAGAAATGTACTAGAATTATGCCTCAGTAAAAGCCACTTTCTCCAAATTATTAGGAGTTAATATTACTGCCATAAAGGATGGTTTTATATTTGAGATTTGCCGAACGTTTGTACCTCGGATGCTAACAACATTTACCCTGTGAGAATATTTCATTACATTTACCTTATGAACAGACACACACTCATGTCTGCATTTTGTTATTTGACATTCATATCATATTTTGGATGCATCTAATCGTCTTTAATTTGTGTTGATAGGTTTCTGTTTTATTCTTCCTTCTTTTTGACTCTTTTAGACTTCATCTTTCTTTCCTCCTGGCTTATTTGATCAAAATATTTCAGTCAAATAATGAAGGGTTCGTCCCAGACCTGAGAGTTAGCGATGAATTTCAACCACAGATTGATTCAAATGAATATCATTTTCTATTAAAAATAGAGTTTAGGGATCTATGGATGTGATTAACCTCCCGAATTTTAGAATGCTCAACACCTGGACAGGTGAGACACAGGCGCCGGGCTCTAACACACCGACCTGCGGCGCTCTGTGTGTTTAATCTGCTGGTTTGAGCAGGTAAACGAGCGCGTGAGGGGGAATTTTCCCTCTGCAGGCCGAAACAGCGGCGCTAATTACAGCTGAGCCGCTCAGATCGCTCACACAGAGAGATGAAACACTCCTCCTTCATCCCTCACTCAGCGTAAAGCTGGACTCAGCTCGCTGATCTGCTCTCTGCTTTAGATCCAAACACACACTCACTTACACACACACACACACACACACACACACTTGAAGACATCAGGACTTGCGTTAAAACAGCAGATGAAAGGTTGGCTAATCTTATGTACACACACACTCCTCCATCTCAGCGCACTAATGGAGCGTCAGGACGATAAAAAACACGAGGAACATCTGGGAGCGGGAATTCACTCTGTCACTCTCACACACACACACACACACACACACACACACACACACACACACGCTGTGTTTTTGCTTTGCTAATAGATACAAGATTGCACAGCTGGCAGCAGTAAACCCACTTCACCCTGCTCTCTCTCTCTCTTTTCACCCTCCCTCCTTCTTTCTTTCTCTCTCCTCATTTTTTATTCCTCTGTGCATCTTCCTCACTCTCCTCTCGGCCAATCCATATTCTCTTTTTCTTTCTCTCCTGTCTTTACCACATCTTCCTTCGTCTTCTCTCCTTTTCTTTCCCCTCCTCTTGTCATCTCTGCATCCCCCCTTCTTGTTCTTTCTTTTCTTTCTCTCCACAGTCCCTATCTTTCCTTCTTTCATTCCAATTCTCCACTTTCTCACTGTTTCTCCTCTTTCCAACCCATTTTCTTTCTTTCTAGTCTCTTCGTATTTCCCTCCTTTTCTTATTCGTCCATCTTTTCTCGTTATTTTCCTCCATCTCTCTTCTATCTCTCAGTCTCATCTTTATTTTTCTCCTTCTTTCTGTTCCTTCTTCTGTCTCTTTTTTTCTGTCCCTGTCTAGAGTCTATCTTTCTTTTCCTCATTCTTTTATCCATCTTCCCTGTCTCTGCATCTCCTCCTTTCCTTCTCCTCTAATTTATTTTCCCTTTGTCTGTTTCTCTCTATTCCTCAATCATGTTCTTCTTCCATCTTTATTTCACTGTTCCCTCAGAAGCTCTCTCCCTTCTCCCTCAATCTGTTTTTCTTTTTCACTCTTTCCTTCCTCTATCTCTATTTCTTTCTGTTTTTCTCTGTCTTTTCTTTGTCCATCTTTCTTCTTGCCATCTCTCCTCAGTTTCTTTCTTTCTCCCATGAGTAGCTTTTTCTTTCATTCTTTTCATTTTTATCATTTCCCCCCTTGTATTATGTCTTTCTCCTTCTTCATTTTTTCATTTGTCTTTTTTCCTTGATTTTTCTCATGTCATTTTCTTCCTAGAACCCCAGTATTACCTTTTGTCAGTCTCTCTCTTTCTCCCTTATTCTTTCGTCCTCTTGCTCTTTTTTCTCTTCCTTCTCTTTTAATTTTCTCTCTTATTTTATTTAGCTTCACTCTCTCACTAGAAACGGGACTCTATAGCACTAGCATCCTTCTCATTCTCTTTTCTTTTTTCTCTGTCTGTATTTCTTTTCATTGTTCTTTCTCTCTCTCCTCCGCTGAATCTTTCCTTATTACGTATCCTCTGTTCAGACTCATTTCACCTCTTCTCTTTTTCCTTTGCCTTTCTTTCACTCCTGTTTCTCTGCCACACAATTTAAATGTCCAGCAGTCCAGACCATTCTAATTACAGTAGAACTCACACACACGCACACATACACACCCGCATAAACACACACACACACACACACACACACACACACACACACACACACACACACACACACGCACGTGTATTATTCTGTATCTCCTTTCTCCCTTCAAGGCAGTGCATTTAAACACAGCAGATCCACAGATCCCCTCACATCCAAATCTGTTTTTATTTCATCCTGCCATTATTCAACAAATTCAGGTATTTTATAATATTTCTCAAAAAAAGATTATTTCATTTTTTATTAACATCACTCCCAACCTGCATGCTCGTACCAACCGAAAGGCAACAACATTTTTCCCGATATATCCCAAATTCCCAAAGAAATTCTGCATCCCAAACCGCTAAACTACTGTACTAAATACTTACCCGAGATGGCAGCACCATTGTGTCGTACACATTATTATTGTAAAACACTGGAACACACACTCACTACGTCATCCTCATTTATTGTAAATACTCAGGCCATATGTTCTCTACATTCAGAGAAAACTGTGATGTTCAGACATTCAGTTTTAAAATACTGTCTTTTTCCATTCAGATTTCATTTCTCAAAGTGATGAATTGAAATAAAACAATTCAGAAGACTTTAATCAGCTCATCTATTGGCCAATAAAAACATTTCTGACACACCACATTTCTGACAGATATGTACAGAGACCAAAACTATGAACTAAACCTGAGTAATTTATTTAAAACTTCTTTTTAAAAAGAATTTTAAAATATTTTCTTCACTTCTTTAGTTATATCTAATTCAATTCCAACCAAGCAGGAGTCACATCTGATATTCGATTGAAAAGCCACGTTGCGGCTCATGCTTGATTAAAATGAAAATCCGGAGCCACACCAGTGCTTTAAATCAACTTGAGTATGTGCAGAACCTGATTCTGAATATGAGGAACTTTCCCGATATAAATGCTGATGTCACTTTTGAACTTAATTCAGCAATCGTTTATGTATTTAAACGTCAGAATACATTACCAAATAAGTGCAGGACAGTGTATTCTGTACTTCCTGAAAGTATTCTGTCCATCCCTGATGATTCTTTCATATTATAATTAATGTACAATTAATGTATTTATATCCTTCAGACACAATACTAGACTATGAATAATGTCGTGAGTGAGGTTAGCCCTGGTGGGAGAGGGCATTGCTACGATATTAGCACCATAGAAAAAACTAATCACAACACAACAGGTTTAATTAAAACCAACACAATTTAAACACATGGCTGCTGCGTGTCAATATTGACAGCGCAACTGGAAAAAAAAATCAGGAAGCTTTACATCATGTTTAGTGCACTGTTGCATTTAAAAGGCACAGTAAAATCTCACAGTATAACGGAGTGTTAGCGCAGCAGCTGAGGAGCTTCACAGATTGTCGGCATTGTGTTGATAAACTGCCTTGTTTTCTCTCTCCTTTATTCTTTCTCTGTGAAAGAAACACAAACACAAAACTCAATTCTCATCATCAAACACAGAGAGAATTTTTGTGACATCAGGCCTTTAAAAAATAATTCAGAAATAATGTAAAAACATCACTGACTATCCTCTAAACCCCCACTCCTAAACATCAAGACATAGACAGACACACACACACACACACACACACACACACACACACACACACACACACACACAAATCCATAATGGACAGACACCTAGAAGGACATTTACAGATTTATGGATATAGTAAATAAATGTAAGTCTATATAGGTAAATAAAATTATAGACAGACAAAGGTAGGTATATGGATAGGTAGCCAGGTGGGTAGACAGGTAGGTAGGTAGAGAGAGAGAGATGGGTGGGTATGTAGGGAGACAGGAGGGTAGACAGGTAGGTAGGTAGAGAGAGAGATGGGTGGGTA
>CM074939.1:15303112-15313669 GCA_037576815.1 Pangasius larnaudii | reverse complement strand
ACACCCACACACACACACACACCAACACACCATATATATATATATATATATATATATATATATATATATATATATGCGCATTATGCTAACTCAAGCTTAATAGCAGTTAGCTAATGTTAGGTTTAAACCACACGCCCACCTTGTTAGAGTGATCTTTTGTTCTCGAGTACGTGAGGCGTGATGTCAAACGTTTTCGAAACGAATTAAATGGTGCATATAAGGCACCGGTTGAAACACACACACCGTGTCACTGCCCCATTCCCTTTCTCTGTCATCCATACTCTCTCTTTCTCCCTCATGCCTTCATCTGACCCTCAGCTTTCCCTCTCTTCCCCTCTCGCCGCGGAGGAATGCATGCGCGTGACACTCGAATGCGGGAAAGTGTTCTGGAGCAGCAGCTTCATCACCCTAAACCCTGATGGATGCGGGCTTCGGAGAAAGAGAGAGAGAGAGAGAGAGAGATAAAGAGGCTAAGAGCCCATATCCTGCTGCAATAATCTACCTCTCCGCCCTGGTTACGACCCGTGTTTATGAAGATTTATTTACAGTACAAAGAGAAGAGAAAGTGTTCAAACAGATTACAGATTACGAACACGGAAGTAGAACAAAACACTAGGATAAACACTAAACAACAGTGACTTACAGAGTGACTAGAGAAGAAAGGTAGAACGTTAAGTTAGAAATAAAACACTCAGCGCCATGCTGTTATAGAAAAATAATCAACAATGAGGTGGTGTGATGAAGCAGAGATACTGTTCACACGCCAAAATGTATTATTTTCCAACAACAGCATGTCCCAAAGTGTTTTATTCCTCTTGTACCACAACAATTAAAATATATTTATTTATTAAAGAACTCATTCACTTGTATGGCAGAAGACCTATATAATCTAACTGAAAAAAGACTGTTATGATTATCGATATGGTGAAGTTTTCTGTAAGGAGATGTTTACTGAACATTTATGGAAGGAGTCTCCAGTGTCAGCGCTTTGTAACAGTCAGAGGGTTTTCTCGATTTCTCAGTAACGTGACAAGCTGTGTTTTGTTTTGTTTTTTTGTCTTAATAACTTCAAAAAAAGAGAAAAAAGAGAGTTTATAGCTGCTAAAACATACGAGATAATGCGCAGTAAGTTTTGTCACAGATGTTTCACAACATTAAATGTAGCTATAAACAGATAAAAAGTACATTTAGTATTATAATGATATATAAAAATTGCAATCATTGGTAAATTTACTTAAAGCAAGTTATTGCTTTGGTATAAGAGGAATAAAACACTTTGTGACCTGCCGTTATTGGAAAATAATCAACTTCAGGGTAAAGGCAACTCTGTTTCCGTCCCATCGTTGATTAATTTCCTATAATGGCACACCTCCATATATTTTATTCCTTACTTAGTAAATATTCAGATACTTAGGGGTCCGAGCTCCAAAGGTGTTTGAACCCTACTGCTTTTTTGTTTGGGATTTTCTCCTTCTTTTCTTTCTTCTTCTTCCTTTTTCTCCATAAAATGACTTGTGCAGGACAAATCTACTGTAAATCTTAGAGACATGTAACTTGGTCAATAGTTAGTACTCAATAGCGAGACGTGGCTGATCAGCCCAGTGGTGGCGCTACGGCACAGGGTTTATTTCCTGGCTCATATCTCATGAACCGAAAGTCTCTGTCATCTCATGGAAAAAAAAAGCCTCAAGAACTATTTAGCTCCTCCCACTTCGCATTCAAGCTAAATTGTTTAATATGTGAACCCTACGTCTGGAAAACTAGCTGTATCTGTAATCACCATGTGATATTTTAGACCAAGCTGCAGATTTACTTCACATTTTCTTCTCATACACATCTTACTACTTTCTGAAACGACTCAATTCAATACGTAACACTACCAAGTTTTAAACGCCTGGAGCACCAGGTCCTGTTTGTACCATATTTGGCATTTTCACCAGATATCGCTTTGCTGAAAGAAAAACAGCCATAATGACAGCGCCTTAACTTCTGTATTGGCCTGAGGGCTGATACCAGCTACTGTACAAACAACCACCTGCATCTTTCAGGAGGCGGATTAACGATGGTACGTATTTCTTTAAATGAGGAAAAACGTTAAAAAACAACAAAAAAACAAGATACAGAAACATATAAAAACACATTACAGCCTCATAGTCTGATACTAATTAGTCACTGAATTGAAGTGTTCTATTTTATTTTTTTATTTTAGGTTTTATTTCAGCATTGTTCATTTTTTAATTCTTTTATATGTTCCATTTAACCTTTAATAACTGACTGTACATTTTAGTTTTCTTTCATCCCAGATCATCATTGTGACTTCTGCATACACTGTTCTTTAATTTGTTGTCTTCTAGTGAAACGACGCTGATACGATATCGTAAACATCCTGATACACTTTTCTACCGTGAAGTAGTTTTAACAACGATATAACATCATTCATGCTTTTTCCTTGTTCCTTCCTTTTTTGTTAAATACGTAAATTTTTATGAATATTAATTAAAATGAACTTGTTTTTTTGTTCATGTCTCCAATGTTTTGTTGGTGCTTCCACAAAACAAAAAACCAAAATGTCGCCACATCAGTGTGTGTAAGGAGACGACATCGCTATATAATTATATGTGGCATTATAGGATTTGAAGGATTTTTCTTCATCACTAAGAAAAAGAAAAGACAACAGAGAAGATGAGAAAGACGAAGAGAGACAGAGGGAGACACGGTGAGTTGTCTTCCACCTGTTAGTGTCCTTTTTGATAAATCCGTCTCCAAATCCTTAAATCCCTAAGATCGACTTCACCTTTCTTCGAATCAGAACTTTAATCATTAAACGCCTACAGAAGAGACGCTCGGGTTCACTCATCACTGACGCCGAGACAAAGGAGACAAAAGGAGGACAGGAAAAGAGGAAAAGTCATCAGAGGGAAACAAAGGGAGTGTGCGCCAAAAGTTTTGCTTTCAAGTCACATCAACAAGGAAAAAAAAAATAAAAAATTCCACTGGGTCACCACCGTAACGCTAACGGCTCCATATCAACTTCATAATCTCATTTACAAACATAAAAACAAATATGTAAACCGTTATTTAGACAACATGATACCTCATCTAATCCCTAAATTTCATAAATGCTTATTCATTAATATAGTTTTTTCCACTGTGTACTGCGTCAGCTATATATAGTTGAAATGACAATAAAAGCCTCTTGACTTGACTTGACTAGTAAGATATTTCCTAATTATAAGACAGCATTGTTGAATTCTCGAATCTGATTGGCCAGAAGGTGTTGATTTCTATAGTAATAACTTGTACAGGAACTTAAGTGAAAACGCCACACTATTTAAGCTTAATAAATAAATTAACAAATAAAAAATGTATAATTGTAGAAATGGTTATGCTTTCTGTATAGAGATGTTTAACGTTTATGGAAGGAGTCTCCGGTGTCAGTGCTTTATAACAGTAAATCGGTTTCATGGTTTATATTTCAGCTTCAGGAGTTTACACTTTCCGCTTTCTCTGTAACATAAACTGTGTCTTTCTGTATTATTAAGTTCCAGAGAGAGAGAGAGAGAGAGAGAAAAAAAAAAGAGGCTGGTGAGGGAATGACTGTTTATAGCTGCTATAACGCATGTTAGAACACAAACTAACTTGTTTCCAACATTAAATGTAACTATAAATGGATAAAATGTATAACATGCCATTCATTAATACAGTTGCTGTGGTGTAAGAGGAATAAAACACATTTGCACTGTAAAAAAATCCAACTTGCAAATCGTTAGCTCAGTTTAAAACTAAGTCAAGTGGACAAATTTTTGAGCACAGAGTTGAGTTTACTTATAAAAACTATTTAACTGCATGTTGATTACTACTTTGTCCACTGAAATATAAACAATTAAGTTGAGAAAACTTAATATTTTGATTTCTAAGGTCGACCGTTTAACTTTCTGTTATTGCGCATGTGCGGTCTGTCGTCCCGGTAACTTGCACGGGGTTTCCCTCTCCAATCACGCTCTCCAATCACGCTCTCCAATCACGCTCTCCAATCACGCTCTCCAATCACGCTCTCCAATCACGCTCTCGAGTGGATTTTGTCGTCTGTTTGAGGTAAGATTTCTTTTAGCGTGATTATTGAAATTAAGCTAAATAAACTGCACACCTAGATTATAAAGTGCAATGATATGTTCCTAAAAGATTAAACTCATTCTATAGCACGTGGTTATATTTTCGAATGAGCTCAGACAGCGAGTTAGCGATCTTCATACACTGTAAAAAAAAATAAAAAGTTGAGTTAACTTAAAAAATAAAGAAATAAAAATAAGCCAACCAGCTGCAAAGCTTTTTTGAGTTGACTGAACTTCAGGAGCTCTGTAGCTGTGCTTACTCGTTTCTTTGAGTTGGACTGGATGTTAGGTGAACTTACTGAGGAAGGTATAATTAACTTAATCAAATAAGTTTAGTGAACTTTAAAAAAAAAAAAAAAAAAAATGATTTGGCACAACTTCCACCACTGAAGTCGAATAAACTCAAAAATGCTTTGCAGCTGCTTGCCTTATTCTTTTTAAGTTAACTCAACTTTTTATTTTTTACAGTGTACCGTTTTAAAATGATCAACTTCGGGGTGGTAACAGTAAGCCTGCCTCAATACACCACTCCGCTGTTGATTATTTTACTGTAACAGCACAGCCCCAAGTGTCTTATTCCTTACATATCAAAAGTCAGCACGATTCAAAACTTTATCTCATGAATAGCATTCTGAATATTAATATTCCTCTTAGCATTATTTGGCAATTTTATACATTCAAAAATGACAAAAACTTGAAATCTCAATAATTTAAATTATCCTCTAATCCTGATAATCTCTGTTTCTTTATATCTTCAATAATAATAATAATAATAATAATAATAATAAATAATACATATATTGTTAGATCTGTTTATTATTAGATCACATGCACATGCATGGTACTTAAATATCATTTTCACTATGCAAATTTTAATAGCTGGGAATATTAATCATTAACAATAAAAGTTTTTTTATGTTATTTTGATGGCATTTTAACTATAACTTTTTTTTATACATTTTTATAGTTCATTCATTAGTTTCCAGCATCATTTAGCTATTTATAACACAAGTATAACAAATGCTGATATAAATACACATATATTGATAAATATGATGTAGTATGTTATGGATATTAAAACAAATTACTATATTTTATATAAATTGGTGCTCCCTATATCCTTTTTTTGCTATAACACTCATAGGTGTATATATTTATAATCATAAGTATCATATTGCATTTGATAAAATTTTATGTCAAATATAAAAAACAAACAAACATACAAACAAACATGGCAAACTTTTTTTCCCCCCAACATTTCAGGTTAATAGTGAGACACAAAGGTGGTCTCCAGTAATGTTTTTTTTTTTTTTTTTTGCTCCACTTCCCTCTAAAAACACAGCAGAGGTCAGGAGCGATGAACCGTGTCTCAGCTAAGTGTCTTCATGTGTTTGGTGGATAAACTCCAGATCTGATTCGGGGATGGAACCATCCTGTAGATGTGTATCATGGAGGAAGTGTGTGTGCAGTTCTGCTCTAATGATGCTGAAGAACTCAGGAGGTTAAAGAACACAAACGCACACCCCAAAAAAAAAAAAAGAAAGAAAAGAAACAGATCACCGGAGCAGGAGGAGATAGAGAGGAACTGGGACATTAAAAAAATGATTACTATAATATTGGAATTCCAGCCTGTAGACATTTGTAGGAGAACCTCTCGTCGAGGCACATCAGCTATTTGTTAAATTCCATCAGCAGCACATCTGATTCGACTTAATAAGAAAGCCCAGGGCCGCCCCAGGTGTGCTGGCGGTGGAATTTAGTAAATACATGGGTGTACTGGACGGTAGCTGCAAATACCATGTTGCCTTGAAAATGGCTATCACGTTTTGACAGATATGTAACTAGAGTGTCATTTCAATAAGGACATTTTGGTCATGTGGTGTCTGAAAGAAAGCGAGCAAGCTAAAGACAAGAAATGTAGTGGAAGAGCCATAAAGCTGTCTGATGACTCAAGGCCAGCCTTGAGATGTTTTTTTTTTACTGACTTGGACTTGTCTCAGGCTTATTTGCATTTGCACTTGGATTTGTCTCATAGGTCTTGCCAAATATGGTCTTGATCCATTCTGAGAGTTTGTAAAAAAAGAATGTTGTCTTTTCTTCTCGAGTGCACAATGTTTAGCAAGAAGTAATGCCTTTTTTCTAGAAAACAGCTTAATAATTGGCACAATGCATGAATGATGCCAGCTAGTTGAAGGAAAGGCTTGGTTTCAGAAAGAATTTGATGGTTTTTGGGCTCACTTTCATGTGGATTCGATTCCCTTAAGACACAGTCTTTACTCTTTAGATCTTGGCTAGTTCTGGTCTTGGACTTGACAATGGCGGTCTTGACTACAGCCCTACATTAACCAAAAGGTTCCACCCTTCAAAAAGTACAAGCTTCAACTCTGATAAGTCTCGAATGACTGGTCTTGTAGTGCTCGTAGAAAGACTGCAGTACTCTAAAGATTGCAAAGCGAGGATTGAGATCCAGTGGCAGGAAGTCTTACAGAATCCAAACGAGATTTTTGTTCTACAAATGCACCAGGATTTTTGTTGAAAATCCAGTAAGAAGCAGTGATACCTGTTTACAACTGACCTTGACCTTAAAGTGACTTTAAACAGTGCAGTTTATTTTACCAAGACTGATGAGAAAAGAAATAACTACTAGTGACCAGCAAACCTGTCTACAAAACAGCCTGTGGATGAGAAGGAAGAGAGGTCGAAGGAGAACACTGAAAACCATGCAGGCAAAATCCAAAATCCATCCAAATTCCATCCAGATTCAACATCTCAGAGAAGAACAGTATCTCAGAGCAGACCACTTGCCAGACATTGTTTTTGTAATGGACCATGACAGCTGAAAGCTTAGTTCTTATGCTGTCAGAAGAGTCGGCATTTGAAACTAGTAACCGAGTCCATGGATCCGTCCTGTTTGGTATAGGCATGTCAAGATTGACAAAATGATCAACATCTAATGGAAAAACAAGATGAAAAAACAACCCATGGCAAGTGGAAGTTACCCAGAAAATAAACAATACTAACAAAATGTGACAATTAAATGATAATGGACACGACAAAGCAACGCAACAGGACTAACAAATATTGCATGTTACTCATGTGTATGCCTCATATACCCTAAAATATACTTTAAACAGAAAGGAAGGTCTTGAAGAAAAACTATTCCAGACATTTGACCACCACCTAGTGGCAGAGGCATTAAAACAAGATGAGAGCAAGACAAAAGTAAATTATTGGGGCCCGAGTACCCCCTGAGGATTGTCTGAAACACCGCAGTGTATCTGAACATTTCACATCTTTCATCACCCGCTGGTTCACTGCTTCAGCAGCCTTGATCACAGCCCTGAGATGTCAGTCCTATCAAACATCTTTGGCATGGAGTGGAAAAAGCTGTTAGCAGAAAGACCAACTGTGCAAGAAATGCACAACGCACAAATGTCCATATGGAACAATTTTCCTCTGAACATCAAAGGAGTCACAACGCGCTAACACAGATCTATCTAATAAACTCTCAGTTCAGCGTACTGTACGTAACATGTGTAGAGCCTTCCTGTAAACGTAGTGTTTAGGCTGTTCTTGGTATTGCTAAGTGCTATGCATTAAGCTGTTTGACTTGGCACTACTGAGGTTTCTCACGCCCGCACGTTTGCATTTTGTCTGCTTTAACTTGCCAGACTCGTCTCGTTAATTACCTGAGTTGAATCAGATGTGTTCGATCTGGGAAGCACTAAAATATGCAGAGCATGGGGCTCCCATTCCCAAGCCTGGAGTTGGGCAACAAGCTTAACTATTACCATAACACACCATCATCTGCTCCCTCACTCTGGCACGACCAAATACACAGCCAGGCTCAACGCTCTAATCATGAAAAAAAAGATCATATAATATTGATAAATGACTTCTCTTTAGATTTGGATGTTGCTTCAACATTGTAAAATAAGGGAATGGTTACAGAGTCGAATGTTGAACTGGTTTAATTAAGTCTTAATGCCCACACACACTGTATGTAAGGGTGGGCAATATGCAAAATAAAAAATATCATATCATATCACGATATTTTAAGATATTTCTGTGATACACAATATGTATCATGATATATAGGTTTCCTAACAAACTGCCAGCAAAACAGCAGAGTTGCAATTAAACACAAACCTTTAAAAAAGTTTGAAGATTTTGATTTAATGTCTACCCACATTAATTAAGCAAACAAATCAGAAATGATCTCTCTCAAACGATAAACAAGAAGGAAGTAACCATTATGACGTATGACAATCTGTGAGATGAAAGCAACAAACTTTCACCAAGCCAAACAATAAACAAAGCGACGAAATTTCCCCGGAGTAAACAAAATCGAGGCAACGAAATTTACCCGGAGTAAACGATAAACAAAGCAACGAAATACGAGTCAACAAAATGACAGTAACCAAAATTAGGCATGCAAAACACAGAACAAAGGGAACGCACCAATATTTACCAACGTTAAATGAATAACAAAGGCAAATTGAGAAAATATACTCATGTAAAACAAGGTAAAAAGTCATCAAAATGACCCACAGCAAATGCTAACCGAGGTGAAACATCCGATTAAATTCTAAAATAATGCTGCGGCAGAAAAGCACCTAATAAAATAATCATCATCATGTCACGTTTTCTGTTCATTGAAAAATATTGATTATTTCCACCATAATTCCTGAACACACTGTATGTCTATAGTTTTCAGTTATTTTTTAAGTTTTGTCCTATGAAAAATCAAATGACTGTTTATCACCTCGTTATTCTTTAAATACGATAATTATACTCAGTTTAGTTTATGTACATTTTTAGCAACTTCCACCCATCAAACAGGGAGCAGGAAACGCTGCGAAACGCCGAGCTCACAGCCTTCAGGGTGTGTAAACACTGCCACACAGTGTGTGTGTCAGTCAATTACGCTCTACACTACGGCCCAGACTGAGCGCTGACTGGGATTTACACTGTAATGTACAGCAGAGTCAGAACAAAAACACACACACAGGGGGGCAGCCGTAATTATAATCAGGGACAAACTGGGAAAGGAGTACGGTTAAGAACGGCTGATTGCACAGCTAAAAAAAAAATACAAACACACAAACTCAGAGGCTGTAATGAGGAGCACCGGATGTTACATAATATTATAATAATAATAACATTATAAAAAAGAAAAATAATAAAAAAATATATATATAGTTTAAACTCTAGGATGTAATAATAATAATAATAATAATAAGCAGAAGTAAATAAATAAATAAATAAAATTAAATGAACATTATATTGTTACATCGCGTTATATCACCTGAAACACAGTGTGCATCCTCTCCCGACCACCGTCCGTCTTCCAGACATACACGCTCCTGTGAGCCGTACAGGCGGTAACCATGGTTACAGGAGAATCTGACATTAGCCCCCTCCAAATACAGCGTTCCTTCTTTTTGCCCGTGCTTGGGAGGCTGCAGCCAGCCGCAGGACACCACTGAGGATCGGAAAAACATTCAACTGAGGTCAAAAGTCACCACAATGTCATCACAATATCTCTTAGACAAAGTGTGTACGTGCTGAAGTGTGTACGTGCTGAAGTGTGTAAGCGGGCACTACTGAGGATCCTTACAGCACAGTAACACAACAATAGCAGCATTTATATCTATACTTTTTCTTAACGCTCGGTTTATTTTACAATTCTTTATTCACATAAGCACAAAGGTTCGGATTTTTTTATGATAAGCTGCAAGTGCATTAATATAAACCTTGATGTGCAGCTGCACTACTGTCAGAGCTGCTGTTACAGAAAATTAATCAACACCTTCTGACCAATCAGATTTGAGAATTCAACAGCACATGTATGGTATAATGTTAAAAAATAGATACATGAATAATGAGAGACAACTGAGAAAAACACTCATTTTTAATAAATATACGATTAAAAAGATTCTTGATGGCACACTCAGACTTTTAACCTAGTTACTACAATCCAGCTGGCTAGTTAGTGAGAAGTTCTTCATTCCTCTTCTGTTTAGCCAGGAGCTTTAGATGAGGCTCAAATTAAATGCATTAAATAAATTTGAGACTTGCTTAAGATTACTAAATTAAACATACCACCTAGCTGGCTAGTGTCAATAATATAATCAAGCGTGTAAGTGTAAGTGTGCACTACTGAGGATCCTTACAGTACCAGAATAATAACAATATTTATTCTTTTACTAGAATAATTGATTTTATAATAAATGTAGTTAATTTTATAATACTTTAGTCAAATAGTACATGTACAAAATGTTTAATTTTTTTTTTTTCAGTTAAATTGCAAAGCAATACACTCCTGAACAAAATCTTAAGACCAGGGGGAAACATTCCAAGTATATGCATTTCGCACTGGTGGATCATAACCAGGTTGTAAGAACTGCTTCAAAATGTCAAAAGAAGAAAAAGGAGCAAGAGA
>CM074939.1:15291254-15303012 GCA_037576815.1 Pangasius larnaudii | reverse complement strand
CACGTTCAAAAACAGAAAGCCTTTTTGCTTTTGCCATCAGGAGATCATGACAGTGTGACTGTCTGAAGGACAATGACGTTAAAGCCATATTTTTGCACAGATTGTAACTTTTAAAGGCTGTAGTCTTAAACTTTTGATCAGCTGATTACCAGCTTGTTTGAGTTTAAATGCACTTTTCAATTAATTGCCTACTCTCTATTTTTTTGTCTCTTGCTCTTGTTTCTTCTTTTGGCATTTTGAAGAAGTATTTACAACCTGGTTACGATCCACCAGTGCGAAGTGTGAATACTTGTAATATTTTCCCTGGTCTTAAGATTTTGTTCAGAAGTGTATTAGAAAGGTTCTCTTACAAATAATAATTTTTAAATAATTAATCACATTATTATTATTATTATTATTATTATTATTATTATTATTATTAAATAGTTGTAATTGTGCAGATCTCTAAAATAAATCTGAGGTAAATGTCCTTTATTGTAATGAGCTAACCTCCTGACTGCTGCAATGGTTTAATGTGGTTGTGTTTGAGAGAGAGATAAAAGGTTAAAGGTTAAAGTGATGTGATCTCTGAGGAGTGATAACACAACACTGATAAGAGAGTCTTATCACATCTGATAAGGTTTTCTATGATGTATACGAATGTTTAAGAGACATAAAGAGTGATTTGAGGTTATAAAAGGTTTGTGTTCTGGCACGTCAGCGCTGATTCTGTCCCTGATGACCGTGTCCCCCTGTGTAGCGCTGTGTCCCCGTGTGTGAGCCCCGTGTGTCCCTGTGTGAGCCCTGTGTGTCCCTGTGTGAGCCCCGTGTGTCCCTGTGTGAGCCCTGTGTGTCCCTGTGTGAGCCCCGTGTGTCCCTGTGTAGCGCTGTGTGTCTCTGTGTGAGCCCCGTGTGTCCCTGTGTGAGTGCTGTGTGTCCCTGTGTGAGCCCCGTGTGTCCCTGTGTGAGTGCTGTGTGTCCCTGTGTGAGCCCCGTGTGTCCCTGTGTGAGCCCCGTGTGTCCCTGTGTAGCGCCGTGTGTCCCTGTGTGAGCCCCGTGTGTCCCTGTGTGAGTGCTGTGTCCCCCTGTGTGAGCCCCGTGTGTCCCTGTGTAGCGCTGTGTGTCTCTGTGTAGCGCCGTGTGTCCCTGTGTGAGCCCCGTGTGTCCCTGTGTAGCGCTGTGTGTCCCTGTGTGAGCCCTGTGTGTCCCTGTGTGAGCCCTGTGTGTCCCTGTGTGAGCCCCGTGTGTCACTGTGTAGCACTGTGTGTCCCTGTGTGAGCCCCGTGTGTCCCTGTGTCTAGCGCTGTGTGTCCCGATGTAGCGTTGTGTGTCCCTGTGTGAGGCCCCTGTGTCCCTGTGTCTAGCGCTGTGTGTCCCGATGTAGCGTTGTGTGTCCCTGTGTGAGCCCCGTGTCACTGTGTAGCGCTGTGTGTCGCTGTGTGAGCCCCGTGTGTCCCTGTATGAGCCCTGTGTGAGCCCTGTGTGTCCCTGCGTGAGCCCCGTGTGTCCCTGTGTGTGTCCCTGTGTGAGCCCCGTGTGTCCCTATGTGAGCCCTGAGTGAGCCCTGTGTGTCCCCAATGACCCTATGTTTGCGTGTGTGTCCCTGTGTATCCCTCTGTTACCACGTGTGAGCCCCGTGTGAGCCCTGTGTGGATGCATTTTTCTTTTTCTAGTCCTTTAGATTTGATGACATAACTGTAACGTAACATAACTGTAACGTAACGTTGCAATGGGTGCTCTGCAATCCTCATTACGAAAGCAACTGGACAGCGTAAAGAATATTTCTAATGTAAATACTGATACTGGAATTATAACACTGGTTGTTTGTTGGTTTTCTCTCACCAGGCTGTAGGTCCTGCGCCGTGGCCGTGTGAGTGCGGACAGCATGCAGCGTGTTGTTGCCCAGCTCCAGACTGCGTGTGCTCAGCGTGTCGTATTTACAGAACTGAGCTCCTTCTCCTACACACATCTTCAGCGTGGGATTCAGGAGCGGATCAGAGGCGTCTTCACTGACGGAGAACTGCGGGATGAACAAGGGATCGTGCTTCGGGGAGAAGTAGTACTCGTTTAGGAGGTGCTCCGAGTCATAGGTGAAGAGAGACGACTCGTTTTTAATGGCCCCTGAAAGAAAGACAAGACGGAGTGTTCTTATTGGCTGTAAGGCATCATAGCAACAACAATACATAACATATACAGAACGTTGCACAATTTTCAAACATCCTCGTTATGTTATTTGTTACATAAATTATTTCTTCTTTACTTTATATAATTATCACTTAATAATTAAGTTCCAATATCAGCCGTTAGGCCACAATGATCAATACTACATGCTAGGAGTGTACCTGTGTGTGAAACGTACAGCGTCACAAACACTTTTTTCTAGCCTGTTATTAGTCATAAACACCAGCCTCTCTTTTTTCCTCTCTAAGTTATTAAGACATTTTTAGACAAAATAATGTAGTTTGTCAAGTTACTGAGAAACCGCAAAGCATAAACTCCTCTGTCCTGAAGACACTGACTTTTTTTTTCTTGTTTAAAAAAAGTTTTATTTAAAGACACAAATACTGGTGAAAATGTCCGTAAGGAGACGTTTACTACGAATCTCGGATTACGTGGATCATCCTCCATACAAGTTCCTTTGAATTAGTCAACACTTCTCGTGGGTGTGCTTAAACTTTTGCTAGCATTAGTTGTGAAGATGTCAAGCTTTGTTTGTACCTACAGATGCTAGCTAGCGTTCGTGAGTTGAGAATAAAAAAACTAAGCAAAAACAAACAAATATTTTTGTAATGTAACGTTTTTTAGTGTTTGGATAAAATTGCTGAGTTTAAAGGGAAGGGAAGAGCAGCAGTGAACGCGTGCAGACGTTGGACCGGACTAATACGCAATAACAAGGTCATAAATTCACGCTCTGCATATCTAACAACCGACTTATAGCTTCTTATCTCATTTCCAAAACACAGCTTTGACAATGTGGACCAAAGCAGCAGTGAATTTTATACAGCAAAAACGTCACAAAAATAAAAATGCGTTTCCTCTTAATCGATCACTGGAGTAAACTAACTCACTGCACTGGCTCAGGGTTTGCTAAACTAACCCCATGTGCACTCACTTCATTTACAAAAGGGATTGTAAGAGAACCTCACCATCTCCTCTTTTGTTAATATTACAAATATTACAAATATCGCTCTGACTAGAAAAGATTTTGCGTGCTGAAATGATACTGCTAGTTTAGTCTTTTTGTTCTCAATCGTGACGCGCTGCGGTGGCGTAGGAGCTCAGCAATAAAAATGGATACATTTTTCCCTCTTTCTCCCTCCACTACTTCCCCGACAACTGTGAGAGACTCGGACTGAGTGAAACAATAGAAATGAAATGAAATGAACATGTAAATATGACAAACTATTTACTGAGTATGGATTTACAAGAGCTAGATTATAAATCTGGAATATAAAATGCAGAGCTTGGGGTTACAGATAATTCATTATGTCCATTATGTCCAAAAGGTTTGGGAACCACTGTACCAGCTCCTCTCTAACGAGGTTCTAGCTTGATATTATTATTATTAGACCCTGAGTTATCTGTACTAGCATGAGGATATAACACACTTCTCTCTGGATGAGGGCGTCTATATTATTAAGCTGAATTTTATTTATTAATTAAAATGACTCACATCCTGCCCCGAATGTGAAAATGTCCTGAGCGCTGCTGTCTCCTCCCACAACCGTCCCATCGCTGGAGGTCAAATCATCTTCAGGATCGTCGTTCATTTTCCCCAACAGGCCCTGCGTCTGCTCCTTAAACTCCTGCGGCAGTAAAACAGTCAGGGTCATGACCCCTCCGCGACCTCTGGCCTCGACCCCTGCGCCTGAGGGGAACATCACTGTGACGTTCTGGGGTACCGCCGAGAACACAAACACACCTACAAGGCACAAGACAAAGATTTGGATTCAGGATTATTCCAGAAACAATACACAGCTTGGCTTTAAAAGGTTACAAAGACAACTTGCTTTAGGAATATCCTAGAACCGAACTTCCTTTTTGTTCTACAATCAATATGCAACCTTTCTTAAGGGAAGTACAAGAACCTACAGGCAGCATGGCCTGGGCTCCAGTCTTTGAATTGGTTTGGAACCAA
The DNA here is from genome assembly GCA_037576815.1 of Pangasius larnaudii. Classification (NCBI taxonomy): domain Eukaryota; kingdom Metazoa; phylum Chordata; class Actinopteri; order Siluriformes; family Pangasiidae; genus Pangasius; species Pangasius larnaudii. Next base: position 15,298,895 of record CM074939.1, on the reverse strand, counting down.
TACAGAAAGACAAGTATTTCTGTATAGCCAATAAACAACATGGCATGTAAATGTTCTAGAACCAATACTCAAGCTTAGGAATGTTCTGGAACCAACACACAACCAATACACAAATTTAGGAATGTTCTAGAACCAACACACAACCAATACCCAAACTTATGAATGTTCTAGAACCAACACACAACCAATATCCAATGTTCTGGAATCACCACACATCCAATATTCAAGTGTAGGAATGTTCTAGAACAAACACACCACCAATACTCAAATTTAGGAATGTTCTAGAACAAACACACAACCAATATCCAAGCTTATGAATGTTCTAGAACAAACACACAACATGGCATATAAATGTTCTACAACCAGTGTCATATACATTGCTTGTTCCAGATCAGCTTTTCTCCATCTCATAATCATCTGCTGAGTGGGATATGACAGTCCAAGGCTGATCTGGGATCAGTATTTACGGTAAAACGTTCATCATGTCTCACCTTCAAGATCCATCCAGGTCTGTTCAGAGAAACTAAGCACCTGTTGGTTCTGTAAGACCTGAAGATGATCCGGATTATCCGCAAGCCGCACCTCGATGACATCGGAGTCCTTCTCCTTCATGGCCACCGAGGAGAGACGCGTCGCCATGATGACGGAGCCTTAAAGGGAAGCGGATGTACTCGTGCACTTTTTGATGTTGTTGTTTTGACAAACACTTAGTTACACTGAGATCTTTAACGGTGACGAAAAATATTCAACAGAATATTTGGATATTACAATAAAAAAAAAAACAAAGAAAGCATTTTGGCACTTCAGTCATTTTACCGTTCTGTGATTTCATTGGCTCAGTTCTGCCCTGCACCGTCAGCTGGTACTCGGGTGAGTGAAGCAGGACGTATTCTCCTTTACCGTTAAAGGTGTACGTGGAACCGTCGAACGTGATGAAGTGAGGATCACCAAGCACAGAGGCTGAAAGAAAACATTTTAAAAAAAATCAGGTAACACAAACTGATTGTCTCAGACAAGAGAAAGAGACAGGAAGCATGTGTATTACATGATATAAGATAAAAATGTTTGCCTCACCTGCTTTAGGAGGCTGGTATGTCCTGCAGTCGCTGGACGGGCGGTGTGTGAAATAATAGTCGCAGTTATCTGACCACAGGCAGCAGTAGTAAAACGTGATCACGTCGTATTTCCAGTGAGAGAATCCTGGCACTCTGGGGGGCTGTTTGTACGGAGGTGACCCCCAGTCATGCCCTCGGTCCGGGGTACTTCCACCGATCGAGTCACTGGTGAGAACCTGAGCTCCGGTTTTGTCGTAACAACACTGCTGACCTGCTGCGTACTTCGGACTACATGGAAAGAAGAAGAAAGAAAGTTCTTTTGTGCTCTTGGACTTCAGTTGATATGGTGTAGACAGTGTGTGTGTGTGTGTGTGTGTGTGTGTATGTGTGTGTGTGTGTGTGTGTTCAGTATCGATGTGTTTGTATGTTACCTGCCCTGAATGGCTCTAACGCAGTGCACAGCTCCTGGATGATAAGTGCATTTACTGCCTTTCTCAATATCACAGCCGTAGTCTGTCTGAAAATATCCAAACCCATGAATATTTACTATTCAGCCTGCTAGCTCGTTAACAAGCTAATTCTTGCACTTACGAGTCAAAAACACTCATGATCCAACCAAAGTAATTAGCTGCTTCTACATTTTGTCTGCACATAGCTGTGCCAGATAGCTTTCATTTATCCTAGACGCATGGTTTGGAGTCGTATAGCTGGGGCTGTGTTCGTGTATTGACCTGTTCAGTTGCAAATTAGCAGGAGATTAACATGCAGAGCACACAGTTCTGTCACAAATTTACAGATTGGAAACATGCTACTGCTACTGAATTATAACGTACTAAATAATTTCCGGTCAATAATTTCAAATTAAATTTAAAAAAAAAAAATAACAAAAGAGAAGAAAGAAAATAAGTAGAATTCAATGGCACCAAGTCTGAAGGGGGCGCTACAGCGTGGACCTGCACCATGCATGCGAGTTTAAAGCCAAGCGGCTGATTGGTCAGCATGTTTTAATAGGGGGAAAAAATTTCAAAAAATTTTAATATTTTAAAAACGAAAAAGTTATTTGTTACTAAAAACAAAGAGTTTGTACTTTTAGCAGTTTGAGCTAAATTAATTGTAATTTAAGATGTTAGAAGAAGAAGAAGAAGAAGAAGAAGAAGAAGAAGAAGGGGGTGGAGGAATATCCTTGGAACCCTGCGAGTACTGTAGTTAATAATCCTCTATTCTGTTGTAGCATCAACAGTGAAACTCTTTCACATTTACGTATGATGATACACGACCCGACCCTTCAGGTCAGTTTCTTTGAATCTCACATGGAATCTGCCGGCGTCAGCTCGGGCTTGTGCCAGCGTGCAGGGGCAATCGATGATCTCAGTCAGGAAACTGGGCATCAGCTTTTCCTCTCGATCCCACGTCAGACACTTTTCAAAAGCCCAAGCTGCAGATTCTTTCCTGAAGGCCTCCTCCAGGTGATAAGCCAGAGCATGATCACCACTCCACAGAGCGTTCACGTTCCTACACGCACACGTGCACACACACACACACACACACACACACACACACACACACGAGACACCAAGGTTTCATGGTCCAAACTATCAGCAACACCTAGAAAGCACACAGTTACTAGTACACAGACACAGAAGTTACAGACTTCCATTACGCCTTATTTTATCCCTTGTTTTCGCTTTATTACACCATTTTCAAAAGCACACTTCCAGATCAGATTTCTATTTATACACATGCACAGAAAGGTTTTTTCCCCCCCAAAAATGCTTCTATTCATTTTTCACTTGAATGTTGTTGGTTCCTATATCACAGTAAAACTGGAAAAAGATCTAATATGATTTATTTTGGTTTCATTTTTTCTTTTTACGTTAAAAAGACCTGCAATTTTAACAGGGGTGTGTAGACTTTTTACATCCACTGTAGTATATTATAGCACTTTCTTAAACAGTTTATCACACAGCCAAAAAAAAAAAAGAATCAGTTTAACTTTCTTTACATTATCATAGAAAAAAAAATCGTAGTTATTATATTACATCATAGTTTATCATAGAGAAGAAAGTTTATCCTAGCACAAGAAATGAATAATTACAGAAATTGTCATTTAAAATAAAAGTAAGTTCTTAATTGTTTCCTTTTTTTATTCTGCACCATCAGCTTGATCATAATGCTGTTGTTGTTTTTTTAATTCTGAAAATATGAAGTGTGTTGTGAATCCATAAAATATGGAGCCAACACAAGTCAATCAAGCAAAGCAACCCCTTTTCTATCAATCCATCCTTCTAAAGATGAAGGAACTCAGCTGTAAGTCACTGTGCATAAATACGAACTGAAGACGAACGAGGATGAGATCGTACCATGTGCCGGCAGGTTCGGTGCTTGGACTGACCCTCATGCTGCCCATGTGCCACTGCGCCAGCGGCATTTCACTGGGTGTTGGGACGAAGCTGAACGTCCCGTTATTGATCACATTCTTCCCTACAGTGTACAGATACTTCCACTCGGCCCTCCACTGATCAGAGTACGGCTCTCCTGCGGTCAGAAGAAGAACATCAGCATCGGTGCACATAAAAACCACTCGCTTTAGTTTTATAACCCTTATGATTGTCACACAGCTTCTCCAATTAACCAGCTTTCAGTCGTACCTTTTTTTTTTTTTTTTTTTGGGTGAAGTTGCAAAATCGTAACACTCTTGGACCAAAGAGTAAAATGAAGCATAAGAAAAAAAGTTCTTACATGAAAACCACAAAAATGGATTTCAAGTAAAACTTGTTACTTGTTACTTTTTGCATCTCGTTTTGAGAAAATCTCTAGAATTAAAAAGTTATTCTCTTTAGTTCAAAACGAAGAAGGATGGTTCTGTTCCACTTACCGAACTCGTCATAGCCCCACAGCTCAACGTTTACCCTCTCAGCGTTAATCAGAGACGAATTCCACACCATCAGCAGAATCCCACCGACACCCGGCGTACCGTAATACTGCCAGTGAGTCCCGTTCACCAGGAGGAGCTTATACCCCACGCTCAGCTTACTGTGGTGCACTGATCAACCGATAAATCAGATAATATCACAGTAAATCAGTCTACCATGTGGGATGTGAAATTAAGTATTCGTTAAACTGAGATGCGAGTCTGACCTGAGAGCCATCGTCCAGCTCGGTTATAGTTCAGTCCATCAGTGGAAACCTTAAACGGGATCCAGCCGGACTCAAACAGCAGGGGGGAGATGCAGTGACCCACACCTTCTGCATCCACGTAGCCCCGAGTCGTGATCTCAGACTTAAACCTGCGCACGCGCACACACACACACACACACACACACACACACACACACACACACACACACACACACACACACACACACATACCATTTAAAAACCAATTCTGTTAAAGAATAAACCAAATTTAACTTGTTGCCAATGATTTAGGCCTGTGGAAAACTGAAATAAATACTATCACGATACTTGGATACATTTTCAAGCTACATTATATTTACCTGATCACATGCTAGTTTTTCTAGGGTTATCCAACATGAAATCTTACATAATACTAACTATGTACATCAAAACATGTTCAGGAAAGTTCTGGAAATGTATCAATCAGGGTTTGGTTATAATAAAATATCCCAAACATCCCTCTTCATTAAATACAGTAGTCAAAAATCTACCATAAATCAGTGACCGGGTAAAGACAGGACTAGTCAAAGAAGCCACCAAGAGGCCGTGGGTAACTCTGAAGAAGCTGCAGAGAGCCACAGGTCAGATGGGATGAGATGTTCACAACCATAACTAGACCACTGTACAAATCTGCACGTTATGGAAGAGTGTTGAGGGAAAAAAGGAATATAAATATGCCAAAAGGCATCATATTGTCTGATGAGATCAAAATGTAGCTTTTTGGCCTTGTAGCAATGCAGTATGTTTGGCAGAAACTCAACACCAGTTATCACCCCAAGAACACCCTCCACACTGTGAAGCATGGTGGTGGTAGCATCATGTTGTTGGGCTGCTTTTGCAGACTGCTCTGGAAAATTCTTTAGCAGAACAGCCATGTTTGATAATTTCCTACTACATGTGTTAAAGAACATCTTTAGTTAACCCCGACTCTCTTCTTACCTGCAGGTGAGGTTGAGGTTCTTGTCAAACTTGACGTTGAGCAGTTTGAAGTCGGTTCCTCCGAGCAGAGAGCCGGAGTGAGGTGAGATGTCCAGGCAGAACTGTTTCACATCTGTGCAGCAGTTTAGTAAGGTCTCGCATGTCGGGTGGCAGGAACAGGACGCCAACTTTTCACCACAGCGACCTTCGCAAGACTGAGCTGGAGGAGAGAGAGATGAACAGATCAATCAGGACAGAGATGATATATACACTCACTGGGGATTTTAACAGGAACGCATGTACACCTGCTCATTCATGCAGTCATCCAATCAGTCATGTGGCAGCAGTGCAAAAAATTTTTCCAAAAAAATCATGCAGATACAGGTCAAGAACTTAATGTTCACTTCAAGCATCAGAATGGGGTTTCAGTGACTCTGACCATGGCAGGGCTGCAAGTACCAGACAGGCTGATACATCCAGTAAGCAAACCTAGGAACGCACAACTCGTCAAAACATGAGGTGAATGAGCTAAAACAGCAGAAGGCCACACCGGGTTCCACTCCTGTCAGCCAAGAACAGGAATCTGAGTCTAAAGAGGGCACAGACTCACCCAAACTGAACTGCTGAAGACTGGGGGGAAAAAAAACGTCACCTGTTGGTATTAACGGGCTCAATGTGTGCACTCCCCACAACATTCCACCACCACCACCACCACCAGCCTGAACTGCTGACACAAAGCAGGTTTGAGGCCATGGATTTAAACATTAGACATTTTTCCCATCTTCACCTTTCCAGTTTTGGTGAGCATGTGCCTTGGCTGACAGGAGAGGAACCTGATGTGGTCTTCTGCTCTTTAAGCCCATCCACCTCAAGATCCAGAGTGTTGTGCTTTCTGAGATGCTTTTCTGCTCACCACGGTTGTATAGAGTGGTTATTTGTGTTACCGTAGCCTTCCTGTCAGCTCTAACCAGTCTTTCTGGTTTCTGCCAAGTTAACAAATTTCGTACTAGTTTTTGTGTTGATCAGATGTGGTGCCATGTCAAATCTAATCTATAAGCCCTGTCACACAGGTTAAAGACACTGGACAGAACCAGGCTTCATATGAAAAAAAAGGCGAATTGATAGAAAAGTCACATCAATTTTGGCCCATCAGCTGGATTAATTTCACAGTGTCTCAATACCAGTACCTTCTTCCTGCAGTGCAAATGTATCCTTAATGCATATAAGCAGATTATATGGCTAAACATTGTGACTGCAATAAAACATTAAAATAAACTTGTGAAACGATTCCTCAAAAACACTGACAGAAAGCCACTCAGCATAGTTAAAGAACACACAGGTGGTTTTTAATGGCCTCATTAGAGAGAATGCAAATATAATATCACCGCTACAAATAATAATTAACCAGCAGTCGCAGGTGAAAACATGGGTCAGTTGTCCAGGATATGTTCAGCTCATTTTATATATGATTTGGGTGGGACAGGGAGGCAAAATAAGTCTTGGCACCCCAAAGGTCACCCAAGTCTGATCTCAAAACACATCTGAGAGGTCTATAATGAATGCTTTATAGAATCATAGAGCAACTATGAAGGCAACTGAGTGGCATCATTATGTGGCATCACTGACAGACTGTTTCTTTCTTTCTTCCTCTCTCTGTCTCTCCGTGTGTGTGTGTGTGTGTGTGTGTGTGTGTGTATACTCACCTGCAGTAGACTGTGAGATCAAATCCACAAAAATCAGCATTAAGCACAAACTCAGCACTCTGTACATAAACATTTTCCCTGACACTGACTTCACACTGGAGCTTTTTCAATCCATAAAGTGTCTCTTCTTCACCCCAAACCGGAAGCAGTCCACATTTCTCCGAGATTGTCCTATTTAAACCAGGTCTAATGGCCCTTTAATCACGCCAGGACGAGTTCAGATCAGACTGTGTGTAAACGTGGACTTGTGCCATGACATTGTGGCAAAGGTCTTCCTGATAATCATCTGCGCTCTGCTCCAAACTCCGAGTGGCTCCGTTACTGTTTAACCGCCCAGTGTGTGCAGGAATAACAAGTTCCACCTGAAACAAAAAAACAGCTGCATTTTAAACAAACAAACAAACAAACAAACAAACAAACAAAAAGCTTTACTGACTAGCTATGTGTTGATCGAAATGTTTCCATCGAAATGTTCGTTTTCTTGTTTTTTTTATTATTATTTTTTTATATTTATTTATTTATTTATTGACTCTTAAAATAGTTGGTAATCGGGTTGCCAAGTCTACAAAAGTAAAACCACAAATAAACCCCAAAAAATCACCCCAGAACTAGCACTTAAAATATCCACTACTAAACCACTATTTTAAATATTAAAATATGAGCATTTATTAAAAAAAAAAAAAAAAAAAAAAAATATATATATATATATATATATATAAATATATATATATATATTCTTTTATTTGAAGCCCGCTCTCTACGGTTCGGGGGGGGATCCAGAGGTTATC
>CM074939.1:15259071-15277131 GCA_037576815.1 Pangasius larnaudii | reverse complement strand
TTTTTTTAATTTTTTAGCACAGTGTAGTGAGACATAAACAGTTTACTATGAAGTGGCTATGAGAGACTAAATGAGTGTCAGGAAACCACAATGTTTGTGCCAAATGTATGTGCTATTTCGAGTCACCGAAATGATGAAATTTTGTCCACACAATTCAAAAGCACAATTCATTTAAGCAGACACAGTTTAAACTCTCTATATACACTCTCAGAAATGAAGTAACAGTAACTTTTCCTTGACGCTGCTCTTACCATAAAGAGTAGCATCCAATTAAATACCTTCAAATATTTTTAGATGTATATGACTTTCACATTTTCAGGTAACAAAAGACAAACCCTTGATAGTAGCGATCCAGCGACAAGAAGTACAGAGAGTAGAGATACCTTTATCTCTGAGAGTGTATGTATAACAGTCATATAATTACGCTGAGACGGCAGTTGTGATGTCTCACGTCCCCCATGCTAAAACTTTAAATAAACAAATATCTATCCATGAACATTATAAGTAGCAACTCAAAAACAAAAAGAGCTGTAGACAAGAACAGAATTACAGGACACTGTTTTAATAGTCGTGAGATAGATTACAAAATTTACTGTGCATGTTTTTCCAAGCCAATTTAAACCGCTTGTAAATGTGCTATCTAATCTTCTTTACGTTTAATAGCAGGTGTGAGCTTATGGACTTGTCCCGGTAGAACAAACCCATAAAAATGTAAAATTCGCAACAATCCGATCGAGTTAACGCACTAATCCACGTACAAAGAACGGGCCTTAGTTTCCCTTGCGAGTAAAAACCCAAAATATGTTCCAGAGACAAAATTCATTGCACTGCAAAATTGAAGGGAAAAAACAACAACAACAAAAAAAAAACAAGATACACAATAACAAAAGCAAAATACTGTTTTACATTTCTTCCAGGGTCTTTGTGATTTTCAAACATGGTCACGCAGGAACTAGTTTATTAGCTGTGACCATATTGTAGCTGCACTGATTGGTCATTTTATCAGTTAAAACATACCATATAGGTCACTGAAGGCGTACAATTACTGGCCATAGCTCATCTGTTGCACAATAATTCATCAATCCATCTAGAGGAAAGGAACCACAGCAGGACCACATCTGGATACCTGCAGAGTGACCCGTATGGGAGGTGTACTTAAAGAGTCTGTTCCCTTTAAAACACCAACCGAGAACAAACAGAAATGTAGTAATGTTTATGCTTGTGCTGATATCATTCAGATTCCCTTTTTAAACAAAATGTAGGTCTCAACAAGTTGTTCAAATCACTTGGAAGACAGATTTCAAATGGCGCCTTTAAAATTAGACTCAAAAACATGTTTGTTGATCCTTTCGCTGTAAGAGACTTTCAATATGTGACCCCCGATGACCCCATGATGCCAATCCTGAACCATAAGTTCCCTTTACATCAAGGTTCCATGCGTTAATTAACATTAATAAACCATAAACCTCAGCATTAATCAATCTTGCGTCATGCTAAAGTAGCAACGTAAAATGAATTAACTAATATTTATACCATAGCACTGCGGAACTCTCTGTTCTGATTGGTCAGATAGTGTTGATTCATTTTCTCTAACAGCAGCTCTGACTGTAGTTCCGTCTGTAATTCAAATCACAGGTTTACATTAATACTCTTGTGCTAATGTGTTATTGTTTCTATAGTAACCGCTAATTCATTTAAAAAATATCTAATTGCTCCATCGTGAAGTTTCCTGTGAGGAGATGGGGAAGGAGTCTCCAGTGTCAGACAGTTGTTACAGTCAGAGGTAAAGATGTAACTAAGTTTTCCAACACAGGAAAGTCTTCTGGACAAAGGTTTTTGCAGTTTCTTGGTAACATGACAAGCTGCGTTTGTTGAGAGGAAAAAAAAAAAAAAAGCTTGTGAGGGAACAATGGTTTATATTAATCAGTGTTACTATCAGTATTAATACACTATAAGTAATTGCAGCAAGGTAATTAACACCTGTTTTAATGGAGGTTTATAGTGCTAATTTTACATTTACATTTAATTATTAATCATTTACATAAGTCTTAAGTTTGTTAACATTATTTAAGTTGTAATAACGCTCAAATTTATGGTTTGCTAATGTTATCTAACACAGGAAATAGTTAAAGGAACCTTAATGTAAAGTGTTACGCATTAACATATTACATTAAAGGAACCCAGACAGGCTCCTGTGTATAATACATACAGCAGAGTTTAAATAAATATGAGACTACGTGTCAGGATGAGAACCTCATATAAAGACATATAACAAAACAAAAACAAACAAACAAACTTTACATCTTAGAAAGGAAAGAGTATAGAAGCAAGAGTAAAATAAAGGCGTATATTTGGTCTACTAGACGTCAGTTTCCGATTCTTTGACAAATAAGACAAAAATACAAAATAAAAAAAACACTGCCACACAATTGTGCCTGCACTTTGTTTTATCCACAATGATGGTGGTGTTGTGTTGTCCTGTTTGAGTTGCTCTGGAATGCGGTTTGGAATAAAAATGGCAGCCAACGCAAAGGGCTAAATTAGCATGTTTAGCATGTTTACATGCTAGCATGAGAATGTGCCAAATTCCAGCTGAGAAATCTACATTATTTATATGACCTGCGAGATGCTAACAGCTCAAGAGGATACATTTATTAACAAGATGGCAGAATATTAAGTGTTCAGTAACAATTCAGTGTATATTTTTGGTTTATTACATTTTGTGACCTACAACTTCAATACTTTCCAAAACAACACGCTCTTGTTGACTTCACCCTACCAAGAAAACCTTGGAGAAATGGGTCGAATCCCAGCCACCATCTTTTCACAGATTGTTTGTTTTTTGTGCTGAATCATCCTTCAGTGGAACAAGCTGGCTAACATGAGCAAACCTGACAGGATTTCTGAGAGGATTTTTAATCGTAATGCTAGCTAAACAGGGAACATTAACTAATGACGGGATTTCTGAGAGGATTTTCAATCATATTCTGGAATGTTTATCTGCTAATGCTAACTAGCAAGCTAACATGAAATACCCTGACAGAATTTCTGAAAGAATTTTTAATCGTAATGCTAGCTAAACAGGGAACATTGACTAATGAGAGGATTTCTGAGAGGATTTTCAATCATATTCAGGAATGTTTATCTGCTAGCTAGCTAACATGAGCTAACCTGACAGGATTTCTGACCGGATTTAAACTTGTATTAGTAAAACTTCATTTGGTAATGCTAGCTAGCTAGTAAGTAGGTTAACATGAGCTAACTTGACAGGATTTTAAATCCTGAGAATAGTAACTAATGTCAGGATTTCTAAAACTAGTCAACTAGTGAGCAGGTTAATATAAGCTAATCTGAGACACTTTCTGAGAGGATTTCATGCCATCTTCTAGCTAGCTGGCTAACATCAGCTGATGACAGGATCTGAGAAAATCTTGCCTCTTTGAGTAAAATCAAACAGGAGCTCTCCTGACAGGATTCCTGAGAGGATTTTAGTTCATAAATGCTTATCAGAGAACAAAAACATGGATTTGCCTTTTAGTAAAAATTTGCAGTCTAGTTGTCTAGTTTGATATTCGCACTATGTTATGTATTATGTCAGTATTTGTTTGTAGCAGGAGCCGAGAATGAAACCAGGAACCTGAGCTAATCTAAAACACAGTCAGCAAACTTCAAATGCTTTTCAAATGTAGCACTGAAACCAAACTTCGAGTGTTAAAAATGACATGAAAACTGACTAAACATGGAGCTGAAGCAGACATTGTGGACTATTAGATGATCAAAGTGTTCTCCTCAAACCGGTCCATCATGGTGAAGACAAGGACAAGGAAACAAGGGACAAAAACTAAAGAAAAAAAATGTCACAATACAGAGAAAAAGGAGGAAAAAAATCACAAATGCATATTGTATGTCAGTTAAAGTTGTAATTTTGCATCTGGATTGGTTCAGAGTGAGGCTTTTTCCTCCTTGAGCCTATCAGCAGCTCCTCTGAGTTCATCCAACATTGCACAGTTAATCTCAGGCTCAGAGCACAAATCCGAGTCCTTTACTCACTTCTCATTGGGCAGATCCTCAATCCGAGGGAGGGGTTAAAGATTAAAGGTCAAGTTGAGTGCATGTCATGTCCGGAGCTATCCGAGCTGTATCTGTCCTGAGTAAACAGTCAGGAGGAGCATGATGCTGAAACCGGTTAGCAGGCCGGCATTCTGGATGGCGAAGGTCACGAGGTTTGCGCTTCCTCCAGCTTCCTCTTCCTCACGACTCACTTCATTCATCTCAGGAAACTGATCAAACACAAAGACGTGTCGACGTGAAAAGCCTGTGTGCTTAAACCATGCTTAAAGGATCAGTTCAGCTGAATGTTCTGGAGCTGCAAGGCTAATGTAGCTAACAAATAAAGAAAGCCTATAGCCTCCAGTTTAGCACTGGCTGAATCGGCTTTGTCAAGTGTCAAACAAACTTGACACTTGAAACAAACTTGTACACCACAAAGTTTCCTGTGCCCCAAATATAGTCTACTGCTTTAATGGTTATCCAAAAGTTTTAATAAATTAGTGAGTGACTAAAAATAAAATAAAAATAATAATTATTATTATAATCTTGTAGAATGTAACATGTTGTGGTCAAAACACACGCTATAAAACGTAGATTTCTTCTTGTGAACTGAAAGTGCTCACTGCTTCATCTACATCAGATAATAGCCGTAGCATATATTTTTAGCAATGCACCAGGTCCATTCATCAGGTATGTGAGAAATCCCTGTGTTCACGTCACTGTGTTCAGATTGTTGTGGCACTTTCTATTTTATTTAGATGGAGAATGTAACACACGCTCACCATGTCAGCCAGGGCGATGTAGAGGAACATTCCGCCTGCCAGAGCGAAGATCCAGTTCGGTGAGAACTGGTTTCCCGCCAGTATCCCGAATCCCATTCCCAAATAACAGCAGCACGCTGACAGGAAGTTAAAGAACAGAGCCTGCTGGATGCTCATTCCTGCGTTCAGCAGGATCACAAAGTCACCTGAGCAATCGGGAAGAGAGAGAGTTTGTGAGCTGTTGTGGTCTTACGAAGATGAAGAACAGATAGAGAGGAAAGTGAAATAGAAAAGAACCATCACTCATGTCACTTGTAGTTTGTCTCTTATGGGCGTGACGCAACCGCTAATGTTGCTGCTTCTGGGCTTGAGCAACAGTGGTAGCTCAAATAATTACTACTAATAAATACAACAATTACGTGTTACGTGTACTAGCTTCGTTGGCAGATTAGCAAAGCAAGCTAACTGAGACACCAACGATCTCTGCCACCTCCTTCCGAGCTTTATTTTATTTCGTAATGATTCTATATATATTTAATGAGAAGACGTATATGATGGCGTAAAATAAAACCATGGTTATTTTCATGTGTCAAACTATACACAAGGTACAAAATAAAGGTGAGAGTGGGGAACTAAAGAAACTTCAGACCACACACACACACACACACACACACACACACACACACACACACACACAGAGAGACTATAGGAAATATTTGAGTAATCATCAGAAGCAATCGTTTGGGTATGTTGCACTACTGCATCATAACATATTTGCATAGAATTGGGAAAATCGCTGTTCAGATATAGCTTGTTGTCGAAATTATGGCTCAGAAAATGAATGCTCGATTGTCACGCTGTTGCTTGCTAGTGTGAATGTAGGGATTGTGTGTGAACAGCATTACTGGAAGTGTTCAAAAGAGCATCAGAGTCATGAAGAACTGCAAAAGAACAAATTTAAACTTGTTTAAATTTACAGATTTAAAGCTTTAGGTTTATAAGGTCAGTGTTAGTTTGCTGTGGTGATGGGGACTTAGAGAGAGAGAGAGAGAGAGAGAGAGAGAGCGAGAGAGAGTCTCACCCAGTTCATGGGGAAACTCCTCACACAGGATGGCCACTGACGTGCTGATACCCTGGAACACAGAGGCAGTGAACGAGGCTCCGATGGCCAAACCATCTATAAAGTTATGGAGTCCGTCACTGAGAGTGATCATCCACGCCAGGGTGCCGATATCAGAATACGCTCGACCCTTCAACCAGTAACAGCCCCCCTGAGAGTCCTGCAGAGAGACAGAGAGAGAGAGAGAGAGAGAGAGAGAGAGACAGACAGAGAGAGAGAGAGAAAGAGACACAGAGAGAGAGAGTATAAGCAAGTGAGATGGAGAGAGAGAGAACAAGAGAGAGAGACAGCAAGTAAGAGACAGACAGCGAGTGAGAGAGACAGAGACAGCGAGCAATCAGTCATGAATACTGGGCTACTCAATATTAATAGCATTGTATGTACCCCAGTTTGAATGTTGGTATTGTAATTGCATATTCTCTCCCTATATTTTTTTCTGTCATGCTTTTCAGTCTTAATTCTCAGATTTTAAAAAAATATATTTTTAAAGGTCATTAACTGTGTCATGAAAAGTCAAAGCATGAAATGTGATAGGCATTAAAGAAGCTGCATTAGTGCAAATAAAGGCCTGTTAAAATATTTAAAAAATAATAGTTTCTGTTACTCTTGTAATAAAGGGGTGAATAAAGAGTAAAGCATGAAGAGCGAGGACAGACAGCCATTTCACTTCCTGCGTCCTCACCTGCGCCGTTTGTCCGGCGCTCAGCATTTTGTCGTCCTCTCTGATCTCTCCATCCACTTGAGGCAAGGACACAGCTCCTCCTGCCTCTCCGTTCTGCAGCTTCTCCATCACTCCGTCCTCCATATCACCGCTTCCCACTGGGAAATGACTGTGACCATGTCCTCCCTGAAAGAGAGAGAGAACAAGAATAACTGCAGGCTGCTCTAAAAGGTCAGTGTAGTGTTTCCTATTGCCCACAAGGGGGAGCCACAACCATGTCCTTGTTTTTATTAGTCATCACAATGACCCTAATATATTCTTCAACAAAACGCCATCTAGGGTGGGAAGGAAATCATAAATCATAATGTCATGGTATGACAACTGCCAAGGTTATGGTTTATTACCTGTGACTATAAGTGTTATTACCAAAAGGTTTGTCTCGTTTTCCTCTAAAAGGTGTGTCCTTAAATGACAGTGATTCTGCAGTTACTAATCAGGAAAGCCAAGTCCATTTATTCACCACACCCTCCATTCTATCAATAGGAGAATTTACTTCTAATATACAGTACAAAAAAAAAAATACTTACTGAGAATGTCAGCACTATCACTGAGTCACACCCTTATCATCTGCCATCCATATGTGATGTCTGTACTTCCATACATAGTAATACACATTATGTACTGCATGCACTGTTATTGTCTGTACTGTCACATATATTTTATTTACAGTAACGTATATACTTTGATATAATGTACATTGTACTGTCGTTTCTGTAATCTACATCTTTTCATATGTAAGACCTGTACTTCTATATAGAATGTCTGTAATACTGTATGTAATGCACATACAGTCATGTCAGTAGATACGGATGTGCAGGGAGACGTTACATATGGAGTAGTGTTTGTACTGTCAAGTCTGTACTTCTATAATGTAATGTCTGCAAGACCACTGCTTTCATATCTAACATCTGTACTGTCATGTCTGTACTTCCATATGCAACCTCTGCAGTGTCATGTCTGTACTTCCATATGCAACCTCTGCACTGTCATGTCTGTACTTCCATATGCAACATCTGCACTGTCATGTCTGTACTTCCATATGCAACCTCTGTACCGTCATGTCTGTACTTCCATATGCAGCCTCTGTACTGTCATGTCTACTTCCATATGTAACCTCTGCAGTGTCATGTCTGTACTTCCATATGCAACCTCTGTACTGTCATGTCTGTACTTCCATATGCAGCCTCTGTACTGTCATGTCTGTACTTCCATATGCAGCCTCTGTACTGTCATGTCTGTACTTCCATATGCAGCCTCAGCAGTGTCATGTCTGTACTTCCATATGCAACCTCTGCAGTGTCATGTCTGTACTTCCATATGCAGCCTCTGTACTGTCATGTCTGTACTTCCATATGCAGCCTCTGTACTGTGATGTCTGTACTTCCATATGCAGCCTCTGTACTGTCATGTCTACTTCCATATGTAACCTCTGCAGTGTCATGTCTGTACTTCCATATGCAACATCTGCAGTGTCATGTCTATACTTCCATATACAACCTCTGCAGTGTCATGTCTATACTTCCATATACAACCTCTGCAGTGTCATGTCTGTACTTCCATATGTAACCTCTGCAGTGTCATGTCTGTACTTTCATATGCAACATCTGCAGTGTCATGTCTGTACTTTCATATGCAACATCTGTACTGTCATGTCTGTACTTTCATATGCAACCTCCGTACTGTCATGTCCGTACTTCCATATCTAATGCCTGTACTGCCGTATCTGTAGTTTGATGTGTAATGTCTGTAATTTGATATGTTATGTCTATACCGTCATATATGCACTTCCATAGATTTTTGTACTTCCACATTTCTAATATCTGCATTGTAATGTCTGTACTTCCACTAGTAATATCTGTCTTTTCAACAGCTGTACAGTCATGTCTGTACTTTGATATGTAATGTCTGTACTTCCATACATCATCATGTTTGTACTTCCATATATAATGCCTGTACTGTCATGTCTGTACTTTCACATGTAAAATGGATATACCGTCATGTCTGTACTTCCATATATAACGTCTATATTTTCATATGTATCTGCTGTACTGTCATGTCTGTACTTCCAGATGTATGTATTTCAGTATGTAATGTCTGATCTGTCGTACCTGCACTTCAGTGTGTAATGTCTGTACTTCCATAATGCACTGTCTGCAACACCCACGCTTTCATATGCATCATCTGTAATCTCAAATGCACTTCCATACATTTCTGTACTTCCATAGGTAATGTCAGTACTCTCAGGTCAGTACTTCCATACAGCATATAACGTGTGCTTCCATACATAATGTATGTACTTCTGTATGTAGTGTCTGTACTGATTCTTCTGTACTTCCACACTATATAATGCACTTGAGTACTGTGTTTCCGCTGTTGTGCCTGTGTAGGCTATGCGATATGCTCGTTATGCTCGTTACACTCGTTACGCACCAGATAATGACATGTCAAATGTAATAGAAATTCCAGCTGAGTCAGCCTTTTTGCGCTTAGTGCTTCTGAATGAACCTGTATGGAAACAAGTGTCTTTTAGACATGCCCCATGTGACTTTTGCTCTCGATGTAGGCCGCAGCACCAGGAGTGTCACAAAAAAAAGTGTGTTAGTAGCTTACAGGCGTAACTATCTGATTGAAGCATTTAGTACCTGAATCATTTTGAAAAAAAGAAAGAAAAAAAAACCCAGACTAACTGGTAGGAATTTTGGATTAGTGTTTGTTTGATTAGTAAAGACGGAATCCAGAAACGCAATCGTGTCACAATCGAAGAAACCCTAACGAACTACATTACTCTGTCTCCAGGCAAACATTCCTGAGTCAGTGGAATATCATCACTTTTATTTGTTCTACACTCTCCTGTTAAACAGGTTACACAGCCGAGAGAGCCGTCCATCTCTGTCTGACACGCACCCGGTACTGTGCTTTTAACACACACACCCCATAAAACAGCTAAAGTGGTGCGGCCGAAAATTCGAAGGGGCTTCGCAAAATAATAAATAATCAGTTATAATAATAATAATAATAATAATAATAATAATAATACCACCACCAACATATATCCATATATGCATTTAAAAAATATACATACAAAATACATTAAATATCTATAAAATGTAATCTTTTGTACTTGTACAATACTTGTAAAATATTGTAATTTTTTACAAGAAAACAAAATCTATATAATTTTTATATAATATAATTTTAAAAAATTACATATGCACACCCTAATACTATTACTACTATTACTACCTCACAGTTTCTAAGCATATAATTATGTTATTTACTACAACATTACCATTATACTTGTTATTTCAATAATAATAATAATAATAATAATAATAATAATAATAATAATAATAATAATAATAAACTTGCCTAAAGTTTACTCGTGTTTTTTCCCCTTTTTGCTGTAGTTTGGCTACAATCCTACTGCACTGATTTTCCTAGCTAAGAAAATTTTTACAATTCATTTTATTTTATTTATTTAAAAAAAGACATCAAAGTTATTTAATTTTGGGAAAGTTCAACACCTTGTGAGAATGACTAAAGGCTTTGAGATCAAATCCCATTATTAACACTTTACAAGACTCCTCACTGACTAATAAATAAAGAGAGATTAAGTGTTTTCGCGAAACACAAAAATAACACTTCTGCTGTTTCACACTCACCCCGTGTTTCGGCTTGAGGATCATCTTGAGGACTTTTTCCGTAAAGAAGAACAGATAGAAACCTCCAAAGACGACGGCGGATTTGGACACGTAGTACGACTCCATGGGGTCGAAACCAAACGCCTGCACAGAAAGAGTCAGTTTACTTCCGAAAAACCAAACATGCACAACATTTATTAGCTACATTTTCTAGCTATTCTAGCACAGGCATGTCAGACTCCAGGGCTGTGTCTCAAATTGCATGCTATGTGATTACAGTATACACTATGCACTTATATGTAGCTCCTGGCTGTTTGTAGGTTAGTAATCAATCACGTCTCGATTCAAACACGAACGTTTCAGACGGAAATGACAAATTATCGTTCAGAACAGTCTCCCCAAAATCCTTTGCCCTAAATTTGTGTTCCCATCGCAGCTGTGTTCTCGCTTTAACACGATGCATGAACTTTAATCGAAATTTCGAATTAGCTGCTGATGGCTCCGCCCCTTTTAAAAATAAAAATGTTTCCTCTAGCACCAGTTTGTGCTTTCAGTTTGCTCCTCAGAGGGGAGCTTTAAAGGTTCTAGGAAGAACCCTGCATCTAAGGGGAACCATTTCTGAAAGGGAAACAAGTAGAATCATTTACGACAAAACTCTTAACAATCTTAAAGAACCCTTTATTCAATAGTGGTCTAGAAAAGCATCTGGATATTAATCCTTCACTCTAAGGAAAAGTAGAAATCTAGTGCTTTTAAAGAGTTTTTTTTTTTGGTTTGTTCCTTTAGGGGAACCTTTAAAGAGTCTAGGAAAACTATATTTGAGGATTTCTCTTTCAGAAAGTGGTCCTAAAAGTGGAACCTCTTAAGAACGCCATCCAAAACCACTGCAGAACCCTTTTCTTTTAAGAACGTTCACTTCATTACTAAGTGGCTCTAGCACATCATCTGGGCGTTTGTACTTCACTCCTAAGAAAACTATAACTCTAAATCTAAAAGTGTTCTTTTGGTTTGTTCTTCTAGAGGGGAACCTTTAAAGTTCTATGCAAACCCTGTAGATCTGAGGATTCCAAGGTTCCAGGTGGAACCATTTAAGAAAGCTGGGATCATTAACTATCCAAAGAACCCTAGAGGAACCCTTCCTCTTATCTTATCCTGTTTAGAACAGGATGCGACCATTGAGATCAAAAAGTGTTCTAGGTTCCTCACTTCATTTCTAAGTGGTTCTAGCACATCACCTGTGTGCTAGTACTTCACTCCTAGGAAAGGTATAAATCTAGAACCATAAAGGGGGTTTATGGCTTATTCCTGTAGAAGGGAACCTTTAAAGTTTTATGCAAACCTCTAGATCTGAGGATTTCTCTTTCAGAAAAGGTTTCAGGTAGACCCCATTAGAAAGCTAGCCACCTTTAGTTAAAGAACCCTTAAGGAACCCTTTTGGTCTAATAGCGTACGCTACTCTGTGTGAACAATTTGCTCATGAAGTACACAGTGAGACACAGCACTGGAGTCTGATACACTAAACAGAAAAGAATCTTCTGCCCCAATTTGCTGCTCCATCCGAAAAATAATAGACAAGTTTGGCTAATGTAGCTAACAGGAAAGAGAAGTATATGGCTACCAGTTAAGCACGGCGCTGTTGCAAACTGCCTGTCTAAATAACCGCGCACTTTCCCCAGTCAGTTTGGTGGAGTTGTTCGGTGTAGAAGTGTGCAACTGGACTGGGATCCTGTGACACTCAACAAAAAAAGTTGCTGGAGTGGACAGTTTCTACTCTCATGCCAGCAGGAACAGATGATTTATACCCTCATGCAGATGGGAGCGGGTGGTTTTTACTCCATGCAGGCGGAAACAGGTGATTTTTATTCTCATGCACGTGGTAGCAGGTGGTATTTACTCTCACACAGGCAGAAGCAGGTGCCCATATATGAAGCCTATGGGAAAGGCTACATTCATTAACTTGAGAGCGTTGCTTATTTGTTGCTCACTTGGTGTTGCATGACTCATTTACAGCTTTCATTCATTCATCTCCAGTAACCCCTTTATCCTGGTCATAGTCAAAGTGGTTTAAATTACTAAATTACTAAGTGGTTAAATTACTGGACATGTGCAAGCAATAATAACTGCAGGAGCTTGCAAGACTGGTCAGAGTTCCTTCAGGATTGTAATTCCTTCAGGGGCGTGCAGCATTGGCCAGAATTCCATCAAGTGCTGCAGGAGTGGCCAGAATTCCTTCATGGTTAGAGCTAGGGTTAGACAGAACTCCTTCAGGGACGCGCAGGATCAGTCATAACTCCTTCAGGGCCGTGCAGGATTGTAATTCCTTCAGGGGCATGCAACAGTGGCCAGAATTCCATCAAGTGCTGCAGGAGTGGCCAGAATTCCTTCAGGAAAGTGCAGTATTAGCCAGAATTCCTTCATGGTTAGAGCTAGGGTTAGACAGAACTCCTTCAGGGGCGTGCAGGATCGGTCAGAATTCCTTCAAGAGTGTGCAGGATCGGTCAGAATTCCTTCATGGTTAGGGCTAGGGTTAGACAGAACTCCCTTCAGGGGGGTGCAGGATCGGTCCAAACTCCTTCGGAGGCATGCAGGATCGGTCAGAACTCCTTCAGGAGCATGCAGGATCGGTCAGAACTCCTTCAGGAGCATGCAGGATTGGTCAGAATTCCCTCGGGAATGTGTTGGAGCTGGATTACTTTCTTCCACTGTATATAGTCTGTCACTGCATCAGCAGACTTTCTGTCTGATCTGACGACTTCTGCTAGTTTAGACAATAATGTCTTAAAGCAAGTGTGTGATGAGTTAGACACGCAGCTGGCACGATGCTAAACTGGTAGCTATAAGCTTCCATTACTTGTTAGCTACATTAGTCTCGTAGCTCCGGTGCAAACCTTAGATGTCTTGAACGAGTGACTACTCCATCTGAAGATCCAAATCAGCATCTCTAATTAAATGAAGGTTGTGTACATTTAACAATTTGAAATGTTTTTGAATTGTTTTTAATTTTTTTCCCTGTAATGTATAAATCTATAGCTCAATGAAAGTATACAGTAATATATGACAGTATACTTCATTATATACAATTACAGTATATTAGAGTGTATTATATTAGAGTATACAGATATATACACACTATATTTTCTGGACAATAAGACAAAAGTAGATTACAGCAAAACAATGTGTATGCTATCATTTCTGCATCTGAATGCAGTGTATTTTATTAGTGTTGAATAACATTTTTTATGGTAGAGATTAGCATTTTGTAGCAATGGAAATTAAACACTCCATTAGGCTTATGCTACATGCTATCATATAAATAAAAATACTATAATGACTTGAAAAAACAATTTTAAAAATGTACTTAGGGCTAGAATTTGGAATTAATTAATAGATTATAACCCAGAAAATATGGTATGTTACCTATATTAAAACACACCAAACCAGGGATGTTAAATGGCTCGAACAAACATGCTAACGCAGCTAACAGTGAATGGAAGCTGGTAGCTACCAGTTAGCATGATTCCATTCGCATTAAGTCCCTGTTAGCTGCATTATCATTTTTGTCTTTTAAATAAAATAAAGTCAGGGATCCCAATCACCTCCCAACTCGTTCCCTTCGAATCTTGGCTTATCTGTGGGCTTTAAAGATTTGAGGGTCCCCCCCCCCCCTCCAGATTTCCAAGATTCCTAGGGAAGGGATGAGGGCTGATTTGGGATTAAACAGCTCCTATCCGCCCCAGGCTTTCCCCACTCCATCTGAAGATCTAAATCAGCATCTCTAATTAACTGAAGGTTGATCACGACATGCAGATATATAGAGTACATCGTCTGAAAATCGAGAATTGTTGAATTTTTATACATTTCTGATTTGTGAAACTTTGATTTCAAATCTTTGATGTAAAATCAGATGCATCCAGAAATCAATATTACAAATAAATTTAGGTTAAAGAGATAATTTTTTTTTTTTTGCAGTCATCGTAAGGCGCAGCCGCGTTTAAAACCATCTCCGTTCTCCTTCTCATGTTTTATTCTCTGGCTCTGGAGAGAGCTGGGTGGGAAAATCCTGGAGTCCACAGCAGCACTGGCTAAAAATACAAGGAAATCTACACTACATTATATTTAGTTCAGTATCTGTAAAATGTTTATCCTGCTACGATAAACCGAGATATCGCTCGCTTACTGTATGAGTGCACTAACAAGACCTGCTTTTACTCCAGCACATAGAGAAAATACATCATTTGTGTCGTGTTTTTATTTCTCCACACAGTGTATTCTTATTGGCTGAACACCGCAGGGGCTTGTACATTATTACACATACGGCCATGATTAAATATACTGTTATATACATTATTTTGGGTTTTTTTTTTTCTTCTTTCAGATCCTGCTATTATTTGTCGCATATCACATTCAGTAAGCGCTGTTTCCTAGTCAGGGTTGTGGTGGACACACAGTCTATCCGGGAACACACCCTGGATACATGCCAGCCCATCACATGGCAACATACACAAATTGGAGTAGCCAATCCACCTACCAGCATGTCTGCGGGAGGTTCGGAGGAACCCGGAGAACCCGAAGGAACCCCACCTAGACTGACCTGAGCTCAGAAAGATCATCTGCATCTTTTAGGATTTGTTCAAATTTAATTCTTCTTTTCAGATGACCATTCATTGAAGTGTTTTTACTTCACACTGTAAAGCACGTTGAGCTGCATCGAAATGTAAGAAAGGCACTACACAAACAAACCGAGACTTACAAAAGTATTCAACCCCCCCTCTGGAACTGATCAGATTCTTCAGAAATACAAATAACAAATAGATATTTTTCCTGTCAATACTTTCATTAAAAGCTCATGTTCGCTTACAGTGAATTTTCAAAAAGGGTGTCGGAAATGCTGCCTGCAAAAGTATTTAACCCCTGTGGTGATTCACTATAAGAGAAAATGAGCTTTGCAGGTAAACATACTGACAGGAAGAAGATGCTTTTTGTGTCATTGGTAATGATCGATTCCCGGAGGGGGGGTGAATACTATCGCAAGCCACCATGTTAACACCTAAAAGAACCAATGCACTTATAAAGAAACAGTGACTTTTTTTTATTTTATTTTAAAACTGTTTACTGCTTTATATAGTTTACAGTCAGCTTTGTCTATGTATAAATGATATACTAATGAAAATAAAAACTCTTGGTAGTGCACTCCAACTTCTTTACGCCGTGTGACTTTTCTCGATTGGTGCGCTCTCTGGTTATCATGGCAGCATAAACACAGATTAAAGGAAAACGACATCATTTTTCAACCTGATCTCCATCTAACGCATCCGTAGTGTATGTTCAGTTACGATGGACGAGAACGGACACGTTTTCCCCGCACTGAGAAAAGAACAGAAATCCTGTTTACTCCAAACTCGGTTATAATAGAAGTCGAAGGGCAGCTGCAGAATTCAGTTCATAAACCTTTAAAATGTGTGAGGAATAGAACATTTGTGGTCATGCAGTTATAGGAAAATAAAGTTAGTTTCTTATAAACGGCACATCTTGGAAGTGTTTTATTCCTCTTACGCCACAGCAGCTCACCAATGATTACAGTTTTTATTTACTAAAGAACAACATACACTTTTTATATATTAAATGTTGTGGAACCTCTGAGAAAGAAGTTAGTTCCACATTATAGATGCTATAAACAGTCGTTTAAAAGTTAAACAAAAACAAACAAACAAACAAAAAAAATGCCGCTTGTTGTGTTAATGAGAACCCGGAAAGCGTAAACGCAGTCTGCCCTGAAGAGTTTCCTAAGGTGGAAATTTACTGACTGTTACAAAACACTAACACTGGAGACTCCTTCCATAACTGTTAAAGAAATGCCTTCTTATATATCAACGATTATAACCCTGCTTTAACTCTGCTTAAGAACAGTGTGCATCAGGTTAAGAACAGGCAAGAGGAACCGTCAGCAGCTGCGTTTCTTTGGATCTAAAGTCCCACTTGTTCATATAAAAATTTGCGAGATCCCAGATTCAGAGGCGGGATCACTGAGTTGCGAGAGGAAAGAAAAAAAAAAAATGGCTGAAATGACATGAGTTAGAATTGTAGAAATCTTGCCTGCTTTGAGTACATACTCAAAATACTCGTTTTCTGCTCTTTTTCTACGTACGAGAAAACGTGGCGTATTTCCTGTCCATGGTAATTACAGACACACACTTTACTTGCAGTGGAGAGAGATGGAGGTTGAAAGACAGTGGAGTATTCCTTTAATAAAACGGTGGAAGTGAACTCTACCTCGGGGATGAGCTGAAAGAGCGCGTTGGAATAAAGCGTGCCGATGGCCAGAGCTATGAAGTAGAGCAGCAGCCGTTTGTAAAAGGTTTTCCTCATGAAGGGCACCACGCTGGCGCCGAGCAGCGAACACAGCGAGATCACCGTTACACACACGAACCCGTAACCCCACACTGAACCCATGCAGGCCGGAGGGGCACAAAAAAACCAGGAAGGGGGGGGGAGAGAGAGAGAGAGAGAGAGAGAAGATAAAAAAAAAAGATCAGGATTCATTAGTGTGGTTACAGATTTTAGTGCATTTCGGATACCTTGAGGGAGAGGAGAAAATTGTTTGTTAGATTAAAATGAAAAATTCCGTACACCAGAGTGCAGGGTGTGTGACCAGGGCACATATCAGATCTCACATGATCAGATCACACATTTATCGCACAAAGTGACATCTGTCATTCAAAGAAATTCAGCCGTATTTTCCAGACAGAGATGCAGTTTTTCCCCCCATAAGGCTAATTGTAGTATGATAATTTGTCTGTTATTTATTTATTTATTTATTTATTTATTTATTTTAAACCAGGTGTCCTGTGGTAGTCCGATATGGAAAATACGGAACTGTGCTCGATTTCGCCGGCAGTCATTAGAAACGTCATGCTGTGATTAAAACCTTGAAGAGAGAATTGGTTTATTGTAATGTTAAAACAACAATCACAACCACAAAAGGACCTTAGTTTTTATGCCCCAGTAACCACACAAAACCTTCTTTCTCGTTTCCTCCTCACTCCTTCCCTCTTCCCTCAGGCTACACTCAGCTCCTCAATGTACCTTTCCTTGGGCTACACACACTCACACACTCCAAATGCATGATCACACACACAAATAACCTCTCCTCCTCTAAACACACATACTCATCCTTCTGAGCGCATGTGAAAACACCTCAGGCTATACCGAACCCTGTCATTTTACCTCAAACACACACACACACACACACACACACACACACACACACACACACACTCTTTAGGCTACACTTCCTCCATCAGTCTCACAGGAACACACAGCTTCATTACCTCCGTTAATGAGAGGATTGGAACCTACTCAGCCCTGAATGAATGAAGTCTGTTTTCATGAATGTGAACTCTTTATATTATTACTGACCTTTTTCAGGTTCACGCCACCAAACAATCAGTAATTATGCCTTAATTATGCCTCTGAGCCGTTCAAGCTCAAAATACAACCTCAAGCCTAAGTAATGTGCCAATTTTTCTTCTTCGCCAAATAATGCTCCATTTAACAAATAAAGACTAAAACTGCTGCTAAATAATGCTCTGTTTAAAAAAACGTGGAGTAAACATGACGCTAGGTAATGCTCCCTTTAATAAATAAGGAATAAACCTGCTGCTTAATAATGCTCCCTTTAATAAATAAGGACTAAACCTGCTGCTTAATAATGCTCCCTTTAATAAATAAGGACTAAACCTGCTGCTTAATAATGCTCCCTTTAATAAA
>CM074939.1:15223875-15234751 GCA_037576815.1 Pangasius larnaudii | reverse complement strand
TATTTTTCTATCACACAGAACTCCTGACACCTTTCTCCACCCATTCCAACCTGCCTGCACTCGCTTCTTTACCTCTTAGGTAGGGCTGCATGATATATCGAAATATCGCAAATGTAAATATCGCAAGATATGCATATGGCAAGGGCTTGCAATAACGGAATGATTTTAATGCTTTAAAAAGTTACGAAAAGTCAAAGTTTTAGGGCGATGCAGACAGCAGAAAATACTTTCTTTTCCTCGAAAGAACACGAAACATGTTGGTTATGTCATGTTTTTTAATATATTTGTACTTATAGAATTTAAACTGATCTTACACACTTATAGCATCATCGAACCACATATCACATTATTTAACAAGTTATCACATATTGCATTTTTCTTCAGCATCATGCAGCCCTACATTGAGGTAAAATAAAAAATAAAAAAAATTGAGGGGTTTGTGGAGATGGTCAGCATTTAGTGGTGCAAAACACATCTTGAATTAAAATTTTTAAAAAGAAAAATGAAAAGATTTTCATTTAAGCCTAGTTGGCACAATTCTCACAATTGTGTTTTTTTTCTAGTCCTTGCCGATCTTTATTTTTTTATGTCCCTCGGGGGCAAACCAATCAATTTTTTTTTATTTGAGTACATTAACCATCATATCAGTGCTTGTTTTCAAACCTGGTCATTAACAGAAATGGTGTTTTACTTAAAGATAAGCAAGCAGACATTTCTAAAGTAGTAAAATTAACCATTTGTAACATTTTCCAAACTTTTTATTAATACAGAATAGACACAGCTCCTGGTGCTCATATAATAACGTGGTCTGCACTTGAGAGGACAACATGGAGAACTCTTGGATCAAGCCGTCTGAGAAGACACGAGACATTCGTGTAGTTCTGGACGACCAACTCTTGTTCTCCTTCTCCTCTCCGACACGCGGGTTTCTCCTTTACAACATCAGGAGGATCCAGACATTTCTATCCACAGAGGTGCACTAAGGTGCTTGTTCAGTCGCTTGTCATCTCAAGGGTGGACAACTGTATCTCGCTCCTGGCACGTCTTCCACTGCGTGCCATCCAACCTCTGCAACTAATCCAGTAACTAATCCCGCAACTGCTCCCTCCACTGGCTTCCTGTGACTGCTTGCATCAGCTTTAAAACACTGAGGCTAGGCTACAAAACCAAAAACTGTCCAGTACCTACCTGAGGACACTCATTAAACCCCTCGCGGAAATACATTCCCTTCAAACCTCCAGCACAGCTTACTAAAGCACTTAAATGAGCACTAAATCAGCGGATATCGATTCCCCTCCAGCAATTTAACTCATTTAAAAACTGCTAAGCTGTAGAATGATGTATTTACTGAAGCACTTCACTTAAAAAAAGAAAAAAAAAAAAACTGCATTGGCACAAACATGACATGATATATATATATGTAATTTTTTTTCTTTTAATTTGTTAAATGCTTTCGCACAAAAATCATATTTATAACAAATATAAGACTTTATTAATCCCTGGTGGGAAATTCCAGTGTTACAGCAGCAGACAAGAGAGAGCAGAGAATATAAGACCAAAGACAATATAGCAGCAGGAAAGTATTAAAATAAGTTAGAATAAACACGTACACACATGTACATGTATGATTATTCATCCTCCGATTGATCTTAGTGCAGAGAAATCACTGTGCCTTCTCAGGTGGAGAAGCTGTGTGTGTAGTTGTAGAGTCTGATGGCTGCAGGGAGAAAGGTCCTGCGAGAACGTTCCTTTGTGCACCGAGGCAGGAAGAACCTCCCGCTCAGTGTGCTCCTCTGTGCAGTGATCGTTACATGAAGAAAAAGCCCAAAACGATCAAGACTCCAAACTTTTCACTCGTTACAGGACTAGACTGAATTGTTTTGTGCTTTGTATCAGATCTGTCTAGATAGAGTTTGGACAGATTTACTGCGAACTTAGTTTTATCCTGAATGGACACCATTTCTAGCATGACAGGGTGATTCCTCCCACTGTGGCAACCCAAAACCCAGTCGGTTCCACTGAATAAACGTTTCAGGTGTTTATCTGAATAATTTGAAACCCTGTAAACCCTGAATAAAAGTAACCCTGTAACAAGCCAACATGCTGCAGGTCCTCACAGTCCGGTCCTGTGTGTGCTCCGACGGTCACGGCTGTAGTAAGGACTGCTCTAGAACGATCAACACTATGTTATTCTTGCGTACATGATATGCAGAAATGTTGTGTATATTATTTAACGTGCTCCGACGGCCAGTCTGGGGCTCAGTGAGGCCCTCTGATGGCCAGTGGCTCCACTAAGTTGTAAACCAACACTGCTGGTCTCTCACTATTCCTCCATTTAAATCTGTGCTAGAGTATAAAAACATTCAAATGTGCATGACCTTTATCTAATCCACATGAATTAATCTCATCATGAATTAAACCACTCGCTCGTTTTCTCCTGGTAAAGGGTGTAAATGAGTTTAATCAGACGTGTTAGAGCACGAACACTACGCAGTATAAATCAGCCTGTGGGATGTTCACCTTTCCCACAGTGCTCTCCAGGTGAGAAATTAACACCGCTGGTTGATGACTTCCTAAATGTATTTTCCATCTCGTCTCCTTCTATGAACCGTTGATTAATTAACCAAATGTCTTGCGTCGTCGATTCATCATCTCCATCTGCTCGGCCATGCTACACTCACGATATTTTACACACCTTACAGACAAACAAGGGTGCAAACTGGTTTTATTTCACACCTGCACAACAAACTGAACACGCAACATCTGAAATGTAATCATGTAATTTAAACATAATTTCTTTAAAGCTTCAAAAGCTATAAAATCAACAAACAGGGGGGGGAAAAAACCTGAGAAAAGTGCTGAGAAAAAAAACAAAAAAAACAATGGAAAATCCTCAGTCTTACAGGAAGTAGAGTTTGTCGCAGAGCTGGATGGCGGGTTCGGAGTGGAGGTACTGCGCTGACAGGTAGGCCAGTTTGTGCGCGTACTTGCATGGGGCTGGCACACGGATCGTCCCGGGCCAGTTCCAGTACAAATGGCACATCTTAAAGGTCAATCTGATGGGAGAAACGTCAAAACTCTCTCAATAGTGTCTTCCTTATTACATACTACAAGTCATTTAATATCGTCATGTAACGGCTCTGATCTGGAAATAAGCCCCGCCCCCACCTGGAACAGCTGTTCGGAGAGTTTTAAAAACATTACATACTGCTCCTTTAAATCCTAAAATTTCATATACGGTTAAGAAAAATCTAAACATGATACTTGTTTGCAATAACTCGTATCTAACTCAGCATTTCTCTCTGCTGTTAAGTCATGTAACGTGTACTCTACAATATTTCTATCTTTATTAACACATGTTCTGCGCCAGTGTGTGCGCGCAGGTGTGTGATACCTCTGGAGGTGGTCCGGTGTGAGGTTTGCTGTGTTGTATATGGATATGTAGTGCGTTGGGAAGCCACAGCCTTGACGAATCGAGTGAGCCATGAGGTAGAAATCCACCCTGAAAATACAAAAAAAAAAGACAAATTCAGCATTATTTAGAGATTCTTTAATCACGCTGGCCACACAGAGATGACATTTTTATTTCCTTTGCAGTGAAACTAAACGTATTGGGCTTTTTAGCAAGTGGGTCAGTGTGGGCCGTTTCCCTTGTTCGTCTGGAAATTCAGTAAATTTTAGAAAAATCGGTGTTTATGCTGCTCGATTGTTCGATTGGTCACTGTACACGTCATAGAACTGCTGCATTCGCGTACCCATGAGCCTCTCCAGCTGCATGTTGCTCGAGTGTTTATCTGTTTTATTAGCAACAGCTAGTGTTGGCTGTTTATGGGTCGTCTGTGCCAGCAGGTGCTTATGTTTACTGTCTGCTGGGTTTTGTTACACTGTCAGGTTTCCCTCGCTAATTCAGCCCTGTTGCTGATCTCCAAGCTTGTGCGTTGTCTGTAATTGTGTTGTTTATACAATGCTTCCAGGTCAAGCTTCTTCCTCACCGACACCACACAACAGATCCGTTTTTAAATCAGTGTGATTTAAATGCATTTTGAAATCATTTGGTCAGGAAAGTAGTGCAGGTAGTGTTTCACTGGTCATAACAGTGACTTGTACGCCACTTGGTTTGTTGTGTATGTTCTGACTAAAACGGACACAGCGATCTGACTCTCGCATCAGCCATCTGCAGTTTTGCGTGTAGGACACAGACCTCTCAAGCTGGACACTAAGCAGTAGAGTTTAGCGACAGCCACGAGCTTTTCAAAGCCAGGTGTAGTAATGTAATGCGGTGCTAGAGACGGAGTGTCCCCCAGTCTGTCCTCTCTGATGACCCTTTCCTTCACCCTGAACCTGGATAATCTGCTCAGAGATGATTAACGTCCATCCTGGAAATTAACACTCTGTTGCGGAACCAAGGACTCTGCATGAACTCAAGTCAGGGATAAAGTTTACGACTTGGGAATTGGGATTATGCATCCAACATAGTAAATAAGGCGTGTGGTTTGGGACGCACCCCCAGTTTACTAGGGATGTGGAGACACTTGGGATGGTGTTTATGTAACATACGGTAGTGAACAGGATGTGTGGTTTGGGACACATCCACAGTGGACTGAGGACGGTGTTTATGTGGCCTATATTGGGAATTAGATGTGTGATTTGGGACACGTCCACTTTGGACTGATGATAGTGTTTATGTGGCCTGTAAAGTAAATAGTACGTGATTTGAGACACACCCACAGTGTACTGACGGTGTTTATATGGCCTGTATAGTGAACAGGATGTGGTTTGGGACATGTCCACGCTGATGGTGTTGAAGCAGCCTGTATAGTGAACAGGATGTGGTTTGGGACATGTCCACGCTGATGGTGTTGAAGCAGCCTGTATAGTGAACAGGATGTGGTTTGGGACATGTCCACGCTGATGGTGTTGAAGCAGCCTGTATAGTGAACAAGATGTAGCCTGGGACGTGTCCACAGTGTACTGATGATTTCATTTTTGACACGACAAAAACAAAAAGGCAAAATCTCAGCCTGATTGTAAAATCATTTACGCTCAGACATGTAAACAGTGACTTGTGGACATAAGTGGACAGTAATGAGTCCAGCCTTGATTTGTCCAGAACCTACCACTCTCTGTGTGTGACGGTGTGATCGAGCACAGTTCCTGGTGGAGGTGTTCCAAATCGATCTCCTCCGTATGCGTACAGGGTCGTGTTGATCCTCTTCTGCACGACGATGAAGGCCAGCTTCGGCTCATAGTTGGGAAACGTTTCGAAACACTTGAGGATCTGCGGGATCTCGTAAAGCTCCACGGTCTTGAGCTGACCGTCTGAAACTCCGTCCCGGTAGATTACGATCTTCTCTGGGAAGCTGTGGTTCACCTGGAGGACATTCAAATAATATTCAGAAAATATTTCTAACCTTGTTCAGTGAAACTTCTAGAAACGTATTATTATATCTTCTGGATTTTGAGGCACACCCTCCTAATTTCTTACTGCTTAGGAAAAAACAAAACAAAAAAAAAAACGTTACTTATATTATTGGGTTAATGAAGTGGAGATTTTTGATTTAATACATGTCCTGCCTCTAAAATGGCACCTTAGTGCCCCCTACTGGTAAAGTGCAGGCTAGCATTTGTTCTGTTCGCTCCATAAAGCTGTGCTGTTTTCTGTTTTTCCCGGAGCTTAAAATCAGTCCTGGGCTCTCAAATTGTAAAAAAAAAAAAAAAAGAATTCTTAACTTTAATAGATCTGGACATTCCTATATAAATAATTTAACAGTGTAAACTTGCTAAATAAAATAAAAGAAAGATGAATAAGAAAAAGTTAAATGACTGCTTTGTTTACCTGTTATGCTTATACTTCCTAGCTTTTTATGAGTGAAAACATTATGACCAGGACAACACCTTGAACTCTTCGTCAGGTTCCTCAAACCATTCATGAACAAGGTGTTCAGTGTAGCATGGCACATTATTCTGCCACTGGGGAGTACCAATGCCATGAAGGGGTGTACCTGGCCTGCAGTGATGTTTAGCTAGGTGGCATGTGTCAAACTGATCCATGTGACTGCCTGGACCCAGGGATTCCCTGCCAGATATTGCTCAGAGCATCACACTCCCTCCATCGTCGTCTTCTTCCCACAGTGCATCGTGATACCATCATTTCCCCAGGTGATGTAAAAGAAAACAGGACTCATCGGACGACCTTCTTGCGTCGATGCTCGTGTGCCTCTTGTAGGTGTTTTTGAAGGTGGACATGAGCACACTGTCATCAGTCTGCAGCTACACAGACTACACAACCACACACACAGCAGGGTGTGATGCACTGTGTGTTGCGACACATTCCTCCCAATACCATCGATAAAATTTTGTGCCACAGTAGCCCTTCTGTCAGCTCGCACCAGACGGGACATGCTTCGGTGCCCTACAGTATCGAAGAGCCTTGGGTGCTGAACACCCTCTCGCTGGGTCGTGGTTTGTCCCTCCTCGGACACTGTGAGCAGCCCACAAGCCTTGCTTTTTCAGAGATGCTCCGACCCAGTCGTCTGGCCATAACCATCTGGCTTTTATCAAAGTCGCTCAGGTCTTCATGCCTGTCCCTTTCTCCCTCATGCAACACGTCGACTACTAGAACCGACTGTCCCCTTGACGTCTTATATATCTCAGACCTTGACGTGCTAATCAGTGTTATTCACTTCAACTGAGTGCTCATAATGTTTTAGCTCATTCCTGTATTTTACTGTTGCCATTATTTTCCAATAACAGCATGTCTCAAAGGGGGTTTTAAACACTTCATAGGAAAAAAAAAAAAAAAAAGAGAACACGCATTTAGCGAATAAACCACTCTGTGTCATGCTGTTATAGGCAAATAATCAACAACACGGTGCTGTGATGAAGCAGAGTTACTGTTATCACCCTGAAGTTGATTATTTTCCAATAACAGCATTTCCTGATGTGTTTTATTCCTCTTACATCACAGCAATTTGCCACAATTGCATTTATTTATTTTTACTTATTCTAGAGTGACGCCATATTTTTTTTAATCCCTTTATAGTTACATTTAATGTTTTAGAACGTCAGCGGAATGAGTTTTTACTAGCAGCTATAAACAGTTGCTCCTTCCTCTCATCCAGCCTCAAGATGAAATCTGTGCTATTTTGATGCAGAAAGCGTCTGACATTACACCGAGTTCACCAAGTTCATGTTTAAGACCTTTGTGCGTTAACAACATCTTGCTACATTGACGCAGCGGAAAATAAAGCACACACACAGCGGAAAGTGAAGCGCACAGAAACCAGTCAGCGAGACCAGATGGCAGAGAAACGCACGTACACCACAGCGTGTGAATCTTTTACCTCGTAATATTTCTGCAGGGCAGCCAGAAGACACACTCGGAAGCCGTTAATGATCTCCTCGTTGGGCATCTGGAATGTGACTCTGGAGTACCACTTTGTCATCAGGCTGAAAGGCACAGAGACGGGGTGGAAGACGCTCAGGCTCCGTCCCACACTCTAGAGTTCATGTGCGGTTAGTGTCCTTGCTAGAAAGCTGCGCATTTTGCGTGCTCATATTCCAGTGGTGTAAGGAAATGAAGCATTAAGTTAACCACTGTAGATGTAAAAGAGCTACGTGTCGTGTTTAGCATTGCTGTGATGATTTATCTCAATCGGGGTGAAGGTCCAGCTACATACAATTTCTTACTCACAACAGGATCAGCAATTAACATGATAGAATGGTGACAAGAGTTATGTTTTAATTCCTAACCATTAATGTTTAGTTTACGGCTATATGCATAGTGGCACGTTACAGTATGAACTATGTACCGATGAGACAGCCAGTTGGAATTTTATGAGGCATCTATAGCAGACAATCTGCTATAGAAGCTGTGATTGTTCATGTATAAAAAACTAGCGTCACTAAACTATAGCGGTACTTCGTCAAGCACTCGGGTTCGTCTGTCACTAGACGACCTCTGATCGGGGTCACAACAGAACAGAAAATCGCTAATGTTACAAATGTCTATTAACTCATTAAATCATGGGATCTGCATTAATATTTAACAGTCAGTTTTGTTGCATTCTAACTCGAATTGTGTTTACATTCTGACTATGGAGCAGTTTTAGACATTAAAGTCTCACGTGTACTGCACTACACTATATATCCAAAAGTTTGTGGACACCTGATCATCACACTCATATGTGCTTGTTGATTATCCCATTCCAGATTTATTCCTCCTTTTACTGTTATAATAAGCTCCACTCTTCTGGGAAGGCTTTCCAGTAGATTTTGGAGCGTGGCTGTGGGGATTTGTGTTCATTCACTGCGGGGATTGGGTACTTTTAGTTCCAGTGAAGGAAATTGCAATGCTACAGCATACAAAGACATTCTATACAACTGTGTGTGTCCAACTTTGTGGCACAGTTTAATGAAGAACCACATATGGGTGTGACGGTCAGTCAGGTGCCCACATACTTTCAGCCATATACTATACTTTATTCCTAAACTGATTGAAATCATTATGATTTAAATATGGAGTAATATAAAGCTACATTTTTTTTTTTATACCGAATTATCATCTCGCAGTCCTAATTTGAGCAGTGCGCTGGCGTTTTTCACAACTGAAAGCTGACTAACATACGTTACCTGTTAAGACTTGCCACAAATCCCATCACAGATCGGGTTTTCTTGCTGGTGTCGTGATGGACGTCCACACCGATCACCATCAAGTGTTTCTGTTCAAAGGTCAAAAGTGTCAGTCAGGTTAATTTGGTCTGTTCACATTCAATTAGACACGTAATGACATAAATAAATCATCACTACACAAATGAAGCCATAGTCATTCATGGTGCATCGTTATATAGCTAGCAGGGGAGTTAACTCAGGGGCCTAACTTAGAATTTCCATCCTCCATCCTCCATCCAACATAGCCGCTCACAGCATGAACAGTAAACAAAATAGCACTTTTTAAATAATTTATACTGTACATACACAAGTATTTGCTTGAAATCCATCAACATACAGACATATCTGCTTGTAAAAATCTATAACTGACTATAGAGTTGACTGTTTCGAGGAGGAAACACGCATTGCATCACGCATTGCAGTCAGCTCCTAAATGAAGCATGTTTTTCCCCCTCACATTGTAGCTCAAATGCATATTATCTGAAAATTATGTAATTCAGAGTTCAGTGGAACGCAGTGGAACGGCATCATTGTCCCTACTGTACTAGCAACCGGAGAATCCACGGCATCATTCCGAGCGGTTTAAGACATCTAAACTCACAGCACGTGTTTCATATGTTCATATGCACATTATAGTATCATAGTGTCAATAGGCAACATGAGCATCATCTGTAGATTGACTGGTTGGTTTTGTGCGTGTGTGCAGTGCTCCTGTCAACCCGATGCATCTTGTACATCCTCCCAGTCAGTATCACTGTTGAGTACTCGATACTTATATAAACTCAGTCTAACTGTCAGGAGCTCAATGACGAGAAGCTTTATTCAATTCGGTTTTAATCCTTGTTGGATTTGGTGTTTCTTCACCCTTTAAACTGTCTGTAAAGCATTTTAATCTAATTATTTCCTATTGTTACATTACAACGTTTGAGCAACCTCGATTCCTAGTCATTATAATAATGCTTTTTTTTTTTTTTTTTTGAATTTATTGCATTAAAAAAAAAAAAACTAATTTAACTGAAACCCTATGACTTGTTTTTGAGTAAAATAAGCATGTTTTATTTGGAGTTCTTATTACTGTAAACTAGCGACTATAAAATAAGTTTGTTGTGTGATTACTAAGGCATTATTAAAGACATTTCCATAAAATATTAGCAATTCCTTTCACACTTATTATCTCTGAGAGCTAATGCTTTTTTAATGTGTTTACTAACTCCACTACAAACTATCCTTGGAAACTGTTTAAATAGCATCTGTACAGTGAGGATGGAGACGGTGCGGTGGGTTAAACAGGTAAACGTCCTCCAGTTATGTTTCGTTTGTTCTGCATTATCAAAATTGTAAGTCTGTAATTATCACTGTGCTAATCTCAAGTGACACTAAACTCAACCATGCCACAAAGAACGGCTCTCTTTCTTCAGAAAATACACTAAATGTAAACATTTTCACCAGAGGAACGTTGACCGTCCAAAGCTCTCCTCCCAGTTTGCAGTTCATCTGCAGGAGGATCTTCTGCGCGATGCTGCGAAGTTTCTGTGGCTGCGAGATCGTGCGCACGTTGATCGCCTTAAAAAAATTAAAAAAAGGAAGGAGTGTGGCAGAAATCAGGGCTACGTTTCAACATCTGCTCCCAATGTGATGAATAGCGAGTCTCAATACAACACGCAACGTGCACACTTTACACACGTGTATTTCCTCTGCGTTTCAGTGCTAGCCAGTGTTTGCTTTTCGATCACAAAGGAAAAGCAAACCTGCGAGGGACACGGACTCTGAACGCAGCAAAGCTTTTTAATGGCGCTGTATAGGTCGTCTCTGTTTCCGGTCATGATGCAAACCACCAGCTGCACGTTGGGCTGAAAATTCAACAAGATACAATCAGTTACAGAGGCTCTCTCACGTCTACCAAAACATATATAACACCTAATCAACTGAGCTAAACACCAAAAGTCTGACGATGAAAAGGTTCATTCCTTATTATTGAAACCATTCAACTGATCAGTGCTTATGTAGTGAACTGAGATACACTATATGGCCAAAGGTCTGTAGACACCTGACCTTCACACTCATATGTGCTTGTTGAACATCCCATTCCAGATTTATTCCTCCTTTGCTTTTATAATATGCTCCACTCTTCTGCGAAGTCTTTCCACTAGATGTTGGAGCGTGGGCTGTGGGGATTTGTGTTCATTCAGCTACAAGAGCATTAGTG